>JAOWBW010001196.1:0-355124 GCA_026119855.1 Campanula takesimana
TAAAGTGTAAACCATGTGTTTATTTGAGATAATAAAATCAATGCATAGAGTAATTCTTAAATGTTTTTTCCAGTCTCGAAACAATAATATCTTATAATTTTAATGATCAATTCAATTTAATTTTGATAAGAAATTATGAAAATTCAATTATCATCATGAAATTCTAATGTGGCGTTAATAAATAGTTTTAAAAAGGGACATTTTCTTAAAAGCCCTTCATTCTAACTTTTTATTTCTAAAGAAGACACAATATTTTTCTAATTGCTCAAAACCCAAGGGACAAAAATAGCCAGAATACTCCCAACTACCCCTTATAAGGTTGCTCCCCCTTTCCAGGCCATATTTTCATCCCTCTCTGAGATTCATGTCTCACACTCTTAGAAACACTGAGAATCATGTTTCAAACCTATAAAAACACAAAAAGTCATATCATAAATGTATAAAAACACTGAGAGACATGTCGCATGCCTATAAAAATATTGAAAGTCATGTCACATACCTATAAGAACACTTAGAACCATGTTACACACCAATAAAACACTTAGAACCATATCACATACATATAAAAACACTTGAAACCATGTCACATGCCAATTAAAACACTTAGAACCACGTCACATACCATAAAAACATTGAGAGACATGTCACATAACACATGAAAACACTTAGAAACATATCACATATCTAAAAAATTGAGAGCCATGTCACAAACCTATAAAAACACTGAGAGTCATGCCGCAGACCTATAAAAACTCTGAGATACATGTCACAAACCTATAAAACATTGAGAGTCATGTCTCCGACTTGTAAAACACTAAGATACATGTCACATACATATAAAACATTGAGAGACGTGTCTCAGACCTATAAAAACACTAGAACATATCTCAGACCTATAGAAACACTTAGAGATTTGTCGCAGACCTATGAAATACTAAGAGACATGTCACATACCTATAAAACACTTAGAACTTATGTCGCAAACCTATAAAAACACTGAGAAACGTGTCGCAGTCCTATAACAATATACTGGAGACATGTCACATACCTAAAAAAAACACTGAGAGACATGTCGCAGTCATATAAAAATAGTGAGAGACAAGTCACATACCTATAAAAACACTGAGAGCCATGTCACAGATCTATAAAAATTGATATCCATTGTCCTCAGACCTATAAAAACATTGAGACACACAAGTCACATACCTATTAAAAGACAGAGAGAGACGTGTCGCAGACCAATAAAACACTGAGAACATGTCACAGACCTATAAAACACTAAGAGCTATGTCACAAACGTATAAAAACACCAAGAGTCTGTCGCATACCTATAAAAACACTGAGAGACATGTCGCAGACATAAAAACACTAAGATCATGTCATATACCTATAGAAGACTGAGAGACATGTCTCATACCTATAAAACTGACTGGAGACATGTCTCAGACCTATAAAAAACTGAGAAACGTGTCTCAAATCTATAAAAAAGATTGAGAGACATGTCTCAAACCTATAAAAACAACTGAGAGACATGTTACAGACCTATAAAACACTAAGAGCTATGTCACAAACGTATAAAAACACTGAGAACCATGACTCAGACATATAAAAGACCGTGTTAGAGACCGATAAAAATAGCGAGAGCCATGTCACAGGCCTATAAAAAAACTGAGAGCCATGTCCATAGACCTATAAAACACTGAGATCCTGTGACAAACCTTTAAAAACACTGAGAGCCATGTCAAACACCTATAAAAATATTGAGAGCCATGCCAGAGACCTATAAAAACACTGAGAATCATGTCAAATAAAGAAAATGTTATTCATATAACGACGAATCTTAAATGAATGTGTAAACACTAATACTAGAATTTTCTAACACATACTAACATTTATTAACACCTATCTTTATCTCAAAACAAGAAAAAAGTTATTCCTATTGACCCAAAAATCTTCAACTAAATTCTCATTCTTACGAACTTTATTTTGATGGAAGATTTCTCTATTCCCACCTTGGCCGAAGAATTAGAACATGATTGAATAATGATATATTTATGCATTGAATTGTTAAAAATATTATTATAATAATTTAACCATGTACTTATATTGTAGCATAAAAGCACATACTTGCAAAATATATACTCCCTCCAACCCATTCTAAAACTTCAAAAATTTCCATTTTTGTCTCCTTTTAAACTTTAAAATCTAAAAAATGAAAGCTATTTATATTTTTTTTATTAGTAGGACCTACATGTCATACACAGAACAACTATCCACTAACTATTCCCTACCCCACTTTCTCACTCCTACCCACTTTCTATACTCACAACACTCTACTCCACTATCTATATTTATAATATAAAGATTCTCATCTTAATTCTTGTGCCCACTTTTTTTTAAAAGTTTAAAATGGGATGGAGAAAGTATTTATAAAAATGATTGTTGTAGAAAGAAAAAAAGCCCATTTGGCACAAAAAATAATACTCCCTCCGTCTCAGACTAAGGTTTTTAGTTTGATTTTACACGGAAATTAAGAAAAAGTAAACGTTGTGAGTATGAAAAGTAAAGTAAGAGAAAGTGGGAGAGAGAAAGTCAGTAGAAAGTTTTTGTTGTGAGAATGACAAGTGGGTCTCATTGTCCATTTTAGGTAATAACGCAACTAATAACATAATTTTGGACAAACCAAAAAAGAAAGTAAAAAACCTTAGTCCGACACAGAGGGAGTATTAAAATTGAGGTGGTCTCTTGTGAGAAAACTAGATCCGTCTCACTCCAAGTATCACCATCCAAACTAGTATACCCAAGTGCAAGTCAAAACGCTTGAGCTAAGCAAGCAATAGACCACCACTGCTTGAAGTTGAACAATTCCTCATCTATATTAAGCTTATAATCAAAACCACATGCCCAAATTGAATCACTTCGCCCACACTACATCCTAATCCAACGCCAAAAAGTCAAAATTGCAGATTTAAAACAGGCAGTCGAGAAAATCACAGTTAATCACACAAATCAGGATCAAATTTTGACAACCTGAATTCAAAACCTAATCTAAATCCCTAATTACTACAACCGCATTAAAAATCAAACCCTAGAACCACCATTTACAGCACACAACCACCGTCCGGTTAACCGCCGAATCCCAGAGTCCTTCCCTGCCTCTTCAAAGCATAAACGACGTCCATCGCCATCACCGTCTTCCTCCTGGCATGCTCGGTGTACGTCACCACATCTCGAATCACGTTTTCCAAGAAGATCTTGAGGGCGCCGCGGGTTTCTTCGTAGATGAGGCCGCTAATCCTCTTGACTCCGTCTTTCCTCGCCAGACGGCGAATCGCCGGCTTCGTGATTCCCTGAATATTGTCCCGGAGAACCTTACGGTGACGTTTTACTCCTCCCTTTCCCAATCCTTTGCCTCCCTTCACTCTTCCGGACATTTTCACGGATTTGAGCGAATTGAAATGAAAAATTATTTTGAAAATTCAGGAGGGGGGAGGGGGCTTATGGCGCTAGAGAAGAATGGGTGAACGGCGTCGGAGGAGGGGTGACCGGCGCCGGAGAAGAAGGGTGAATGGGAGGGGATAGAATAGAATAGAGAGAGAGAGAGAGAGAGAGAGAGAGAGAGAGAGAGAAAGAAAGTGTGTGTGTGTGTGTGAGTGTGACTATAATGACAGGGGAGAGAGAAGGGGGCAGTTTTTGTTGGAGATTAATGGTAATTTGGGGTGTATGGGGAATAATTTAGGGCTGTGTGGGAGGGGTAATTTCGGGAATTCGATATTTCATTTAAAAAAACAAGGACCTAATGGAAATAAATATTTCATCTAGTGGACCTGGACGAAATAAACGAAATAGTCTGTCCTATTTAAAAAAAATTGTTTTGTTTAGAGGACTTTTGAGAAATTTTTCCTTTTAAAAATTGAGTGATCATTATTCTCCTTCTATCTCTAAATGAATGTCTATTTTCAAAAAAAAAAAAAAAAAATCTCAAATGAGGGATTTTTTTTTTTTTGGAAAAACACTTTATCCCTAGACGCTTTTTCACCATTTTTTTTCACTAGTCTTTTTATACTAAGATAACTAAATGTTTTGAAATAGGATTACATGATTATATACGAATTTTTGCCACCAAATTATATGAATCGTAGAGATTTTCAGATATCATTTGACATGAAGTTTGAAAATACATATAGATACAGAGGGAGTAAAATTTAATTGAGTTGACAATTACTCCCTCCGCCCCGGAGTAAGAGTCTTACCCCTCATTTGCACGATTATTAATAAATATTCGAAGTGATGTAAATGTTGTGAGTGTAAAAGTAAAGTAGGAGAGAATGAGTGGGAGAGAATAGTGAATTGATTGGTGTTGTGAGTATAAAAGTAAAATATGAGAGAGAATGAGTGGGGTGAATAGTAAAGATTCTTTGCCATTTTAGGAATATGACTCTTACTCTGGGACGTACTAAAATAAAAAGTAGTACTCTTATTCCGAGACGGAGTGAGTATTTTTAAAAAGGAATTGAGTTGACTGTTAAAGTTGATTGATATTTCCATATGAAGAGAATGGAGTATTTTTATAATGTGTGTAAATAAACTTTTCTTCTGGGAAGAAGGAAACAAAAGGCAAATGGGATTTCGACTGCTCCACCGCTCGAGCGGTTAGCTCCCCGCTCCACTTAATGGCTCCGATTAGAGCCACCTTGTTAGATTTTGTGTTCGACAGATGAGATATGTCCGAGCTCGGTAGGACCCACAACAAATTGAAATCATCTTAGCCGCACATATGATGAGCTCGCATATGTGACCTTAATCGGAGCCATTGAATAGAGGGGTAGAGCTAAAATGGGTGGAGCGGTTCCGGGTCCAAGCAAATGGATATGAAGTTTGTTCCATCCCTCAAAGTCGCAGCTAGTGGCGGCCTATCTGTAGCAAGTCTTACCAGTGTCAATGTCAGTCTAAGTTTACGGGCAGGGCGTGAATCAAGCCGCAGCCTCATCCCCAAAACATTATCGGTGGCATGAATTTTTGTCACTAAAGTGTACAAAATTGACAATTTCAGATGTCATTAAAAATAAAAATATGGACACTCATTTAGAGAGAGTGAATATTACTCTATATACTTCCTCCGGACTCAATTATAAGCAACAAAGTGGGTTTTTTTTTTACCTAAATATAAGCAACTCTAAGGGATTTCAAGACTATTTAATACTCTCTTACCAAAACTGCCCCTATTTAATTATTCATTTTCAAATACAAATGCACATTTATTACACATTTAATATGAGGATATATTAGTAATTTTAACATGTTTTTATTATAAAATCAAGACAATTAACTAACTTAACTATTTTCTTAATATGCGTGATTTTAGTTATTTTTGCTTATATTTGGGACCGGAGGAGTATGTCTTAAGTTATTTATAGTTTTATAGTTTTTATACGTGTTAATGTTAATTAAAAAAAAAGATCAATGCATAACCAATAAATTAAAGTATCGTTAAAACATTTCAAGTATTTGAGTAATTAAATGATTTTACTACGACGGTTCATAATCAAATCAAATTAAATGATGATCATCCCTTTCATATGAATAAGTAACGATCATAGTACAGTGAAAAGATTCCTAGATAAGCAAAACAAACTAGTATTTTAAACATATTCTCCCGTTTTAAAATAGATGTCGTTTTGAGCATTTGCACAATTCATAAAAAATACAGGTAATGTATGTGAAAATGTCTCACATACCCGTAAAATAATTCAATTATCTATTCAATTAAACGCTTTACGTCCCCAGTGATGGTGTAATATTGTAGATTTGATCTGCAGTTAGCACTTTGTTATCATTCTTGTGTTTCTTCATTATGATATGAAACCATTTGAAAAGAAATACAAACCTCAAGTCAAAACAAAGCATAAGCTCAACAATATGGGGATCTGTGCTCTTTATTGGTGTTTACGGGCGACTAATCAAGCCAACGAGTAACCCCATCCTCCTCTCCTACACTAGCAAGAATTTCGACACGTACGTCCAGAACCGCCTGCAGTTTGCAATCATGATGAAAACGAGAGTTTTGCACATTATTCGTCCAAAAGTTGTCAACTGGAAGATTCATCCAAAATGGTTGTACACAGAAATTTTCTATAAACAGTAGGTTGTTTTCAAAAAGTGAGCAAGTACACTACTGATTATCTAAGCGGCAATGCTAGGGGCACAAAAAAATAGTTCACAAGAAGATGGATACAAAATGAGGTGGCGATATTTTATTGGTTGCATCGATTGTGAACCTCGCACACTCTTATTAAAAGCACCAACAAAATTATGACACTTCATTTTGTAGACCAAATTTTGTGGCACACTTTTGCGACTTTATAATTACTCTTACCTAACTAGACCTGTACTACATCAAAAAAAGATCCACCTCTCATTCCAAAATACTCCATCAGTCCCAAAATGTACTACATCACCCCTCTCTGCAGATCTACCTGCGTGATAAGACTTAAATACGGCATTGAAGCTATGTAATCTTAGCAAATTTTAGTAATATGCTGGATTTTAAAGTGAAATTGCAATAATCACAATTCACTGTCATATTTAAGTCTTATCATGTGCCATAAAAGCACACGTTTAAAAAAAAATGATTCTTAAATGTCTAGAGTTTTATTGGTACAAGATTGAAGAACCCTTTTTCGTGCCAAATTGATTGGTTGAATATAAATATATTAAAAATTTCTATTTTGAGCGGTCTTGGGACAGCTTAAATGGGAAAGAAGTCCTACTTGCACTAGGACCAGGACGAGGAAGTATTTTAGTTCTCCGTTGCTCACAGGGAACACAAAATCAAAAGTCACGAGTAGAAAATGAATCTCCACCATCAAAAGCCCATAATCATTAAGGCAAGAAATTTAAGGGCAAATAGCACATTAGTGCCCCAAAGTTTCATGTGAGTTGCAATTTAGGTCCTAATATTCCAATTTTGGTAATTTGGTGCCTAATGTTCACATTTTGTGGCGAAATGAGTATTTTTTGAATGATAATGGATGGAAGCTAACAGAATTAACGGAAAAACTAATGAGCTTATTTGAAACTTGCATTTATTACCCATAAAGTTCAATAATTATTTATGTTGTCCCTATTTTGTTAAAAACTTTACAACTCCTAAAATTATATATATATATATATATATATATATATATATATATATATATATATATTATTTTAATAAAATAATATATATTTTAATTAACCCAAAAAATATAATAAATATTAAAGTAAAATATTGTTTATCATTTAAAATAATAAGTTTTTTGTATAGTAGTGAAAATTATTAAAATAAAAATTCCTTACATTAAAGTCATTTATAATTCTAATTCTTTATGTAAAGGGCAAAATTATGTTTAAAAAAAGTAAAGGGCTAAATTTAGATATTAGTCCATAGATAATAGCCTTAAAAAAACTTCTGTTAACCTGAATTTGTCTTAAATCGGGTGGGACGAAGGGAGTATAGTTTATTAGTTTTTATAGGTGTTAATGTTAATTAAAAAACGATCAATGCATAACCAATAAATTAAAGTATCGGTAAAACATTTCAAGTATTTGAGTAATTAAATGCTTTTACTAGGACGTTCATAATCAAATCAAATGATGATCATCCCTTTCAGACGAATAAGTAACCATCATAGTACAGTGAAAAGATTCCTAGATAAGCAAAACAAACTAGTATTTTAAACATATTCTCCCGTTTTAAAATATATGTCGTTTTGAGCATTTGCACAATTCATAAAAAATACAGGTAATGTATGTGAAAACGTCTCACATACCTTTAAAATAATTCAATTATCTATGCAATTAAACGCTTGTGCAAATGATAGTTAACTATCATTAATAAAAATATAATTGATATACAATAATACAAAAACTGTAAAAATAATAAAATGATGAGTATTTTGAGATAAAATTAACTCTTAATATTATACTACTTCTGCCCTTAAATGAGTGTCCAAATTTCATTTTAAGGGATATCTGAAAATCTCAATTTTTCAAACAATTTGGTCACAAAGATTCATATACTCCCTCCGTCCATGAGACTAGTGATCAATTAATGGTCAACTTTGATTAAACTTTAACTAATAATTTAAATAAAAATAATTATTGTGAAATTTCTCCACGTTTGAATAAATATTTTTTAATCAAAAAATATTTAATTAAAATAAAGCTAATCACAGAAAAGGCAAATATATCGTCCTCTCCTTTCGTCTTCCATTCGACTGTTGGCCTAAAAACATTACCTCCCCCACTCGTCACATCTCCTTCAAGCAGCAAAACCCACTCTCACTTTCTCTCTCTAAAACACCTCAAACATTTCCCCTCTCTCTCTCTCTTTCTCTCTCTTATTCTGTATTTTCTTGTTCGGATTCGGATTCGATTTTCCTGTTTTTGGGTCCGTCCAAACCCTTCTCTCCTTTTCAACAAACCATTATTCAGTTTCGTCCCCCTCTTAAACACACACTTTTCCAGCTTCAATTCAGTCCTTCTCCCCCTTTTTATCCCCAACTCTCTCTCTCTCTCTCTAGATTTTTACTAAATTAATTACTTCTCATCTCAATTTGCATTCTCAAGCATTTTCCCAACAAACCCACTCTGATGAAGGTTCTATTTTCTTGATTCTAATTCATCTTCTAAGAATGTTTCTCTGTTTTGCTCTGTTTTTCTTGTATTTGATTTCTTGTTTTTTTAGGAATCTTAACCTTTAATTTTAATGGGTTCCACCCACTTTAGATATATATTTTTTTCATTTGAGATTCGGTGTTGCGGTTCATGATTCATGAATCTTTTAATCAAATTTGGCAGTCAAAAGTTCATTTTTATAAAACAAATTGATTTGAGTTATGAAAGATGGAGATTGTTGAACTTTTAAAAATTAAGCTGTTTGATCTGATTAATTTTGTTGGTTGTGAAATTTGCTGAACATTTATGGCTAATTTTTGTTTGAAATTTGTTATTATTGGCAGAAATTAATTCTGAAATTGGATTTGCATGATGACAAAGACAAGAGGAAGGCCTTGAAGACTGTCTCAGCTCTTCCAGGTATTGTTAAATTACTTTAGCTCTCAATTTTTCTGCCTCATACTCCCTCCGTCCCTATTTACCTTACAAAAATGAGGCTTTGCACAAAGATTAAGAAAATGATTGTAAAGTTGATGTGCTGTGAGCGTAGATAGTTGAGTGGGAGAGAGAAAGTGGGTAGAGAAAAGTAAGTGGAAAGTTGTTGTGAGTATGATGGGTCCCACTATTTAAAAAATGTTTAAAAGTTTCCTTTTTAGGATTTTGTAATGTAAATAGGGACACCCAAAATAACAATTTTTGTAAGGTAAATAGGGACGGACGGAGTATTCTGTTTGTGTGGATAGAAAATTATGTTAAAGAAAATAATTTAAGAATTATAAGCAAAATGCATAAATTATTTTATTTTCAAGTTTCTTAAGTTAATTCTCTTTTCCTGTCAAAATCTTACCCTGTCCCCTACAACACAAGAATTTTCAGTCAATTTCAAACACCCCCCCAAACCCAAATACACACACATATTTTAAGCTAATTAAATTACACAATTCCCAAAATTAGATATGGTCCCACATAGTTTATGATCACTAACAAAAGTTTGCTTAATAAAAAAGTGACTCAGTCGTAAAAAAGTCAAGATTTCCCAATATACTGAAGTTTAGGGTTCGATTCCTCTCTTTGACTCGTAAATATGGACATCATAAGAAAAAAGAGTGGACTGATGATGGCTGCATAATTTGAAACGGTTGTAATGAGTTTAAGGTAGAACATTAGCTTGAATGATAATCCTTATCATCTTAAAATTGCAAAATGGTTATTTTAATTATTTAGAAACATGACACTTATTATGAGACCGATGAAGTATGGGAGCACAATTTTGATTTTCAAACCGATGTGGATGTGGACTCATTATGGTCCAAATGCTTAAAGAATGGAACACATTATTTGAAGTTATTTTTAAAAATAGACACTTAACCACCTAACGTATGGTTGAGGATTTCATAAAGAATTGTCAAGAGACTAAATTATTGCGTAGGTTGGTCATCTTTTAGGTTTTTAAGGTGGAAAGAGATTTGAATTGCAATTAACGATACAATTTTTAGCCGTTTGTGTCACTAACTTGTGGCGACTAAATTGCAGTTAAAGTAACAAAATTTACTACGTTTGTGTTACAAACTTGTGGTGCGTTTCATGTGCGCAAGTCTATTGAAACTACACTCATTTTACATTTTTAGAACGGTTACATTCTTTAGATTTTAAAACTTAATACCAAGTTGTCCGTTCAACATTTTAAGTATTACGGGTGTATGTTTTTATTCAACTTTAGAAATGAACTCGTTTCTTTATTCCACTGAAAACACATACTCCCATGTCCCGGAAACATAATCCCATTTATTTTAATGGTCATCACAAGTGAGCTTTGACCAAATTTTACTATGATTCTAAAATTTATTATAAATCACTTAATGATTTATCAGTAACAGTTTTTATACTTTCATTGGGATGATTTGATTGACATTAATACTTGGTTAAAGTGCACTTATGCAAGTGCATTACTTTGGAGATGCTTGAAAATGAAAATAATGAATAGCGCGGGAACATGTGTGTAGGGGTTGATTCCATCTCCATGGACATGAAGGCTAGAAAACTAACCGTAATAGGAACGGTTGATCCCATAAGCGTGGTAAGCAAGCTACGCAAATTTTGGTCCACGGACATACTATCAGTGGGACCGGCTGTAGAACCGAAAAAGGAGGAGCCGAAGAAGGAAGAACCGAAAAAAGAGGAAGGTAAGAAGGAAGAAGGGAAAGAAGGCGGCAAGAAAGAGGAACCGAAAAAGGAAGAAGGGAAGAAGGAAGAGGCGAAAAAAGAAGGCGGCAAGAAGGAAGAGGCACCAGTAGTCAAGAAGGCTGAATTTGAGCCAGTTGTGGGGATGATAATGCCTTATCATAGGCCTTCATATTATCCTCCCGTGAATATGAACACATATTATCATCGATACCAACCTCATCATCATAGCATAGAGGAGAATCCAAATGCTTGTGTTATTTCTTGAATTAGTTGTTGAACCATATATATATATTGCAATTTTCTCTTTTAATTTTGGTTGGTGTTGCAAAAATGGTGTTATGTTGAGCAAATTTTGGAGGCAAAACCTTCACGAATGTAGGAGCCTTTTTTGTGTATATTTATTTGATGGTTTTACTCCTCTGTTCATAGTTAAGTGATCTAGAGAAGATAAAAAAAAATGTCCTTAACTTCCACCTTCTTTTTTTTTTTTTTTTTTTTTATATACCTTAGACAAAAGCTCTTTGTTTTAAAAATGCATAATAGTACTCCCTCCGTCCCAAAACACCTTGCACACTTTTGAGGATGCACGGGAATTAAGGAGTAGGTGTATATAATCAAAAGTATTGTGAGTGGGAAAGTGGTTGTGAGTATGAGAAGTTGAGTGGGATTTACAAGTGGGGTCTAAAAGTAAGTGTGAGTATGACAAGTAGGGTAGAGAGAATAGAAAAATAATAAATTTTAAACATTTTAGAAAAGAGGACTTACCAATGGGACACCCAAAAAAGAAATAAGTGCAAGGTGTTTTGGGACGGAGGGAGTATCTTATCTACAATTTTTGTTTTTATTTTTCACTAAACTCCTCGATTTTGAATAAAGTGAGTTATGATATCATTTTATCCCTTTATATGCTAAACTTACCTGTATGATCAAGAGTAAATTTAAATATCTTCATTATTTTGAGATGAAGGGATGATCAAGAGTAAATTTATATACTCCCTCCGTCCCAACACAAGTAGGATTAGAGGAGTGGGCACAATAATTAAGAAAAAAAGTAGTGTATGTGTGGAAGAAAATGAAGAGAGAGAATGAGTGAGGTACATAGTAGTGTTGGTTGAACAAATTGAGTAGTGGTAATTGAAAAAAGAATGAGTGTGGTTAAAATGGTAGGGTTGGTTAAATATAAATATATTAAAATATTTCTATTTTAAGCCATCTCAATTATTTTAAGACAGCCTAAAAAGAAAAGAAGTCTTATTTGTGTTGGGACGGAGGAGGGAGAATGTTCATTTTGAGATGAAGTGAGTTATGACTTACATTAGCAAAGGTCGACTAGTTTATTAAACGTTTCATGATTCGTTGAGTCAAAATTGTATAATATATGCGGCGGATTGGAACAAAACTCCATCTATCTTACGTATACCTTCTATCCAAATCTTCAAACATTTCTAGTCCATACAATTTTCAATAACCCATATAAAATGCATGACAAACATTTCTAAATATATTAGGTGATGTAAGTGGTTAATTGGGCACCTAACTTACTCCATTATTTGAAATAAGAAACTCATAATTTCTTAAATCTATACGAATAATGTATTTGGAACATTTTATTAGACATTTTTTTTTTCATTATTACTGTATATTGCGAGATTTGACTATATACTCCCTCCGTCCCAGCACAAGTAGGACTAGAGGAGTGGACACAATAATTAAGAAAAAAAAGTAGTGTATGTGTGGAAGAAAATGAAGAGAGATAATGAGTGTGGTAAATAGTAGTGTTGGTTGAATAAATTGAGTGGTGGAAAATGAAAAGAGAAATTGAGTGTGGTGAAATAGTGGGGTAAGTTGAATATAAACATATTAAAATATTTTCATTTTGAACAGTTTCAATTGTTTTGGGACTGCCTAAAAAAGAAAAAAAAAATCACCCTTATACTGAGATGGAGGGAGTATACTGTATTATATTTCATGCATTATACCGCAAAATGAGATTGCCATCTTTGTGGGGCCTACTGAAATTTCAATATTTCAGTATAACAATAACAATCTCGCGTACACATCTAACGAGTTAGCCGATTTAAATCAATATCAGTACATAACTGTTATCCAGTTAGATAGCAATCAGTTCGACTTTCTAAATGCCTAACAATATTTTTTTAGATAAATGGTTGTATGGAAGGCGAATATTGAAAGACATCATACTTTTAATAAAGAAATACTCCTTCCGTCCCAGAGTATATGTCCATCCTCTCATTTACACGGAGATTAAGAAATGGTGGAAGTGATGTAAGTGTTGTGAGTATAAAAGTGAAGTATGAGAGAGAATGAGTGGTTGGGAATAGTAAGTTGTGAGTGGTTGGGAACAGTAAGTTGATTGGTGTTGTGGGCATAAAAGTAAAGTATGAGAGAAAATGAGTGAGAAGAATAGTAAAGATTCTTTGTCATTTTTGGAAGTGGACATATACTCTGAGATAGACTAAAAAGAAAAGGTGGACATATACTCTGGGACAGAGAGAGTAATATACCCCCTCCGTCCCAACTTAAGAGTCAAAAAATCTTTTGGGTTCAAGAATTAAGAAAAATGTGATGTGTTATGAGTGTTGATAGTTGGGTAGGAGAGAGAAAGTGGGGTAAAAAAGAGTTAGTGGATAATTGTTATGAGTATGACATGCCAGACCCACTTTCCATTTTTTGGATTTTGACTCTTAAGTTGGGACGCCGTTTTGAAAAAATTTTGACTTTTAAATTTAAATTGAGACTCAAATAGTAAAGCCTCGAGTTAGGATAGCATGAGAAACAATAACAAATGGTCAGATTCGATGAATAATTGAATAGTACCCAAAGCTCTGCTGTCAGCTTATGACATTCCTCTGTCTCCTTGACCTTTACTGCTGAGATTTTTCCTTCCTCCTAGGTATTTAATTGATAAAAGATGAAAGGACAAACATTCACAGTGTGCCCCCTCAAGAATTATTGAGAGGACAATTATACTTCCTCCGTCCCTTTTTAACTTATTTAAAAAAAAAAAATCAAAAAAAAAAAATATAAAAAAAAAATAGCTTGTAGATCATGGATCCGGGTCATGGGCCAAAAATGACCCGTCTCTACTATGAAATGGGTCATAATGTTCTCATACAAGTTTTTGTCTATTTTCAATAACAAATGGAGTATTGAATTTATTTCATCAAATCTTAGCTTTTGCCGTGGTAGGAGTTAATAACAGCTCTTACATTCTCGAAAGGCAACTTAATAGCATTTCAAAGTTGTAAAAAGTCAACAAGTCATGCACAAGGTTTCATTAGAGAGATGGGCTGCTTGAATAATTCTTACATTTGATTTCACCAACCCTTGGTGAAACATAACTGTACTTTTACTGTAGGGTTTATGACCTTTGACCAAATTACAGCGATAAAATTTCTTCTAAATTCAAAGGAAAAGCCAGTAGTAATGATAAATGAATACTCCCGTCCGTATACAGTATAATGTTGTAAATTAAATTACAATTTTTTATTTAATTTCGTTAGGATTGTTAAATTGACATTAAATGTATTACTGAATAACAATAAAATAGAGCTCCACAACAATCGGAGACTCATACAAAACATAAAGTATAGTATATAGTATATTTATAAGGATTTTCCGCATAATCATCAAAACTTTTTGTGCACGTATGGAATGTTTGTATTGCTAGTCTGGAGTTAAGTAGCTATTTGGTCCCTGACCTTTAGACTTTTTTACAATTCAGTCCTTGAACCCAATTCGTTTACATTTCCGTCCTCAGACTACCTATTTCGCTTACAATCTCATCATTCCGTCTCATTTCCGTCCAAACTGCCGTTAAGTTTTCCTATGTGGCACATTGACGTCATAAAAATGATGACTTGGTCAAACTTTGGTGATATAGTGTACACTATTAAACTAAAGATACCAAAATTAATTCTCATAGAATAAAGGGCCTAAGGTAAAAATATTAATCACAAATAAACCCCTCCACATTAATTACCCATTCCAACCGAGATCAAATTCAAAAACATACCCATCTTCTTCCCTCTCTCCCACCTCCATTCTCCACCCTAACCCTATCCACCATGGTCGTCGCCTCCACCTCCCACACCACCCTTTTTCATCTCTGCCAATACCCATGCCAGGCCGCCGCCTCCTCCTCCCCCTCACACGATTCTTCTTCTTTTTCTCCTTCAACACCTATGCCAACCTAACTCCCATAGCCGCCTCGCCTCCTCTTTTCTTTCTCTAAAAATCCACAGCTCCCTCTTCAGATCTAGATCTAAATCTTGATTATTTCGTGATGGAGAAAAATCCCCTTTAACGCTCATGAAATCATCAACCTCACAATCCGACTCATCTCCACTATTGCTGCCACTTTAATCGCCGCCATCGCCATCGCCCTCTCCCTTCGTTTCTCGGTTTGGGCGTGTTAGAAAATTTCCTTGACAGATAGTCGAATCCGAGCCTAATTGGGTGAAAACATGTTGAATTTGGATTTTTGAATTAATTGGGTGAAACATAATGGATTTGGATTTTTGAATTTTTGTTTTGCTTTTTTGGTTTTGATTTTGAGTTTGGGCTTAATTTTTTTAAGATCTTAACCCGGATTTGGATGCTAAGAGATTCATACTGAATATGGTTGTTAGATCTAACTTAGATATCTCAGATCTGGTGGTTATGTTAAGCAATGGTGGTGGCGGTATTGTGGTATTGGTAGTGGTGGGTTTATTGTTCTTGGTCTTTTGATTTTTAAAACATGGTGATGGTGTGTTCATTGTTAGTAGTTATGGACTGGTGTTGGAGGTGGGTTGTTATTGGTTTGTGGACTGGATGTGGTGGTGGTGAACGGTGGGCTAATGGTTTGTGGACTCATCGAAGGGGGGGGTGAGGAATTGTGATTTCTGAAGAAGGGGGGAGTTGTACCCAGATTTGAGTTTGGGAGAGATGAGGGAGGAAGGAGATGAGGGAGGGAGTGCTTAAAGATATTATGTAAAAAAAAATCTATGGCCAAAAGTTTGATATTGTGCATTATCACCCCTTGTACTTCCACCTCAGCAATTTTTTGACAACTTGTACAGCCAACTCAGCTTTTTATGACATCATTGTGCCACATTTAACGGAATTTTTAACAGAAATGAGACGGAAAGATGAGATTGTAAGCGAAATAGGTAGTCTGAGGACGGAAATGTAAACGAATTGGGTTCAATGACTGAATCGTAAAAAAGTCTAAAGGTCAGGGACCAAATAGCTACTTAACTCTGCTAGTCTGTGGCACTTTTTAGTGTCCTATTAAAGAGGTGAACAAATATTTGAAAATGCTAACACGTTATAACTTGAAGATTAAATAAAAATGAGTAATTTAATCACAGTTTTTATTGCATTATGTCTCAACAACTGGTTATCTTATTTATCTTGGTTCTAAACTTATTTCATGGAGTTCTAAGAAACAAAAAACAATTGCACGTTTTTCCACCAAGGCTGAATATAGGGCCGTTGCTGCCACTTCTGCCAATGTTCTATGGGTCCAAATTATGCGAGAACTAATGGTGCCTATTGCACAACAACCAGTGATTTATTGTGACAACCTTGGAGCTACATATGTTGCTGCGAATCTTCGTTTTCATTTTAGGATGAAGCATTTAGCTCTTGACTATCATTTTACACGTGAACAAGTTCAGAGTCATAATTTGCGCATCACTTATATTTCGGGCGATGATCAATTAGATGATGTTCTCACCAAAGCGATATCACGCACAAGGTTTCATAGTCTTATATCCAAGATTGGTCTTTCCCTCCGGTCGTCCATCTTGCCGGGTCAAGATAGAGAGAACCCTTCTCCTACTCAACTGAAACCCTAACTTGATACGCAAGTTATTTGTTTTCTTTTATGGCTCTTGTAAATCTGATGCAGCACGAATCCTGCAGCAACGGCAATTCGGGCAGAACAGGTTTAGCTCGGCCGTGCAAGGTTGTTGACTCGACCGTGCAGCTCGGCCGTGCAAGGTTGTTGACTCGGCCGTGCAGAAAATAATTTGAGGAACGGAGTTTGCGTGGTGAATTGCACGATCGTGCCAATTATTGGGCACGGTCGTGCCCGGCGCCTGATCAGCCGAGGAATTCATTTTTATTCCAGTTTTTTTTATTAAAAACAATTCCTTAATTGTTTTTGTTTGTTTCCTTTTTCAATTAGGATTTCTTTATTTGTTGCTAGGGTATTAAACTATTTCCTTTTCATTGTATTGGACAAGTTGATTATTATTATTCAAGAATTGCTTTGCAATTGTTTATCCCTATTTCACCTCCTTTATTTCTTGTTCAAGAATTTCTTTGAAATTCTTCTTAGGAATTTTAATTCCTTGCAGATTAATTGATTTCGATCAATTAATAATTATCTTTCCACTGCGTTTTACATCAAAATCTTTGTCTAGATTCTAGTGTTTGTTTCATACACAAATAGCTTCTATTACTTTTGTATATAGAGAACCATTATACATCAATAAAAGTTGAGATGACTTTTATTCAAACTCTCCAATATCTTATAAGACACCCCTAACATATAACTATAGTTTGTTATAGAAGTCTTTGGACTTACATACAAAGCCTATACCAAGAGCTTGTCTGGTAGAAGAGAAAATTTTGGAGGAAACTAGTTCCATGAGTTATAAAAAATCCTGTTTTTATAGGGTTTAAAGTTTAGGGTTTAGGGTTTAAGGTTTAGGATTTAAAGGTTAAAAAGTGAACTTTTTATAATTTATGGAGGACCTAATTTCCCCCAAAACCTACTCCTTGTAGTAGAATTCATGACCGAGATCGAACTTGGGGTTAGATATTGTTGAAGGAGGGGGCGTGGTGGGCCGTGGGGGAGAGGGAGGGGTTGACTAACAAGTAACAATCATGACACATTTTCCCCCTTATTCTCTTAGTTACTCCCTTTTCGTCTTAAAAAAGAGCTTTTCACTTTTTTTTTATTACTACTAATAAATTTTGAGTAATAATTTTAAATTAATTTAACAATTCTAATGAAAATTTAAAATTTACTATTGATAGTATTATTGATGGATGGTGTATCAATAACAAATTTTAGATTTTCATATAGTATAAGGCAATCTCCGATGTACACTAAAGCTTACACTAAAACACCAAAATTGCCACTATTCAGTATTCCAACGGACACTATAACTCACCATGTAGGAAGGCGTCGTGGACGTCCATTTGATGTAGTTCCCAACCACGAACTGCAGCAATGGAAAGGAAAACTCGGACAGTGACCATCTTGATAGTCGGGGCAAAAGTCTCTTTAAAGTCCACTCCTTCAATCTGACGATTCCCCAAGATAACTAAACAGGCTTTGTAGCGTTCAACTGATCCATCTGCATTAAACTTTATCTTAAAAACCCATTTATTGCCAATCAGCTTTTTGTCAACGGGAGGGTCGACGAGTTCCCATGTACCATTCTGATCAAGAGCATCAAGCTCTTTTTGCATAGCTTCACGCCATTGAGGGGATTGAACAGCTTCTCCGTAGTGTTTTGGCTCAATACCTTAATCAACAGCAGCCAAAAAACAACGGTGTAACATAGAAAACATAGTGCAATTAACAAAATGTGTCAAACGAGTACCTGAAGATGTATGATGGGAAGGGGAACGTGACGGGGGGCTGACTTGAGTGTTTAGTTAGCACATAATCTGTAGATGAATATCTCGTAGAAGGCACCCGAGTACGCTGTCCTCGACCCAAATTATTGACATCAACATGAGGATCATTACTGTCTGCCACCTGTTCAACCACTTGTTTAGTCACCTGTTCAGGCAACTGGTCAGTCACCTGGTCAGATACAGGAGCAGTTAGACCATCAGCACCACTGTCTGCCACCTGATCAGTCTGTGGTTCAGTCAGTTGTTCAAGTACATGAGCAGTCACACCAGCATTGTGTTCTGCACACGTTTCCATATCATTTGATGGACAAAGAAAAATGTCGGAATCCTTGTAAATCTGAGTAGGATCAGTTTGCAAGCTAGCAAATGGGAACTCTTTCTCGACAAAAATAACATCCCTTGAAACAAGTGCTTTATGTTCATCTAGATCATAGACCAACCAATATTTCTTCCCATACGGATACCCCAAGAAAACACATCTCCGACTAGCAAACTTGTCATTGTCTTTCCTAGAGTAATGCACATAACACTAAGACCCAAAGACTGTAAGGTTTTGGTAAGAAGGTGGTGTCCCAAAAATTATTTCATAAGGAGTTTTTCCATGCACTAATTTGGAGGGTGGGTGTACGATTTATTAAGTACCCTGCAGCTAAAACACATTCCCCCCAAAATTTGACAGGCAACTTTGCTTGAAACATCAAAGCACGAGACACGTTTAAAAGATGTCGGTGTTTACGTTCGACCCAACCATTTTTTTGGGACGTACTAATGCATGTGGTGTGGTGTTCGATGCCATTTTCAGCAAAATACTTTGTCAGACACATAAATTTCGTGCCATTATCAGTCTGAATCTTCTTAACATGTTTATTGAAATGTCTTTCAAATTTCAATCATTGTGAAAAAAAAATTCAAGATTTGAGAAACATCACTTTTGGAACGGACAAAATAAACTCATACGGCACGGGAAAAATCATCCACAATTGTCAAAAAATAAGTAGCACCACACAAAGGTGGTTTTCGATAATCTCCCCAAACATCGCAATGAATTAAATCAAAAATTGCACCAGAGTTATTCTCACTTAACAAAAACTTGTCTCGACTCTGTTTAGCTTGACAACAAATCCCACACACATCTTTATTAATACTACGACGAGTAACAAAAGGCAATAAACTAACTATTTTACTTGAAGGATGTCCAAGCTGTTGATGTCATAATTGATAGTCTCTGGATTCCTTAACACTGCAAACACGCATTCCTGTTGATCTTCAAAGATAGTACATCCCCTCGTTTTGTTCACCCGCTCCAATCAACATCTTCGAGGTTCGGTCCTGTATTACACAAAATTTGTCAGAAAATTGCACTAAAGCGCTTGAATCACGAAGCAACTGTGAAACGGACAGCAGGTTGCAATTAGAATATGGGGCATATAACACATTTTTTAAAACCAAATTAGACCTTACATCAACATCGCCTTCTTTCGTGGCCACAATATATTTTCCATTAGGCAGTCCTAACTGGTTAGTCTTAACGATACAAGTACGTTTGAGCAGGGAGATATTGCCTTTTATGTGTCGATTGGCACCGTTATCGACAATCCATGGTTCATTATTTATCTTACCAATCATACGATCAGTTGCTCGACCAGTTGCTTAACCAGTTGTGCAGTCAGGTGATTGCCTTTGTGTTTGGACATAATTCTTGAACTGGTTCCATTAATCTTCTGTGAATCCCAGCAAGTTAGCCCTCTGTGTGTCTGTCATCCCAATCACTCCTTCATGACCTTGCTACACCGAGTTCAGCTTCAGCTTCCCTTGATCCTTCCCTGCTCCCAATGTTCGGCCTCCGTCGTTTCCTTTATTCACACACTGCTCTGTCCACCATTCTGGATAACCCACCAGCCTGTAACACGTGCTTACATCGTGTCCCTTCTTTTGACAGTGAGAACAAACAGCAGTACTTGCATCTCTTCTCCCCCCCCCCCCCGAACCATATGTCCCGCCAATTGTCTGAACAGTTGATCCCCCAACTGGCTGAACAACAAAACTGACAGGTGTAGGATAACCAGCCCCATAACGAACTTATGTAGTACGCCTTGTTAACATTAGGCAATGGTTCAGTGTTCAGGATGGAAGATTTTACCGAATCATACTTTGGAATTTCCAGCCCCATAACGAACTGATGTACGCGTTCATCTTCACGCCGCTTGGTCAGTAGGGCTCCAATGTTGCACTTGCAGTCGGAACAACGATGGCAATGTCTCAAAGTTGTTGAGTTCATCCCATAGATTCTTGATCCGGTCATAGTACGCCGCCACACTTTCATCTTTCGATTGCTTTCAATTGGCTATGTCCGCCTTGATTCCTTGAGTCCATGGACCATTACCCACGGAGAACCTTTCCCTCAAATCATTCCATAGAGTCTGCGCCTCCTCCGTATATGTGACTGTGGATCTCAACGATGGCTCAATAGTGTTGAAGATCCAAGCCACCACGATGGAATTGACGGTCATCCACTGATGGATCTCCTCCGCCTCCTCCGGCATCTTGATCGACCCATCAATGAAGCCATGCTTCGTCTTCGCCCGCAGCAATCCCTTGAAGACATGAACCCATTCTTCATAATTATCACCCCTTAGTTGAACATGGGTGATAATCTTCCCCGGGTTGTCACTTGTCGGCAGAAAATAAGGAGACCGCCTCTCATCAACGGCGGCCTTCTTCTTACTACTCTTTGTGTTTGTCATGTTCGGTTCTTGGAGGCTTTGGATACCAAGTTGAAACCGAGAATATGGAGGAAAGTAAAATGATATTTCCTTGAGTTTTCCGTCAATGTATAACGCTTTTATATATACAAGAGAAGTCCTTGTTGAACAAGAAGAGAATCCTACCTAATCTCTACAAATATGCTAATGATATATCTCTACCTATTTTACAATACTAGAAATAGGGAAGTAGATATTCACAAAATAACAATACAAGGAAAGGAGATATTGACAAATCTCGTCAATATCCCAACAGTAACTTTTTTAATGTTAACATTTTTGTCATCTACAAATAGATTTCGGGATGGGAAGGACGGCAGAATCAGTGAGCTACCTCGGGATATAATTTTTTGTATTTTTGATCGAATGCGGATCATTGATGTTGCTAGATTAAGCATTCTGTCTAGGAAGTGGCGTCATATTTTGATGAGAATTTCTTCAAGGGTTAATTGCAATTAGTACCATACCACCCTTCCAAGCGAACTCTGATATGTTTTTCTTGTCAAATCAAGTCTTGATGATTTAAAAACTCGCCAAATAAGGCCTTTTTGACGGATTTCGTTAGAAACTCAGTTAAAAAGCATGTGCCAAGCACGTGACTAACGGAATTGGGTAGTTTGAAGTTGATATTTCTTTAAAGGGGGTTTAATGAAAGTTCCGAAACTTAAGGGTTAAAAACTATAGATTAGGGGGTAAATAAATGTGAGTAACCTATCATCTTCAACCTTCCACAACAACCCACCATCACTAAAATGTCCACTACCTGAAACCACCACAGTGCCACCACCGCCACCACAGTGCCGCCACCACTGTGCCGCCACATTAACAAAAGTAAACACCCAATTCATCCTTTTCACTTCATTTTTTCTAAATCCAAACAATAAATTAATTCTAAATTTGCAAATAAAACTACAAACACCATCAATTGAGCAAATAATTCAACTGCAAAGCTATGTGTTCATCTCAAATTGAAAAAAGAAACTCAAAAATTATAGAAATTTATGGGTTATGGCTTGGGCCAGAAGGAGTGGGACATGGGTCTCTTCAACTTTAGCAGCAAGAGAGAGACGCGAAACAGCAGCAAGCTGGTTCAACCATGGCTTCTCCCATTGAAACTGAAAGCTCAACATGAATCTGTCCAGATAATTTACAGCAAGAACAGCAGTGAGGGGGTTGAATGAATAATGAGAAACCACTTTCAAAATCCAATCCACACCCACATTTCTTGGCCCAACAAAACATGGGTCCAATTCATGATTTTGCCCTTGTTCTTTCGAGATCAAACAGGAAAACTCCTCATCTTCCCAAAACAAGCCCTGCTCCAGTAATAATGGTACGGTGTGACGGCTATTATTGACAGAAGTTTTTGTTTCATCAAAAAGACCATCTCTTAATGAACATTTATCTCCTTCCCATTGTTCTTCTTGACAGTAGAGAGTGTCTACTAGGTTAAGCTCTGTTTGTGGAGCGGCCATTTTTTGGGTTTTAAGGTTCATTCAAAGTCAAAGATAATGAAGGACATGACTGATACTAGTAAATAATAAAGCCCAGTGCTTGACCCCTTGTTTCTTTCTCTCTACCCACCCCCCACCCCCCACCCCCCGCCCCCCAAACACTAACATCCTAACCCCTGCGACCTCTCTCTCTCTCTCCCTCCCCTCTCCAACACTAACACCCTAACCCCTTTCCCAGATTTTGTATTTTGATGAAAACCAAATCTGGGTTTTTGATTCTTGGCTTCTTTCTTTCTTTCTTTCTTTTTTTTTTTTTGAATTTTGAATTTTGATCAAGATTTATCGTTTCCCCTTCTCTCTCATCTGATCTTCTCCCTCATCTCATCATCAAACCAATCAAACAAAAATCTGGGTTTTTAAAGGGGAAGGGAGTTGTTATTTTTATTTCTACCCCCTCATTTTCAAAATCTTTCATATAACCCCTTAAAAGAAATGACAACTTCAAACAACCCAATTCAGTTAGTCACGTGCTTGGCACGTGCTTTTTAACTAAGTTTCTAACGAAATCCGTCAAAAAGGCCTTATTTGGCCGAGTTTTTAATTCATCAAGACCTGATTTGACAAGAAAAACATATCAGGGTTCGCTTGGAAGGGTGGTATGGTACTTCAGGGTCTATATTGCAATTAACCCTTTCTTCAAAGAAATTTATACAAAGCTCCAACTACTCATTGTTAGTCTGTGTGATGATCCCGTTTTCATATCCGTTCTCTATATTCCTATAATTCTTGATGGTCTAAGCCTAGAGATTGATCCATATGGATCCTGTTCTTGTCAAGAAACGAAACAAGACAACTTGAGCTTTATTGTTTAAACCCGACATCCTACATTGTACCTTCGTGCATTTTTTCAGGTTCATTGTTATATTTGGAACTACATAATTGCATATCGAAGCAACCACGTGAACTTAAAGGCTTCCGTCTTGTTAGTCTTAAGCTGGGAAATAATAAAGTTACAAAAGATGGCTACAAAATGTAGCATTGCCCACAATAATGTCCTTCAAAAAGACTAAATTACAGGAAATCTCTACAACAGAACTGTTTGCAATTTGTGCCACCTAACTTTTACTACCTCCGTCCCAAAATGAACGACCGAAAAGTTTCAAATTTCAGACTTTCATGGAGTAGAAATTTTGGAGTATGGGACCCATGAAAATTGATGTTGTGTCTTCATGTGTTTTCTTTTGTTGGTCAAACTTCATAACAAAAAATTCAGGAAGTTTAACCACATAATTAAGTACTAATACGGATAAATTGCCAGATAAGATCGTACACCTTTTAATGTGTTGTTATCGACCTGCTCTTCCAAAGAAATGTTCTATCTGCAAACATCCTTGAGACTGCAAACTACTCGTTTTGCCTCCAATCTTTGACTTCTTTTCCAACACCGATGTTTCCTTGACGTTCTGCTCAATAGGGTAAGAATCTAGTTAAGCAAACCAGCACATAAATAATCTAGAACATAACCATGTATCAGAAATTTAGTATCAGGATTTGTATGGAAATTGATACTCCCTCCACCCCAGAAAGATTGTCTCATGACTTTTGATGATCAACATAAGTGAACTTTGATCCATACTAATTAAAATTTAATCCTCCCAGTGATTAATCAATAAAAACGTTAAAAATATCACTAGAAGCATTAGATTGCCATTAATATTTGGTCAAAGTTCAAGTGTGTTGACCATTAAAAGTCAAATGGGATTATCTTTCGGGACAAAGGGAGTATGAAAATGGACTGTGTATAAAGAACTTGCTCTGAACAGTCGAGGAATTTTTCAGGCACAAAAGGGCAGTGTGGAGAACATATAAATATTTCCCATGTACTCAGTACGAAATAAAAATAAAAATGAAGACCTACCATTGATGAGTGATTTAGAGATTTGAGAACTTTTATTGTACCCCCTCTACCATCAGCTCCAACAGCAATTAAATCACCAGTATTTGCACTTGATCCTTGTGTTGTCAATCCTTTACCTTGGCTCCTCTTGCACCATTTCCCCAAGTGCCATTTAGTTCCATCAGGACCTAGCAACCCACCAGAGAAACAGCTTTCTCCTGGTATTTTTTAAAGATAATTTGACATATGAAATCGGTAATATATGTTTTTTTCTCAGACAAGTGAGAATATGCAATTTATAAATTCATACTCCCTCCATCCCATAATAAATGTCGCACTTCCCTTTTTTGGTCCGTCCCAAAATAATTGCCGCGTTTCTAAATATGGAAACAAACTTGGTGCATTTTTACCATGGTGCAATCACTATGCAAATAAGTAAGGCGCTCTGCTTAAAGAAGTTGGTAAGTCGTATGCGACCATTATTTTGGGATGAAGAGGGTAGTATTTTGGAGCGTCCAACACTAGCTATCACTTTCTTTGTGAAGGGAAGGAATTAATCTACTAATAGCACATGTTTTTTAGTTCAAATTGTGGACGAGAAAGCATACCTTCGCGAAGAATTGGAAGGGCGGGTGAATTTTCCTTTGTGATGTTAAGCAAAGGCCGATCTTGTTTACTCTTTTCAAGTACCACCACATCCTCTTCTGAACTAGTAAGTCGAGTACTGGTTGCCTGATCCTTATTACCATTTCTTGAACCTAAAATGCCGTCAATTTTACTTGGCTCATGCTGATGGGCCACATTTTTTCTCTGAGATTCCATTTCTGGTCTTGAAAAAGAGTAACTTTTGGTAGCTACATTCTCATTGGCTCGAGGTATTGAACCAAAACGTGAAAATTCTGGCAATTTCGAAACCTCTGATCTCTCCTCATCAATTAAAATATAGGGTCGTGTGCTCTGGTCATAAGGACTAATATTATTGTCATTATTATTGGTGCTGACATCATTGGAGTGTTTTAACCTTTTAGTTTTTCTAGAGCAAAACATATCAGGCGTGCCTCCTGCTTCATCTAAGGCTTCCTTTAATACAGAAGACTCCCTCAATTTATCTTCAGAAGAACACTTGTTGAGAACTGAGGCCTTTGATACAGATCCCAGAACCTTCAGTTTGTCTGTTGTAGAATTAGTTTTGTTGGTTGTTAAAGTTCTTAAAACTTCATTTTCCTTCATCTCCAAAGCTGTCTCTAACTCCTGGATCCTAGCCTGGTATTGTGGCATATTAGAATATGTACTCTATCAGATTTGGCATATCAACTCACTCGTGAGAATGTTCAAGAACTTACCTTCAGCTTTACTATCTTTTCATTGGCTTTTTCAAGTTTATGAAGAGAACGTGCCTCTCCTCTTCCTAGAGAATTGCACTTTGATATCAATTCTTTGTAACTCCTGTCAAAAGAAAAAACGTATACACACATAAATTAAAAAAGATAATAAAGAAAATTTGCAGAAGTGAAGCAGATACATTTTCAGGCACTCAAAAACTATCAGAGTCAAACACCAGCATGCCTACAAATAGGACATAACAGCGGGACAAGAATTCCATTCAAATTGGGGTTCAACAAAAAGCTATCACTTAATTTGATAACAGTAGTCGCACTTTAAAAATAACATAACCAAGCATTCCACTATTCTTCCTGAAGTTTGTTGTTAGTTAGTGATAATGTGGGTCAAGGTACTGTTTGAGCAAATTATTTGCATAGCTTAGCGCCACCGACACTGCTTGATGGACTTCAAGTCAGACTTGAAATAAGCGGGATGGAGTACGAACAGACCTCTGTCAAGATGTCACCATAGTACACCAATTGTCGATACTAAATTGTACTCCTCAATGACATAGCCTAGTTCTATGGAATAGCATAACATTTAAAAACTCATCAAAATTCTTTACCAGAAAGACTGTTCTTACAAGAGGTTTTAGCCCATCACAACTAGTAAAGTCACTATTTTTTCCTTTTTTTTTATAGCTAGGTCATCATGATAGGGCAAGTGGAGGTTGTGTTGTCACGACATGGAGCTCACTTTTTGACCTACAAAAACAGCCTCGCTGCTTTCCAGTGGCAAAACAACATACATGAGGACCAGCGAAACCGCTGCAATGCCTAGTATTCTGGATTGTTTTATTTTATTTTTTACAAGATTCTGAGTTGTCATGTTCTATTGTGACTTCAAAGGCCTCCAATATGCTATGAGTAGGAAGAATTGCACTAGAATATGCACTCAGCATAACAATATGAAGAGAAATTGATATTTGAGATTCAACTTTAATACAAAGCTTCCTTTCCCAAAGTAGAGATGTTTCCACTTCCTATCATGAGAAGTGGATGCCTAATATTGCAAGAATGCATGTCTAGGCTCGATATCTTTTTTATAAGTTTGACTAATTGTGTACAAGTTTAGAACCATGTTTAACAATGGAACTCTGCAGCTTGCCTCAAACCAAAGCATTCAAAAACTTTGATCTGAGCCTGCAAGGTCTTTTATTACTGGGCAGGACAACATTCCAAAATCCAAACAACATATTGTTACATGGCATGGATGACCCGTCGTGAATCTATCATAGACTATAAAAGATGGCCCTCATAGGCCACACCATATACTACATTTTATTTCCAGAGCTAGCCCTATTTTAAGGACGGCTTAGCCTACTAGTATCATTTGGTCTGTGTGTATGATGGTGATTAGGCAATAGCAACCTTATGTGCAACCCTTGTATAAATCAAGGTATTAGCATGATCTAATTATTTGGACTTTTGATAAAAGAAAAATGAAATGTACAATGCAAAGTAGCAGAATTATGAAGAAATAACAAAAGGTTAAAAACCTTACTTGTTACGAATGACGAGTGACTTCCTCAAAACATCTATAGTCCCTTTGGTGTTTCCCTCAGCACCTAAAGAAGCGAGTTTCAAGACATCATCTTCCTCCAAGTTCACATCGGACACCCTACAACACAAGCCACGATAACCTAAGCATTTATTATTAAACGAATAACTGGAGAAACTAATGTTTCATTTTTCCTCCATATAGTTTTACTTACAACTTGAGCGCTGCGAGTTCTTTGGCCAAAGCCATACTCCTCTCCTGCAGCCTCATGGACTCCAATGTGGACTTATCAAGTTCCTGAGACATAAATGAACAAGAAGATTTAATCCCTTACAACCAAGTTACACAAAAAATAGCTTTGTCAGGCTGAGCTGTGATCAGGCATGCACCTGCGAATAGGCACAAGTTAATTAGCATGTTAAGTACCTGAGACTTCAAATGAAGTAACTGCTTGATAGTTCCAATCTGTTTTAAAGCATCAGTCTTCAATGATGCTTCTTTCTTCAGTTGCTCCTTGCAATCATAAAGCTAAGGGAAAACAGAAAAAGAAGAAAGTGTATCCCGATTATGGCATGCACAATATAGATACCAACATAAGTCTTCCCTCCGCTTAAATATAAAACAACACAAAACACATTTAGTGAAATAGATGTTTCCCAGATTATTCTTTGGCATATAAAGAAAGGGCTTTATTTTCCCATTTCCATACCTTGTTTTATGTGTCGCTCATAAACTTCCCCGGGCCAAAAACAAAAGAAAAGAACAATCGGTAAAACTTCTATTATCCTGGTTAAGGAGTCCTCTCTTGACTTAGGACACCAACTTGAAACTCATTTTATAAAATATTGCTTACAAAGTTCTTTCATATTCTAACTTACCTGTAGTATATTTTCTTTTGATGAAGATGGGTGAGACATGAAATTCTGTTAAGACGAATGTTATGACAACTACACTTGAAGATTACATATAAGGCTACAAAGCATCTGTGACATCATGGCACGACATGACATGATAGTGAAAAGCCAACGACACCATGACAGCCAATGCGATTAAGGATTTTACCACATGCAAGGGACACACTGCACTAAATAATGACTGGTATGAATGTATGTACCATTCAGGAAAGTAATGGTATAATCTAAAGCTTTCTGTATTATATTTGCATCTTAATCCGCCGTCTTTCGACATTTTAGTATAATACGACGATCAACTTTTGACTCCATACGACATTTCAAGCATATACATCAGCTTCTGCTCTATTCATGATATTGCAATCAATCATATAAGATAAAAATTGAAAATAAAATAACCTCCTCATTCATGTCTTGGAGATCTTTCTGTTGACGCTCCAACGTTGAAGTGAGTCCTAAAACCTTCCCCTCCAGCCTCTTGACCTCTATACGCAATTCATCTGTGTCTTCTTCACGAATGTTTGATTTCTGGGAAAGACTTGGATCATTTGGATCGCCAACTGACTGGAAATAAAGCCGATTCACATTCGACTCTGAACAGGTCTGCTTGCATACCGGACAATTCTTCTTCTTGCCATTTGTACAGTACTCAAACCATTGTTGAATACTAGAGATCATATTTATCAGCATCAGGAAAGAATCAAATAAATATGAATGTGCATGAGAACAGCTACATGCAAGACTGATATCTGTTCCCTCACAGAAAACAACTAAATGGTACTTTCTCTGTCCCAAAATTAATGCCCATTATTATGTTTGGAAGAAATTTAATAAGGTTGATATTTAAGCATTTTAGTAGCATATGTAAATAAGACGCCTTGATGATCTCACCATTTTGCACCCTTACTGTTAGTGTGAATTAGAACTTGTTGTTTGATGACGGATGATTTAGTGATTTCTCCAAAATTTGGACATTCATTTTGGGACAAAGGGTGTAATTAAAAGATACTCCTTTGTGATCGAAACTATGCTGCCTACAGCAAATAAAAGTGTACTTGCTCCATTCCAATTAGAAGGGCCACATTGTAAAATGACACTTTTTGAGGGTGTTGTTTTACTTGCTTGTACCTTAGTGAAATTGCATTTATATTTTTCCTTATCTTTGAAAGACATCCTTCTTTTTCTTGGGATAGACAAAAATGGTAAGTGACACACTTCTATTGGGACCATAGAGTAGTCAATACTGATTTGATATTGTAGCAATTTTATTCTCAATAGACAGTGGACTGAACAAAAGAAGTACAAAATATCAACCAGCAAATATAACCATCTTAAGTAACTCCTAAATCACATTAACTAGTTATGAAATTATCAGGAAACAGAAACGCATTCCAAGTAGGTCCTAAGATTCATTGACAACCATATCATGTGCTCTGCAGTCAGCAACCAACAGCAGATACTCCATACTTGCATTTTACATAGATGAATATTACTCCTCCATCCAAACAAAATAATTTAATTTTGACTTAGTCAAAGCAACTACACCCTCCATTCCTAAATGAATGTCCAAATTTCATTTTAAGGGACATTTGCTAAAATGTTTAACTTAAGACAATTTTTGTGACATACATACATCAATACCCGTAATGATCTCATTATATTGCATTAAGTGTAAGTATGAATTAGAAAGTTGTATGTTAAAGGGAGGATTTAGTAACTTTCTAAAATTTTGAACATTCATTTTGAGACAAAAGTTTTGAAAATTTAGGGACAGAGGGGTGTTATTAAAACAAAAGTTTGATGTGGATTTTAGTTCTTTTTGAGTTTTTTTTGTTTTTTTTTTTTTTTTTACTTTATTAAACATGTTACTCTAACCATGATACTTTACAATCTCAAAAAAAAAAAGTACTTCTCGTGTTGTTTAATTATAGCTATAACTTCATTCTATAATTAATTGAAAGAATGCATGTATTAAGTCCAAAAAAAAAAAAATGAATTAGCGTCCAAAGGTCGCGTTCAAGCTAATTTAGACGTAGTATGAAATTGCAAACAAATTATAATGCACAGTATTTGATGCTTCAATAAGTTTGAGTTTCTAGGGTTTACCAGAGCTCGTGGAAGACATGGCCGCAAATGGAAATGGATTGAAGGTCTTCAACGATTGGTTTGAGATCTTCGTAACAGATTGAACAAATTGTCTTCGCGAATGCATCGCCGCCGGGCATCTTCCCTATTTCCGGCCGGCTTTTCTCGCTCCTCCTGCCTCTGTGATTCTCTCTCTCTTCGATTGCTCCCTTGCATCTACGTTTGTGAGTGTGTATATGACTGATGATTTTGAAACAAAATTTGGGATGAAATTAGGGCGGGAACGGTAGACGAGGGAAAGAATACTGTGAATTTGGAATGAGTATTTGGCCTCTCTTATGGCCCCAACATCAATTCGATACTCGTACTATTGAAACAACAAATGTATGATGCGTACTATAGTTTTATTAGCAAAATTAACCAATAAACTATTCAGTTGTTAAATTTTTCTAACACACGTTATTTTTTCTAACGAACATTAATTTATTTTAACGGATGTTAATAATTTAAAACAATTTTAATTTACCTAAATGACATAACTACCCCTAAGACCCAAACAAAACCCACCCTCCCCTCCCTCCCCGACACACAACGCGCAGTGCGCACACACACACTTTCTCTCTTTACCTTCCCCACTTCCGGCAACACCTCCCCACCTCTGGCGACACCCCCACTTCCGGCAACCCCTCCCCACCTCCGGCGACACCACCACTCCCCTAACCCTAACCCCGGCGACCCTACAGATCTGCTCATTCTCCGTCACCGGCCACCCTCCATCCTTTACCCTTGGTCTTCCTCGCCCTATCACTTATCCCCCAAGAAAAACCCACCAGATTCACCTTCCCCAACCACCGTTCTTCTTCCCCAAATCGTTGGCCGGATAGTTGGGATTGGGAGGTGATGGGTACGTCGTTGGCGACGGTGATGATGGTGAGGCTGTGGGTTTTTGATTTAACCCATGTAGATTTGCTCCGTTGGTGGGTTTTTTATTTTTCCCCAAATCGTTGGAGAAAAAGAAGGGTTTTTTTTTCCCTCCAAATCCTCCTTCTCATGTATTGATTTTGAGTAAGGAGGTGGTTGATAATGGTGCTGGGTTTGTCTTATGAAGGTGTAAAGATTAGGCCGCCGGAAAAAATATCTGTTCACGAAAATGTGCCAGCCTCTTGTTAGAAGGGACGGGATCTATCTCAACAAGGAATGATAAAGAGAATGTGCCAGCCTCTCGGAGTAGCACAGAAAGCCCAGCACTCCTGAAGGAGTCATTGGGTCACCCGAATTGGTCGGAGTTGTTGTAAAGAAGGTGGGTTGGGTTTGACTTTTATGAATTTGTGCATCATGGTATTGTATATGTAACTAATGTACAATAGTTTTTATTTATGTTTCAAAAAAATTAAGAAAAACTCAACAAGTCAAAATTATACTCCCTTTGTCCCAGAATGATAGTCCCCTTATTTTCATGGGTTTTACGAAGGAACTTTGAGTAATAATTAAGGCTACTTTTAATTATTCTAATGAAATTTTTGAAATTATTTTTGATACACCATTATAAATACTATTAATATCAATTTTTAGATTCACGTTAACATAATTATAAGTAGCATTTATAACTGCTCAAAGTTCTCTCGTAGTAACAACGAAAAAAGGTGGACTATCTTTCTGGGACGGAGGGACTACTAGAGTATGTCTAAAACGGTTAATTAATATATAGGCATGAAAATTATTTTTGCTAAAGATCATAAATTTAAAGTACTTACTGTATTACTTAATATGTAAAAAGGGTTAATTGATATTTAGGACATAAAAATATTTTTGCAAAAGATCAAATTTATTTATTTTTTGTACAAAAATTTATGTTAAATTTGCTTAAAAATTTAATATGTTAAATTATGCATTAAAATAATACAAAAATACATATTATTTATTTAAGATAATTATTTAATATTTTGGCATTTTAAATAATTATATTGATCTTAAAGAAAAAATTAAATAATTCTAGTCAAAAATAATTATTTAATCTTGGAAAGATATTTGATTTTTTTAACCCTTTGAATTTAAGAATTTGCTTTAAACCCCTTGATAGCAAATATCAATTCAAACTAACTGATCTGTTAATCACGTGCCATGCACATGGTCACTTAACTGAGTTTCTAACGAATTCCGTCAAAAAGCCCCTAATTGCCAAAAAAAAAATGATTTGAAGCCCTGATCTAGAGAAAAAAAAAATCCCAGTCCCCTTTTAGACGCACCCCCTGGAGTTCAGGCCTTAAATTGTCATTAACCCTTTTAATTAAGAGTCAAAAAATTCTTAAAAAATGTCTCAAGAGTCAAAATCTTAAAATGAAAAGTGGGTCTTATATGTCATGCTCACAACAATTATCTATTAACTTTTCTCTACCCCACTTTTTCTCTCATACCTAACCATCAACACACCGTTTTTTTCTTAATTCTTGAAGGGTTAATGACAATTTAGGGCCTGAACTCCAGGGGTGCGTCTAAAAGGGGCCTCGATTTTTCCCCCCGCTAGATCAGAGTTTCAAATCAATTTTTTTTGGCAATTAGAGGCATTTTGACGGAAATCATTAGAAAAGTCAGTTAAGTACCATGTGCATGGCACTTGATCCTCAAAATGTATGTATTTGTAATTGATATTAGCAATGAAGGACTTTAATGAAATTTTTGAAACTTAGAGGGCTAAAAAGTTATTTTTTGCAAAAACAACTTTTTTAATAGAAAACAATTAAATAAACTAAATGTACAATATATTTACATTCAACTAACCCCATTATTTAAATCCACTCATTCTCTTCTTCATTTTCCACCACACAATTTATCCAACTAACACTACTATTTACCCCACTCATTTTCTCCCTTCATTTTCTACCACACATTTAATATTTTTTCTTAATTATTGTGCCCACAATTCTAGTAGCACTTGTGGTGGGACAGAGAGAGTATATAAAAATAAAAACAAGTTTTAAAGTCATTAAATAAACTAAATGTACAATATTTTTATGAATGTTTATATCAAAATCTTTTCACCAAAAATTAATAAAACTTGATATATATATTTTATAACAAATAAAACTCTTTTTTAGATACTACATAATATAAGCGCCCTTCCATCCTCCAACACCGTGCACCACCGCCATCAACCTCCACCAATCAAATTTATCTGGAAAAAACAACAACCACCAAATGCATCTCCAATTTTCCCTCAATTTCTCGCCATTCAATCACAGCCCATAACAACTCGCTGGAATTTTAGCAAATTCATTACCAATTGTAGCAACCATGATGGAAACCCCAGAATTTGGGGAAAACAAGTTAACCCAAGATTAAATTAATTGAAATCATCAAGAATAAGCACCTCCGGCCAAGGTATTTGAGGACGGCAGCGAGATATACTGGAGCTCCGGCACCAATTTGCGCGGCGTATTTGCCGACTTTCAAGAAATCAGCAATACGACCAACCGAAAATTGAGGACTAGCCTAGCTACTTCTTGATGCGGTGTTCTTTGCGGCTCCAGATCCTAGGGGACGACGAGGTTTTGTTTGGTGGGGGGCCGGCATGGGGAGGGGGAGGGACTAAGGAGTGTTGGGCCAGTATGAGGGATGATGGAGAAGGATGGGCAATGTCGGATGTGTGAGAGAGATGGCGAAGTTGGGTCAGTGAGGACGGCGCTGGGATTATATGGATTGGGGTAGGTTTTGTTGATTTAGTGGTGGAGAGGGAGTGGGTAGCGCCAGAAGTTCGAGAGAGAGAGAGAGAGAGAGTTGGGAGTCGCCGGCGTTGGGAGAGAGACGAGAAATTGGTGAGGGTCGGTGTAGGGAGAAAACAAAGAGGAGGGGGGTTGAGCAAAGAGAGAGACGGGAATAATTCATTCCCCTTTAAGCCCATTATTATTTTAGCCCCTTTAGTTTCACAATGTGCATTAGAACCCTAGTTTGCATATATAAATTACAAACCCATCCAATCCGTGTATCACGTGCCATGCACATGGTACTTAACTGACTTTTCTAACGATTTCCGTCAAAAAAAACCCTTAACTGGCGAAAATTTCATATTCGAAGCCCTGATCTAGCGGGAAAAAAATCGAGGTCCCTTTTAGACGCACCCCCGGAGTTCAGGCCCTAAATTGTCATTAACCCATTCTTGAATCCATCCATTTTTTGACTCTTAAAATGGGACGGAGGGAGTATACAGGGGGAAATGAAAACGCACTTTGGCACCCACTTAAGCATTGAATTGGAATTTAACTATTTATATCTACAAATAAATAAAATTAAAACTATTTATAATAAAGCTTAGTTATTTTCCTTTTTTCTTTTTCTTTTTTTTTTTTCTCTTTTCTTATTTTTCTTATATTTCTTATTCTTTGTTTTCGTCCAATTCTATAAAATAATGTTTTTTCCTCTCCTTCAAAACTTTTTTTCTCAAATCAAATTTGATTATATTTAAGTTGTAATATATTTTTTATATAACTTAATTTTCCAGAACTTTTATTATAAAATATGTTTTGTTCTCATCTACAATTAAATTTATTGTTCAACTATTATTCTTTTCACATTTTATTGTTGGTATAGGAATAAATTTGGCGTCAAACTATTTAATGCGTTAATATCTAAAAAGCAGTAAATCGAAACATTACAAAAAAAGAACAACGAGAGGCGGAAATAAGTATAGGTTTGAAAACATCACCGCATTGTCATCCATTTGGGATTACAAGAAACGAGGGCTCTAGTAAAAAAGTTGAGTGCCGGCCATAAATTTCACTTAACCAGACATCAATATATGATTAAGATGTGAGTCTAAAGACTTGTGCTCTCATGGACCAAAATATTCAAATTGAAAAATCTGCCTATAAAAAGAATTTGTCATATTTGTTCGTGAATATCAAATATACTTTGAGGATCATTATGTTTTACTAAACTGAGAACAGTACAAAAGAAAAAAAATAATAAGTTAGATCATGACATATTGCAAATGCCAATATAATCATGAAGTTCGTTTGATACATATAGACTTCCACTAAGATGCACATCATGTCAAAGATGTCTTATTATTTTTGAAAACTGTATTTAAAAAAAAAATGATTGATTTATGATGTGTTTGAAGGACGATATGGCTGACGCGTTTGAGCCTACTGGTACGAGTTAAGGGGACTGAACGACGTTCCAAATTTTGCTTATGTAACGAATACGGAATTTGTGTACGGTCGAGCATGAAAAATTGTTATAGCTACATATGAATCCGAGCACAAAAATCCGTTGCTACTACGCAACACCAAGTTTTGTCTCACTAAACAGAAACATCTTATATTACACGAGTAGCAGAGTAACAACACGAATTGGCTCACTAAACAAAAACATCTCATATTACCGTGCTACTTAAGCACAACAATCTCCACATCCTCCCAATGTGAGGTTAGGTATTACATAAAGAATGAGATTTAGTTTTTTTCCCCCCTTTGTTTTTTGAGCATTTGATATAATTGAAGAAATTGAGAGCATGAGTAAAGTGTGAGTTAGAAAAGATTTAATGATTAAACAATCATTTGGTCGACTTTCGTATATTAGCAAGTATATTTTCCTCTTAAATAGCGGTTTAAAAATTGTAGATCCATGTAAGATCACTAACAAATCATAGTTTGATTACTGTATGAGTACTAGCCATCATTTTGACACACCATTGCTCTTTTATACACTAGGCGACGATTTTAGATAAATGTTTTGTTGCCTTGCTTGATATATTTCATAAAGAGATCTCATGTCACCAATCAATCAATTGATTAGACACTATCATTATCTTACAAATACCACTCGGATCAACTATGATATTAGTTCTTTGATTTTGACAAATCTCTAAGATCACTAAAATAGAGATGACACCCCACACAAACACTAAATCCTACCAATCAACCTGTCACAAATCAAAATGTGAGTTTTGACAAAACTACCACGTAGCAACTACTATAGGCATCATTTTTTTTTTGAGGAGTTATAAGGAGATTGCGCTGTATCATTTCTATCAAACTCTAGCTTATATAGGTTCATTTGAGATAATATGTTTAATATGATTAGTAATTTTTGAAAGGATTCGTGACTTGCTTATTTTTAGACTATTCAAATTGTAATATAATTATAATAGTTTATAGGAATAAGGAAAATATTTAAGCCAAATAAAAAGGAAAAATAAGAGCAATGTCAACTTTTAAAATCCAACAAATGTTCAAAAGAGGAGAGATTAAAAAATGGGAAATAATAAAGTTACAAAAGATGACTACAAAATGTGGCTTACAAAATGAGGTGTCATAATTGTGTTGGTGTTTTTAATTGAAGTGTGCCGGGTCCACTATCGATGTAGGCAATGAAATATCGCTACCACACCTTGTATCCATCATTTTGTAAACTTCTTTTGTAAGCCTAGTATTGCTCTTAAAAAATTTAGGACCATGAAAAGATTGGAAGGAAAATAAAAGGACCATCTTGAAAATGTCACCACCATAAGGGGCAAAACTAGGGATGATAATTTGACCGAATCTGATCCGAACCTAGGGCAAGTCGATCCGAAAAATTAGGGTTTGGTTTTCATTTTATAAAACCCGTCCGGGTTCGGATCGGATCCGGCTCATGTTGTTGATCCGACCAAACCCGATCGACTCGAACCTTAGTGATCTGGCCGAAACGTGACCCGACCTGAACCTTAAATAAAAGGTTAATCTAAAATATAAATAAAATATATTTAATATTTTCCTAAATTGTATTTCTATATTCGTGTTTGTAAGAATGATTTTGATAATTTTCGATTATTCTTTGTAAAACATTCAACATTATGCTTAAATATAAATTTTACTCAAATAAATTTAGGATAAAAAAAAAAAGACTTTTAATATATTCGGGTCGGATCAATCACAATTTTTTAAATTTCAAATCGGGTTGGATTCAGATCGGCAGATTTAGAGTTCGGATCCGGCCTGATCTGACCCGAACCCGACCGTAACTGGAACCATATAATTTCCATTGCAGTCTTCGCAAGAACAGTCTGTTCTCTCTCCATCTCTCTCAACCCGTCTGCTCGATCTATTCCGACGAACAACACGACATACACTCGAAGAAAAGCCACAACACGACGCAAATTCTCGTCGGCCATCTCAACTTCTCTCTCAAGTTCACTTGATCAAAGAGGTACTGAATTCATCCCTCTCTCACACACAAACACACATATCATCGGTTACAGCATTGGAAACGACGGAATTTTTACTTGTTTCGATAGAATTTCTAAGTTTTTTTTGGTGCTGAATTATATGATGAGTATTTACGATGAATCTAAGGTTCAATTTCAATTTTAGAAACTGCATTTAGATTCAGTAGAAAGAAAAGGAACTAATGAGGTATTGATTCTTTTGAATCGGTTGATGCATTTGAATGGACTGTATTGGTCGTTCAATTGCGTGGATTAAGTTTTCGGTTGGATTGATTAATTCAATTTATTCGGTTTTCCTGTTGATCACTTGCAAAATTTCCATTAATTGGCACTTCAAATCGAGAACATGCAGTTAAATTAGTTAGATGGTGGGAATTGGAACTCTGAGGGCTTTCTGTTAGAGTGGTAGGATGAGGAGGTTTATGTTAGGTAGGGTGACATCCATATTGAGACTTCTAGTAGGTCCGAATGAAAATGAATATTGAGATGTGAGAAAGTAATCAAACAGTGAACCCAAGTAATTGAGACAAAAACTGAAGTAGTTAGGTTGAGAATTCGGAACATGTTAAGAATCGAGATCACACTTCACATTTTGATGGTTCATTTTCTATATAATTTTGAAAAAAAAGGAAGGGATATGTTTCCAATGGTTTAACTTGTGCGTTTGGGTATTTTTAGATGAAAGAGAGTAGAGATGGGACCAAGACTGATAAAATCCCGAGATCTTCATCGTTTAACTCGCAGCCTCTTGTTCTAGACATAGATGACTTCAAGGTACAATTTTACTCCTCAAGCTTGCTTATTATATTTTAACTTGATTACTGCAGCTAACTGCTGCTAATCTATTTTGGTATTTGTTTCGTGTAGGGAGATTTTTCATTTGATGCTTTATTTGGAAATTTAGTAAATGAGTTGTTGCCCTCGTTTCAAGAGGAAGAAGGAGATCCATTAGAAGGACATAGTAATATTGGCGGGAGCGATGTTCTGTCGAATGGGAACTTCCGTATGCAATATGATGGTGGAAGATCAGCACAAGGGCTAACAAGCCCCTTATTTCCGGAAGTAGATGCACTACTGTCGTTGTTTAAAAATTCGTGTATGCAATTAGTTGATCTTAGGAAACAGGTATATGCTTAGGACTGGATGACTCATCGTGTCTTTATTTGCATTCATTTGCTTGATAATATGCAATTGAAATTATTATGTTATGTTTGTGAAGATTGATGGGAAACTCTATAATCTCAAGAAAGAAGTTGCCTCCCAGGACTCCAAGCATCGAAGGACTCTTGGCGAGGTTAGCTAATACAGCCTACTTACATTTCACACCCAGATATCATTTACCATTCCTTGTTGATCCTTTCCTCAATATTTCACATGAGACGGCTATATAATCCTTCTAAAAAGAAAGATTTTTTCAAACAGTTGATCTATGTTAATCTGTCAAAATCCATATACAATGGAATTTTAAAGATGCTGTTTCATATCAAAGATCTCTATGGTTCCCTATCCAACTTGCCTGGTTTCTTGAAGATCCTATGGACATTTTTACTTGTGGCTTATGAGTTGCTTCTGTCTAGTTACAGTCAATTTTTAATAATTCTTAGTCCTTTGAAACTAATTGGTGATTGTGGATGTAAATTGAGTTGCAAAATTGTGCCTTAATTTTCAGCTTGAGAAAGGTGTAGATGGCTTGTTTGATAGCTTTGCAAGGTTGGATTCACGTATTTCTAGTGTTGGACAAACAGCTGCCAAAATTGGAGACCATCTGCAGGTAAATTTTCTGTTAGCGCTTCATGACGTAATGCTTTTGTTATCATCTTTCTGATGCTCTTTTTAGATGTTTTTTTGATAGATTTGTTGGTTAATGTCTAATCTTGTGCTTCAATCTTTGTATTTCTATTTTCAGAGTGCAGATGCTCAACGAGAAACTGCTAGCCAGACGATGGAACTCATAAAGGTATCAATGTGGCTATTCAGCATCCATCCCAGCCTTGCAATACTCTAATACCTTTGGTTGATTGATCCTGCAGTACTTAATGGAGTTCAATAGTACCCCTGGCGACCTGATGGAACTTTCTTCTCTATTTTCTGATGACAGTCGTGTTGCTGAGGCTGCTTCAATTGCACAGAAATTGCGTAAGATTACATTAACTCTTAAAAGCATTTCATGTGTGTTTTCTTCTGCCACTTTTGCCATTTCACCCATCTTGGCATGACTAAACTTGTGCACTTTCACAATCTTTCTTTCAATGTATTGTCAACAGAAACTATTCTCTTATAACTCTACAGTTTTATGCCTCAACTTTTCGCTATTTTATCCATTTATTGACGTGGCCTAATTTACAACTTATTACATACTTTTGGGCTCATTATAGAATTTTGGCTGTTTTTCTATATCTGGCAGTACAGGAATTTAAGTACTTATTCTTGTATAATAAACTACCGATGAGTTGACCATTTGTGTGAACTGAAACACACTGTTCCTGTTCTTTCTTTTGTTGTTGTTCAATTGATTAGGAGTTTAGTAGGTGGTTACTTTTTTTACGTTTGAAACGAGCAGAACTTCTCTATCTCCTCTCACTTCTAGTTGTGCCTGGTGGAGTTGATTCACCAATCTTTTATAGGCTCTTGTTGAGTAAAGTTACTTATTACAAAGCATTTACCGTTGTTTCTTTGATGTTTTCAATCAAGATTGAAGGCCTTTTTTGCAATAATAGATTAGACATTGTTCTTTATGAGAAATCGGTTCATCAGAAGCTTAGACACATAATTATTGATTGTCTCTATCTCATTACCAATGTCAATCTGTGTTGATCCCTCGATCTGCATCATCTGTTAGTGAAAACGGGATTTTCAAAGCAGTCTTTCAAAACCTTTTATCTTGCCTGGTTTAGTGTTGCTATAAGAAGGATATGTGAATATCAATTTTAGCTTTATCTATCAATTTATGCAAGGCGAGGGAGTAAGCCTTTATTGTGCTACTTCCAAAGAAAAAGTGAAAAGATTGTGTCGAATAATATAACTGGTCTCACTTGTTGATTTATTTCCTTCTAGTTTTGTAGGCAACCATTAGTTAGCAGGGTTAGGGTTTTAAATTTGGTAAATCTATGTTATTTTGGTCGAGTAGCTGGTCCATATTTTCCTACTTGAAAACATTTCAAATATGGAAAGTTAGGCAGGGTTGAGTCAGTCATTCAAATGTCATTTTGACTGTTTGAGCTCCTATTTTTCATTTTAGGGTCATTTGCCGAAGAAGATGTAGGCAGACAAGGTGTGACCGTTTCATCTGTTGTGGGAAATGCAACTGCTAGCAGAGGATTGGAGGTTGCAGTGGCTAACCTTCAAGAATACTGCAATGGTATGTTATTATTCAGCTAATGTTGTTTTCCTTTTCAAACACTACTAATGAGAATTTTTATACCTGTGAAACACCCATATGTCACGATAGGAATGAATAACATTGTTACTAGTTTTGGCATTTAATGCCACCAAGCGCGTAGTTCAACTGGTACGGGGCTGTTCTAGCTTAACTAGAGGTCTCGGGTTTGAGCCCTGGGAATGCAACTGTGTTAAAACATGGTGGGGAGAGCTTTGTCATCCTTATGGTCTTACCCAACTTGAGCAGGACTAGTAGGCACCTGATGTGGTGACCGGAAACTGGTGGTTCAGACATTTTTATTTATCTTATTAAATGTAAAACTAAAATGATAGTAATGCCACTGTTACGCATGAGATTGCAGTCTGAGTTGTGTTTAGATGTCAAAGTATTGTGGTGTCTGCATATACTTATTTGCAGAAGCTACAACTAGCATCCAAATAAGAAGTCGATAAATATTATCTGTGCAGATAAATATCAAAAATCATTTAAAGAAGTTACTGGAAAAGTAGGCAAGTCCTTACCTGAAGTAAAGAGAATAGTTTTTTTAAAGTTCTTTTAATGCTCAGTAATGAGATTCAGAACCTCGAGAGCCCTCCCTTGTATTGTTGGGCATATAACTAGCTACCATGCCAGATTCCTGTTGTCAGGATTTTTATGGTTATGCAATTGTAGAAGTCTAAGGTTGCGTTTGATAGCATCAAGCACTTGATGCTTGATGCTTATTACAATGTAGGGTAATTTGGAGGTAGGATGCATGATTTAATTCTTTCTTTCAATATAAATATGTCCAGCATCCTCTTAATGATTGAGAATCAAAATCCTTGCTTAACGAATAAGAGCCTCACTCAACATTCAACATCTAGCCGCCAATGTGATCAAGTGCATCCTACCTCCAAATAACCCTACATTATACTAAGCATCAAGCACTTGATGCTTGATGCACCAAACGCAACCTAAGTCCACATCAACTGTGATTGGTGAAACAGCGCTTGATCAGGAATTATGTGAAAGAGATTAAGCTACACTTTATTTTCCTTTGTTAACAGGAAATTAATTCTGTTTACTCTTATTTATTTGAGTGGATATTTAGGTGGTATATATGGGATTTGTTTCATCATTCCTTATTCTTTTAAGACTATCCAATTTTCTTTTGAGATGCATACAATTGAAGTGCTTTTTCTGGCAATGTTCCTGTAGAATTGGAGAACAGATTGTTGTCTCGGTTTGATGCTGCATCACAGAGAAGAGAATTGTCTACCATGGCAGAGTGTGCAAAAATTCTATCTCAGGTAATTTCAAGTACACTGTTTATCCTTGAATGTTAAATCCATTGCGCTATTTAAATAGAAACCTTGAAAATCCATATTACCACCACATGGACATTGATTGTCATGATACTTTGTGGTGGCTGATGAAGAGACATACCTGTAAATGTGACTTGCAAAGCTCATAAAGGGCCCCTCACTTGGTGAAATATCTGTCTAACCAGGAAAGATTTTGTTATGTTATGTTTGACCGTACTTTTAGTACTCTTTCTGTTTCACGTTATGAGTCCACTATTCCTTTTCTGGATGTTTCATTTTATGAATACCCATAGACATAACATATCAAGTTTGACTTTCAAACTTGAACTCTTAACGTGGAACGAGGGAGTATTAAACTTAGAATACTTGACACATAGAGAGTCAAGTTATGCTGTCGGTCTGTTGTTCTACATTTGAAGTCCGAAATGTCAGTCCCATGATTCGGTGGTGTATAGCTGATGTCAATTGCTCGTTGTCCTGTCAGTGAAGCCTAATCTCACCTTATGTGTATAATTGACATCAGGGTCTGATGTCTTAATTATGGACGTTCTAGGTTTCTCCTCTTTCCATTCTTTACTGGTTTTACCAACTGGATTCAGGCTGAAACATATATTCACATTTTCTTGTTCATTTGTTCACAGGCTCTCCTGTAAGTAATTATTTCACTATCCCAGTTGATATTTTATGTAACCAGGGTGATCTTATTATCTCTGGTATACTCCAGGGGAAGATCATACTAACGAATTTAAACTGGTTCCTCGTAGATAGTGCACAGAACCATATTACTACCAAGTTATTAGCATATCTAGTTAATGGTTGAGTGTTTGCAGGACACTGATACATGAGATTGTGAATTCCCACTAATGAGTATATTACTTGATGCGTTATCATGGTTTGACAACTCTTGCTCGCATAGAGGCTAAGCTAGGATATTTTGGAAAGGGTTCAAGTATGCGTTAGTTGTAGAAAATCATATGTTTGTGTTTCAATATGACCCACATGGGGGTCAAAAGTGTAAAGTGTACAGTTAATATGTCAAGCCCCGAAAAATAGGCTCTTAATTAAAAACTTATTTGGGCTTGAATGATTTCCACATGACATCACAACTCGTTAAACTAGTGACTAATAAAAAAATTACATCAACACCTCAATAACAAAGGAGAATCACTACTGAGCCACACACTAGGATGACTATAACAACTAGAACATCAAGAGTCTTAAGAAACTCTTGTACCCACATACACAACTCCTTAGACTTTACTATGAGCTAACTGATTTAATACAACCATTAAGCCATACATATGGCCCTAAACAAATATATATATATATATATATATATATATATATATATATATATATATATATATATAAACTTTTCAATATATGACAAGTAGGCTTAAGACCTCAAATAACTACCCATTCGTTTCCCCCTTCTATCCTCACTTGATGTTTTGGTTTTCTATAGTTATAGACTTTTCATGTTTCAATGTTGAAACAAATAAGAGTGAGTATAACTCAGTAAGAAAATTTAAACCAAATAAATGCGGAAGCATACAATATACAATTAAATACAATTCATAAAATGAAATGTATTGAACTCTTATAAAGTAAACATAATAATGCATCACAATTCAGACCCCATGTAAGCAAATGTGACCAATTTCGTAGCCTTATCTTTTCCTCATTTCCAAATTTCCTGTTCCACACAATTCAAACACATATACCACTCCCAATGCCAGTAATAACAACTTACTCTCAACAACCATAACACATAAATCACAATTTATTTCCAACAACCATTTATTCCACAATCTTATCTCACTCACTACATATATACACACTACTTTTATTATTAAATGTGTTGCCACAACACACTCACTTTAGTATCATATTAAGTACTTGTCTTTGTTCCCATAGTAGTATATATATACATATTCCATTATTCATACAGTGAATCCCACATTGGATTCTTGTACATACTCATTTCCACATATATAATGAATCCCACATTGGATCCGTGTACATACTCATATTCATATATAGTGAATCCCACATTGTATTCTTGTTCGGTATTCATATTCATATATATAAAATATCTCCCGATGTTGCTAGGAGTATATAATACTAGATGGTGTATGTTCCATCACTTATACAAGTATATAGTGAATCCCACATCGGATTCATGTTATGTATATATTCCACCACTTCAAACCATAACAATTCATACTTGTATTATCATCATAACTATGAAGTATTCTTCATAACTTTATACCATTTTACTTTCCCATTTATAAGAATTTACACAACACCATTCCACTTTCTTCCAAGATAAAACAAATATAATCATAATGATTCAATACATCATTAAATCGCAACACACTACACAAGTTACTATTCTATGCTACCCCTATTTAAGTACACAAATGATTGTATAATACCAAGTTTATGGTATTTCCAAACAAAACATTAACACGCATATGAATCCCATGAATTCAACCCATTAAAACCACAATCACATCGCTTATAAGCATAAAATGCTAAGAATTTCATGTATAACATGAAAAAAAAACAAGTGTAAGATGAGTTTCTTACCTCAAACGCTTATTCAATCCAATCTCCATGACTCTTTGATTCGCTTATAAAAATAGATTATTCTCCAAGAATGTTGTCTAAACATAATATCCATATCAGGACTTAAGGTCAACCACTATACAAAGATAATCACATTCACATTTTACACACGCTCAAACACCATAATCATAAGAACAGAAATTGGGAATAATTAAAAGATATTGAAATTAGGAAACTAAGTCCATTAAAAATATCTCTGAAAAACATCAAGTTTAGACCCAAGAATTACCCAAATTGGAGTCCGGGTGAATTAGTTTCGAATTTATTAAGATTAATCGACACTCGAGTCATCTCTAATGAACTGCTGCCAAAAACGTATTTTCTGGGAATAATACCCATGTTTTCTGGATCTGAAAATATTATATTTGAAAACTTCATTGAAAATTATCCAATTTATACTCAAGAATCACCCAATTCCGCCTCCGGATGAATTAGTTATGAATTTTTCAAGGTTAACCGTTTTCCAACCCCATAATTATAGACTGCTGTTAAAAACTCAAATTCTGAGAAAAATATGAAGTCATTCTAATTTTGAAACTTATTCCATTCAAGAGCTCTGGAAAAATGAGTCAAAATAGACACTAAAATCACTTCATTCTGATTAAAAAATGAATAAGTTATTAACAGTTATGTCTAACAAGAATCCATAATATCACATGGCCAAACAGCAACATCTAAAGTTACAGGGACCAAATAGTAATTATCATGATAACGGGGACCTAAAAACAATTTTCGAAATTACACTTCTTCATCTTCCAGTAAACAATTGAACCACCATTAATGGGAAAGAGCTCAGCATTCTTGAGTTATAATCTCACAATTTCAGCCACGAAATTAATTTCCAAATTGCTCAATATTACACACGTATCTTAAATTAAACGTTATGTTACAAAATTAAGCATAAACCAAATATAGTTAACCAATAATTCCCCATTTCATTAACTAGTAGTATCTAGACACAAATTATACTTACATATAAAGGTGGTAGCCATGGCAGCCTACTTCTAATTCCTTGTAGATAAACTAAACCTCAAAATTTAAGGGTTCATATTCTTAATTCCAAATCAAAACACCCAATTACATATATTTAAATCCTCAATTTATCTCTAAAAACTACACACTCAAAACATAATGAACGGGATACACACACAGATAAAAGGGAGAAAAACTTACAATTTCATGGAGTTGATTTCTTTTATTTTTCCCTTTCTTTCTTTCTTTCTTCCTTCCTTCTGTTCGTCTTCTATTTTCTTTTTCTCTGGGTTCTCTCTCTTTGTAACCCTTTCTATTTCTCTCATTCTCTTCCTAATAACTTTTATTGAGAAAGTCATGAAGCATGACTCTAGGTGTCTTTATTTGTTCTCAAGTAGATGAGGCAGGACAATGAGATTTTATTTTGCAAAATGCGAAGCTTCCACGTGGAACAAACTGAGCAGTAAAAGTATTCAAATGTTAAATTGTACTCATTCCGTCCCAAAACAAAGTACTTATTTTGTTATTTTGGGCATTCCACTGAAAATTTATACTCAATCTGTCCCAAAACAAAGTACCTATTTTGTCATTTTGGGCGTCCCATTGAAAAGTACTCTTTTTTTAAATTAAAAAAAAAAGAACAATACATACTCCCTCCGTCACAAAACAAACTTCTTATTTTACCATTTTATCATTTTGAGCATGCCATTAGAAAGTACCATTTAACATTATGAGAAATAAAATTTATTAATCACAATAGATGGAAATATTCCATTACTGACATGATGATATATCAAATTTACATAAATACTAATGTATACTATTAATTTTTAGCATTGTCCAATATTTCTATATTTACTTAAAGTGAACTATCCACCTCACACAATAAACTATTATGGTAAAGTAAAAATTATACTAAAATCACGTGTCATGATATTGCAATGATAAGCATTTACTATTCACATGATTCCATATACATCTTAATATAACATTTGCATCTTGAGTTTACACTTAAAACATCAAATTCACATTCAACATGTAACACTCATATAGTCCCTTTATCTCAAACTTCACATTAGGATCAATTTTGATTCCTTAAAATATGATGATTATGAATTTTAATAATTCATGATCATCACATAATATCTCCCCCGCAAAAGAGGGGGTCAAAATGTATTATCTGTCCTACAACTGAATGCAGTCCCTGTCCCAATTGCTTGGAGTCAGCTGCATGAATCTTTTTTGCCGTTAGTCTCGCTCGGATCATCAAAATAAGAGCTCAAAGAACTAGTTTGTTTCCAAAATAAAGGGGATCGAGTAATCCCCTCATGCTTATTGTGGCTTTGCCACTGGCTAACACTAGAGTGCAGGGATTTCATTGTATGTCATTCTTTCCCCAAATGTCCTTTTTAGTATACTCTCTCCCCTTCTCACTTTTCCGTTCCTCATTGAAATCGGCATTGGTCCTTGAAATCTATACAACTCTCCCTTCTCACTTGCTCCGTTCATTTGGGATTCAGAATTTTTTTACTCGAATAACTGAAATCCAAAAGTTTTCTTCAGATAAGGTGGTGTTTCTTGCATCTGTTCGCAACAGAATTGTGTTTATTTTTTTATTTTTTTTTGGGGGTGGGGGTCATTATGGTGACCATCTTCAATATGTACTGGGATTGGAGGACTATCTTAGTGGGATTTTCTTTTCGTTGTTGCTTTTCATTTCTCTCTTCTTGGTATAGTCATCAGATCAGTTCCTCATCATCCTGTATATACATTATTTCTTCTTGATATAACATTTCTCCTTTTAATATGATATAAGCTGCCAAAGTATTAAAATTTAGGCCTTTCCTCGGGATACAGTGATTACAAATATTGCCAGCATGCTCTTACGGCACATGCACAGGTATTTTTCTGGTGTGTACGCCAGCCAGCCTTTCTTACCTGTTTTCACAACTGCGACTTTTTACTTTTTGTATATCTAAGTATCGGCTCAGTCCCAGAACAGTATTAATCAGAATATGGGATAATTAACAAAAATTTAAGTGATTACAAATATTGCTAGCATGCTCTTACGGCACCCTGCATAGGGATTTTTCTGGTGTATACGCCAGCCAGCCTTTCTTACATGTTTTCTGAACTGTGGCTATTTAATTTGGTAATCGTCTGAGGGATTGCACTGACAATTCTGGCATGGCAAACCATTATTGGGTCCAAATTTCTTTCATATTCGGTTGTCTCTCTTTTCTGCCATCCACTTTCTGGTGATGGGATATCTTATCAACCTTTGTATGTCATCCTCAACTTTATATTCTCTCTTTAACAAAAAGTCCATTTCTTCTTCTGAACATTTTATTGGAATGCAGTTCAATAGAGGTACCAGTGCCATGCAACATTATGTGGGATTACGTCCTATGTTTGACGTGGAGGTCATGACTGAAGACACTAGACTGGTTCTTGGTGATCAAGATTCTCAACCTAGTCCTAGCAATGTTGCACGTGGTCTTTCTTCGCTGTACAAAGACATAACAGGTTTGAAAGATTGCTGTGTGGAAGGAATGCTTTTAGATGTTCATTGTATGACGAAACTTGTTTAATTTGCTTGCAGATACCGTGCGAAAAGAAGCAGCCACCATAATGGCTGTATTTCCTTCTCCGAATGATGTTATGTCTATTTTGGTTCAGGTATTTGCACAACTAAACGCCATTACTTTTCGTCTTTAGATTTTGTGCGGAACATTATGACACTCTTGTTAATTTTAGTTGGTTATCTCATGTTCTGATTAATAATGTATGATTGCAGCGAGTTTTGGAGGACCGAGTCCCAAAACTATTGGAGAAATTACTAGTGAAACCATCTCTTGTTAATCCACCTCCCATGGAAGAAGGCGGCCTTTTATTAGTGAGTTTTTATTATTGAAATTGCGTTTGTTCTTATCATCAACTTCTTTTCTGCTTGATTTTAAATTTGGATTCTGCTTGCTTGTTTGAGGTTTTAGTATCTCAGAATGCTAGCTGTGGCATATGAGAAGACACAAGAACTTGCTAGAGATCTACGTGGTGTGGGTTGCGGTGACTTGGATGTTGAAGGTACACTGACTAAACACATTGCTAGATCCGATTCATAGTTTTGTTTGATAATACGTTGTATGTGGTAATTGTTTTTGGATATTGAACTTATGACAAATCTTTATGGAATGTCTGACAATGTGCCTGTGTTTTGCAACATTATAAGGACATTCAGTAAATCTGTCATTATTAAAACACATCCTAGATATTTGTTACCTTACATGAAAGCAAGAAATTGTGTCAGTGAACTAGATAAGCTAAAGGAGTCATTACATTCAATTCAACTCAGCCTTTCCCCCAATAACTTGGGTTGGTGAGGCAGTCATGATCTCAACATTTGCTAATCTTCATTTTTACCTGCACGGTTCGGTTTGATCAAAAGCTAAAATCAACAAGCAGCAAGTTACATGATAACCCCAAACATATCTTTTTCATGTAATAGTTACTTTTTATTGAACCGAAAAAAGTTATATTCAAGGTCAAATCTATCTTACGTTAAAATTAGGCAAGAAATAATTTACAAGCAAAATTTCCCACAAATAGAAAATTAAATCATTACCTAGATAAGGATTTTGACAAGTAACTATCTTCTGAATACATTGATCTTCATCTTCTTCTGATATTACTTCTTTGTGTAGATTGTTCTTACTTTGTTAGCTAAGTCAATGCTACCGTGTTCGTTTCAAGGGTTCCTCTCCTTGAAAACACCTTAGTTTGAGGATTTTTTTTGACTCCGCTATTTGTATTTCTTTTGTCCGCAATCAAGTGGACAAAAAATTTACTTGTTAAGTCTTTTGTTTTTGAGTATATTTCACCCGAAGGGACTTTATGTTCCGGGACTCTGTACCCTTTCAGTTTTTCATCCACGCCTTTGTAACAACAGAATGGATATTTTTTTTAGCTATTCAGTGCAAGGGATGATTTTTGACCATTTAAGTCAAATGAAGGACTAGCAATCTGTGAAGATCATTTTATCAGATGGGGAACGCAAATCTTCTTGGGATCTAACAATGTTGCAACTAGGCCTAATCTTGGACTTTTTGATTAGAATCCTACTCTGAAGTATTGGTTAAGATTAAGGGTGTTTAGCTCCTTGCCTTTTCGATTTTGGTTGAGATAGAAGATAGCTGTATAGAGTGCAACAATTGTACTGGATCTTATGGCTATTTTTCATGAGATTGAGAATTCTTAAGTTGAAATCGAGAATTATTATGTAAAAGCTTGGTCTCTAAGGCACCAGGATGTTTTTACACAAATTATAAATTATTATTATTATTGAAAATAAGAGGTCAAAGTTTGCTGGACTTGTGGACTGAAGGTAGGGCTTCAGTTTTAGCTCCATGCATGTGGTTTTGGAGTTAGAATTTATACTTAAAAAGGGTGCTAATAACGTGTTCAATTTTCTGCAAGACACGATAAGCACAAGAATGGTAAAAGAAGAGGACAAGAGAGAAGATGAAATTGTATAATGATAGAAAAGCAATGGATAACTGAATCTTATGTTGTGTTAGTTTGGTAAGAATAGGTGCTAACTTGACAAGGACTTTTCCAACCATTAAGTTGAAGTTGACAAATAATTAACAGAGATGAACAAATCTCAAAAAGTATGGGCTACACAGAACCTACACTTGATTACCTACCTACTTGGACAGTTATTACAACCACACATGCATATTGGTACAATGGATTTCTCTTGGGCACTTTTCCAAGTATATACTTCATGTCTTTCATCTTACTCATTTTAATTGACTTCTAGTTTAAGTTTCCCAATATTCCCTAATTTGCTGATCCTAATAAGAGTAATGTATAGTCCAATGATAGTTTTATCGTTGTAATTGGCGTAATAATTTATTACTGGGACTCCTCAATCTTCGTCGCGGTCTCGATACTTTCCGACAATAGCATACATGACTTCTTTCTTTACTTCAATGCTCTGAAAGTAGTCTTATCTATTGTTACAGGGCTTACAGAATCTCTTTTTCTTGAGAACAAGGATATTTATATAGAGTATGAGCAAGCTTCATTGAGACAACTCTACAAGGCCAAGGTTGATGTTCTCTAAAAAGTGATTTTTTTTTTATTTTTCCCCTCATCACTGGTTCAAGGTCGTAATCCATTATGTACTCATGGATTCTGTGTTGCAAGTATAATTTGAACTTTTCCATGCAGATGATTGAACTTCATGCTGAGAACCAGCTATCGTCCGAGTCTTCTGGAACAATTGGTCGCTCGAAAGGAGCTTCAATAACATCTTCCCACCAGCAGATATCTGTTACTGCGGTAACAGAGTTTGTGCGTTGGAATGAAGAAGCAATTTCAAGATGCACTTTGTTTTCATCTCAGGTTAAGTTTGTTCTTGTTCAGCTCAATATTTCCAACAGGTTTTATATATTGTTTAGGCCATTCTTCTCTTGTCCTTTGCAGTCAATAGTCTATAAAACATATTGACAGTAAATACATTGCTTAATTATCAATCTGAATCTTTACCACGGGCTTAAGCCTCTTGTAGATTCAGTCTCCTTTGTAAAAGGTTCTCATTTCATGAGTTTGTATATTGTCTTTTGGTTAGACTATGCCTGATCATATTTGATAAGTTAATGTGGTGTGGAGTGGACATGAAAGACTAAAGAAATTGGATTGCGGCTGCTGTTAGGTTATCTACTCTTCTTATTATGTGGGAAAAAATGATGCATAATTGGTTGATAAGAAGATTACTAGCTGTTTAATATTCTTTAGTCTAATAGGGCACTTCTATACTTTGTTTTTTGTTTGAATATTCTACTGTGCTTGTAGAATTTCGCTTTAGTATGTACTTTTAATAGTTAAATACGTGTGTAGTATGCGGTTTTAAAGCAAAAATGAGTGTTAGACCCCTTGCAAGGTTGATGCAACCTTTCTCTTCATGTCTGGCTATCCTTCTTCTCTGTTATCAAGCTGCCGATCAGGCCCTTTCTGTCTTGTTCAATGTAAAATAGTTGTCAGAAATATGCCATTTCAATTACTAATGTAACCCTTTTCTCTTAAGAGGTGTATAGTATTGGAGAACAGCCTTTTGCCTTTGTGGCATGACAGCATGGCTGATATCCCTTTGAGATCAAAGCATTCAAAGTCCGCGGACTTGTAGATCCTTTTTAAGGGTGATAAGACACATTTTCTTTCCTTGGCATCGCATTTTGTGCAACATAGTCTTTGTAATCTTGCAATTGGAATTGTACACATGAATTGACTATGGAAAATGGAATGAATTAAAAGATTAAGTTACATCCCACTCCCCATCAACTTCAACTTTACTCTCTATCAAACCTATATACTTCCTCCGTTTCATCGACTTGTTTTTGGTTAATTTGATTAATTTCTCTTTGAAACATGACAATGAGTTCATTTATTCTTTCAAGAACTATAAAGCACGTGATAATTTGGTTTTAAGATGTAGTCTTGCTTTCTATAATAAAAAACATATGTTAAAACATTCTGAGAGTTTGTCTTTGTGCAGCCGGCTACCCTTGCTGCCTATGTTAAAGCTGTCTTTACTTGCCTTCTGGACCAAGTAAGCTGAACTATTTCATCCTTTCCCATCCTTTCCCAGTTTGTAGCTACTTACCACACATTCATGTTATCCATGTCCTTCGAAGTCATCTTCCCCTTGTTCTGCAGGTTAGCCAATATATAACAGAAGGGCTTGAAAGAGCGAGAGACAGCTTGACTGAAGCTGCAGCCCTGAGGGAAAGGTTTGTGCTGGGTACAAGTGTTAGTCGAAGAGTTGCTGCTGCAGCTGCATCTGCTGTAATTACCCTTTTCCTCTTATGAGTCTATTTTTTTTAAAAGAAAATTGTGTAATTCAGATGTAATTCGGATAATGATGTAGGCAGAAGCAGCTGCTGCTGCTGGTGAAAGCAGTTTCAGGTCTTTCATGGTTGCTGTACAACGATGTGGAAGTAGTGTGGCTATAGTTCAGCAAGTATGTTGGGTCACATCTTTCCATCGTTTTGTCTCGTTACTTATTGTTGCAAAGGATTCTACTTTATTTCTTTAAACTTAAAGCTTGCTTATATTATCTTCTGCAGTATTTTGCTAACTCTATATCCCGCCTTCTATTACCCGTGGATGGCGCTCATGCTGCTTCATGTGAAGAAATGGCTACAGCTATGTCTAGTGCGGAGGGTGCTGCCTATAAAGGTCTTCAACAGTGCATTGAAACAGTCATGGCTGAGGTAATTGTGAGAACTTAGCACCTACTCCCTCCGTCCCAAATGAATGTCCATTCTTTTTTCAAATTTTCTCTTGATCAAGAGAAAATTTGAAACTTTTTTGGACATTCATTTTGGGACGGAGGTAGTAGTATCTATAAGTAAATGCACTAAAGAGGGGTGTATATGCTGAATGAGTTGCTCTATCAATTTTCGCCCTGTGGGCATTGTGGCCTATGGAAATTTTATTTGGTAGTTCGATTTTATGTTATGTTCTTGTCGTGTACGATATCTACGATTATGCAAAAGCATTTGTTCTTTTTGGGGGGCATCATGCATATGAACATTTGCTATTTTTGGCTTGTTCAGGTGGAGCGATTACTCTCAGCTGAGCAAAAGGCAACAGATTATCGATCACCTGATGATGGCATTGTTCCTGATCATCGACCTACAAATGCATGCACGAGGTTCATCCAGCTTATAAAATTCCACTTCACGTTTGATTTAGTTATTTTCTGGATAGGACGTTCTAGGAACTATGTTGATCTTGAGTTTGATTTCTACTATTTTTACCTATAATGTACTCATTTGTAGATAACCTTACCTAGTTTATTTGTTCTTATCATTCATATCATTTTGCTAGGGTTGTTTCATATCTCTCCCGTGTCCTTGAGGCGGCATTCACTGCACTTGATGGTCTAAATAAACAAGCTTTCCTCACGGAATTGGTATGCCTAATCTTTTTCTCTGCTACTTTGCATGACAAATGGTATCATGTAAACAATCATTTCCTTATTTGTTTGTTATAAATTATGAGGGACTCAATGCTCCTTTTTTTTTTTCTTTTCCTTTTCTCTTGAAGTCAATTGATTATTGAATGGTATTACGTTCAAGAATGGTAGAGAATTTATGATACTATGTTTTAATGTTTTTAATTATAATGCATTTACAAATACATTTTTCTGCTGGAAAATCTGCAATTTCCCGCTGATTTGTGACATGCCAAGTATGTTGATATAGGGGAACCGCTTGCACAAAGGACTGTTGAATCATTGGCAAAAGTTCACTTTTAATCCCAGGTATCACCCCAACTCCATTGTTTAACAGCCTGGTTTATCATGTAAAGTTGCAGTGGGTAAATTGGGCCTGCATAGTTAATATGTCGTGTCTATTACTCGATAATGAAGAGAAGCATCTGGTTATTCGGAAGAACAATATGTAAAATATGGAGTAAATGGAAAACGTAATGTGCCATAAAGTTCTCCCTCCATCCCGGAAAGGCCAAAATATGTTTAACCCCCCAAAGTATACTCCCATTCCCACTTTGCACCCTCGCGCGAATTTTGTCCCAAGGTGGCACCTCAAGTAACCACGAGTCCCAGTTTACAACCTAGCACCAAACGTCGTTAGAAACTTAACGGAAATTGGTCATGTGCATATCATGTGCGGGGTATAACAGTCTTTTGTCTCAAAAAGAGAAGGGCTTTTATGTCATTTGGAACATGAGTCAAAACCACCAATTAGAACCACCACCAACCCCATTTAATCTGTTACCACAAGCATGCCACCACCACCCACCACCTCCATTAACAAATTCAAAAACCCATTTTGCAATTGTAAGTTGAACCTCAAATCTGCTAGTCCAAATTTAAACCCAAACTAACAAACCCAAGCATATTCAAACTCCAAATACAATAATCTCTTAACAATTTTAAATATCAAACTTGAAGAAAAAAAAGAACAAAAAACCCCCAAGATCTGGGCACTGGTTTCAAGAAAAAAAATAAGATCTGGGCTTTGCTTGATCATGTTTGGTGCAGCTGGGCGAAGGTGAGGGCTAGGCTTAGATGAGTGGAATAGAGTGATGATGCAGTTGAAAAGGGGAGGGGAGTGTCGGATTAGCGATTGGGGGAGGGCCGAACTTGGAGAGACGGTGATGAGAAGGTCGAACTGGGTATGGGAAAAGGAAAGAGGGGCGTATGTAAGGAGGGTAAGGTGGGGAAGAGAGATGGCGGAGAGAGGGCTGAGTGAGATTTTGGGGAAGACTTGGTAAAGCTGGAGAGGATGGATGGGGATGAGAATGGGTGGTTGGGAAAGATGAAGAAGATGAATAAAGGGGGGATGAACTTGGACATTTGGGTTTTTTCCTTTTTTTTCTTCTTTTTCCTTTTTCAAGTTCTTTTTTTCCTTTTTTATTTTTAGTAACATAGGATATATTCTTTCACTAATAAAATAAATAGCTTTAAATATATGATTTTTTTTTCCAAATGCTTTTTTGCTAAAAATAAATTTATTACTTTAAAATATAAATAATATTTTACGTTATCATTAATAAAGCTTATATTTATATATATGAAGAAAATGATAAATTAAATACTAATTAAAAGTTAAATGAGAATGACTAAAATAGCCCTCACATGACTTGCACATGATAAATTTCCGTTAAGTTTCTAACGCCGTTTGGTGCTAGGGTGCAAACTGGGACTCGTGGGTACTTGAAGTGCCACATTGGGACAAAATTCGCGTGAGGGTGCAAAGTGGGAATGGGTGTATTAGTGTATACTTTGGGGGGGGGGGGTAAACATAGTTTGGCCTTCCGGAAAATATATTCCTGCTTTGACTTTTGTGGTCAACTTAGTTGCACTTTGACCAAAGTGTTGCAAAAATCTAACTATGCCATGACATTCTAAAAATTACTATTAACAAACCATTAAGAATAATTTCGATAGAAAATTCAAATTTTCACTAGGATAAATCATCATTAATGTTTGTTCAAAGTTCAATCATGCTGACCACCAAAGTCAAAGTTGGACTATCTTTCCAGGATTGAGGGAGTATTATGCTGTACATTAGGGCACCAATAATTGCACATTACTATACCTTTGGACGTGCCAATATTTGATGCACCACAAATTTTTATGTATATTCTGCACTCCCTCGGTCCCGAAATGATCCTCACTTTTTTTTTTTTTTGTCGTCGATACAAAGGTACTTTGAGGAATAATTTAATTACCCTAATGAATATTTTAAACTTGTTATTGATACACCATTATAAATACCATTAGTAACATTTTTTTGATGTTCGTTAGGATAATTAATTTAACCTAAATTTATTGCTCAAAATACCTTCGTTTTGACAACAAAAGAAAGTAGGAATATCATTCTGGGACGGAGGGAGTATATTCTAACAGTGGTGCTACTATTTTAGAAATGTCGTTTAATGTCGTGAGAGAAGCTTAGTCTAAGACCCAATCTTAATTCCAATTGATAAGCTTCGTTCCTAGGAAACAGTAGAAAATTTGTCATAGTTTTCATTCAAAATTTGTATGGGAAAAATATCTGGAAGGAATTCAAGCATATCCATGATTGGCAAACTGCAACCAGAACTCTCAAATATCTACTAAACTAGTTTTTTTTTTTACCTATTAGGTGAAATTGAGTTTATGAATTTAAAGTCTGTATAAAAAAAATCATGAAGTTCTTCATTTGAACTCATGTCTTGGGAAGCTCAAGAAAAAAATACGGAGTACTTGCTCGCTTTGATTTGGTTTTTCACATTTCTCACAACACTGGGAGGATTTATAGACTCGCACTAATTTTGGAATACCTGGGCAGCTTTTAACTTTGCTCACAAGAATGCCTATAAAGTGCATTTTAGTTACAATCATGAAGGAAATGACTTTTTTCACATACTTAGAAATTAGATATTCAGTTGATGAAGGAAATACTGGATAGTGTGACAACATTTTCAACCAGAATCCCTACTGACTTGCTTTGATATTGCATTTGCTTATCCCTGCAACAAATAAATACTTACCTTCATCTTCATTCATTCTGTCCATTTTAGTGGAGGACTGAGGCTAAAGCGTGACATTACGGAGTATGGGGAATTTTTACGAAGCTTCAATGCTCCTTCTGTTGATGAGAAATTTGAATTGTTGGGCATGTAAGTTGGATCTGCTTCGGTTTTTGTTTTGCTGATGTAGCAAGTTATTTTCTTGATGTGCTGACACAAAATTTATCTTTTCTCCAGCTTGGCTAATGTCTTTATTGTTGCTCCCGAGAGCTTGTCTTCTCTGTTCGAGGGTACACCAAGTATACGGAAAGATGCCCAAAGGTGATTTCTTTTAAGATACTCATTTTAAAAGTATGTGTGAGTTGCATACGCACGCCCCCCCCCCCCCCACCCCACCCCACACCCCACCCCAACAACAACAACAACAAAAACAAAGCCTTAGTCCCAAAATAATTTGGGGTCGGCTAACATGAACCCTCATATGTCATCGTGATAGAAGAGAGAGAGAGAGAGAGAGAGAGAGAGAGAGGAAAAAGATGGAGAAAATAAAATAAAATAAAATAAAATAAATAAATAAATAATAATAATAAAAAGTACGATCAACCCCCATCATTCACATGAATTTTCGCCCTCCACTCCGGCCTCTTCAACGCCACATCTTCATCCACTCCGAGTAAACTCATATCATTTTCAATCACCTTAATCCAAGTTTGCTTGGGTCTTCCCTTACCCCTCGCCATTTTATCACTTCTCCACTCTTCAGGCCTCCTAACCGGTGCATCACTCGGTCTCCGTCTCACATGACCAAACCACTTTAGACGATGCTCCCTCATTTTATCCTCAATGGGCGCAACTCCTACTTTACCCCTGATCACCTCATTTCTCAATCGATCTTTTCTTGTATGCCCACACATCCATCGTAGCATACGCATCTCCGCTACATTCATCTTATGAATATGACACTGTTTCACGGCCCAACATTCAGTGCCATAAAGCAGTGCATGCCTAATTGCCGTACGATAGAATTTTCCCTTTAATCTATTTGGCATGTCACGATCACAAAGAAACCCTGTGGCACTCTTCCACTTCAACCAACCTGCTTTAATCCTATGAGCCACATCTCCATCCAATTCTCCATCTTTTTGGATAATAGATCCAAGATAGCGAAAGAACTCGGAAGCTTGGACAATCTTTCCATCGAATGTGATCACTCCTGCCTCTCTGCTTCCAACTTTGCTAAATTTACACTCCATATATTCAGTTTTGCTTCTGCTTAACCTAAAACCTCGAGATTCCAAAGTGCGTCTCCACAACTCCAATTTACTTTCAACACCTTCTTTTGTCTCATCAATCAGCACAATATCATCTGCGAACAACATACACCATGGAATATCATCTTGGATTGACCTCGTCACTTCATCCATTATCAGGGCAAAGAGAAAGGGACTAAGTGCAGAGCCTTGATGCACTCCAATCGTGATAGGGAACTCCTCTGTCTTCCCAACGCTTGTCCGTACACTAGTCTAACTCCATTATACATGTCCTTGATAATATCAATATATTTCTTTGAAACGCCTTTCTTTACTAAAGCCCACCAAAGTACCTCTCTTGGCACTTTATCATACGCCTTCTCCAAATCAATGAAAACCATGTGCAAATCTTTCTTTTTATCTCGATATTTCTCCATGATTTGTCTCATAAGATAGATTGCGTCCATAGTCGATCTGCCGGGCATAAATCCAAATTGGTTATCCGAAATATTCACAATTTTTTTTAGCCGTTGTGCAATCACTCTTTCCCAAAGTTTCATAGTATGGCTCATTAATTTGATCCCTCGATAGTTGGCACAATCTTGGACATCACCTTTGTTCTTATACAAAGGGATTAGGGTACTTTTTCTCCACTCAAATGGCATTGTGTTACTTCTCCATATCTTGTTGAATAGTGTTGTTAACCAATCTATTCCCCTTTCCCCAAAACATCACACCTCAATTGGTATTCCATCCGGCCCTACGGCTTTCTTTAATCCCATCTTTTTCATCGCCATTTCCACTTCACCCTTTTGAATTCGCCGCATAAAATCTCGATTAATCATACTCGAAGGGATAGTTATATCTCCAATATCCTGCTCTTGATTGCCATTAAACAAGGTATTGAAGTACGAACTCCACCTATCTTTTATCTCTTTATCCCCGACCAACACTCTTTGGTCTACATCCTTAACACATTTAACCCTCCCAATGTCTCGTGTCCTCTTATCCCTCATACGAGCAAGTCTATAGATGTCTTTTTCCCCTTCTTTTGTATCCAATCTATCATAAAGTTTCTGATTCACCTTTGCTCTTGCATCTTTTACTGCAATATTTGAACTATTACTTCTCTCAACTCCGCATATTTACTGGAAAGATGATAACTGGAATTAAAACTGTATTTCAATGTGAATGCCCCTATAGTTTAGTGACTATTTCTTGTTCATATATTGACAAAACAATTTTTTTTTTTTTTTTGGTGGGTTGCGAATTCAGGTTTATTCAGCTTCGAGAGGACTACAAGAGTGCAAAACTTGCAGCCAAACTCGCTTCTCTTTGGCCTAGTTCCTAGTTGAAGTAGAGACCCCACTATGAAGTGAAAGCAACCTTGCAGCCGTGCTTTTAAATTGTTGGGGGAGCGGACATCTCAAAATGAACGTCTCTTCAAAATTTCGAACACATGTCAGTGGCTAAGTTTATCAGTTAGGACAAGATTTGGACAAAAGGTACATGATTTCCCCCCCCCCCCCCCCCCAGCTAATTCTATTCTTTCCGTCCTCATTTCTTCTTTCACATTTTCCGTTTCGAGTGTATATTTATGAGGATGAGAAGAATCCAAAAGACTGACTGTGAGGTTTTGACTTTGTGTGCTAGATTTTCGGTCTTGTTTGTATGAGTTTTAGAAAAAGAGAAGATTCTTGATGCACAGGATGCAACTTTGTAAAATGCTTGGTTTTAGAAAATGATAGATTAAAAAGATTGATTGTGTTCTGTAGTTCTGAGTTTCACATCTTTCAAACACCTAGCTAGTAGGTTTTTTGTGCTAGAGCACTAGATTTCTATGTTGGTTTTATGGCGAAATCTTGTTGGCTTTGTATGCTATCCACTAACTTTAAAGGGCGATCTGATACTACAAGAGCTTTCAGCCTTTCACAATGCAATGCATGGGGTCCATGGAATTAGTGCCAAATCCTTATCTTAGTTTTGGTGTGCTTTGGTGTTTGCTGTACAGTTAATCTTCCACATCGGACGACAGAAGTGTGTAGAAACCAGTAAACTAGGGTCTTTCAAAAGTGATTGACAGAAATTTGTGTGAATGAGATAGTTTTAGCAGCCTGTAGGAAAGTGTGGAAGGAGGCAGTGCCCCTAATGGTGGAGGGGGTGGATAGCCTCCTAGTGTTAGTGTAACACCCCCACCCCCACCCCCACCCAAACCCACTTTCTAAGTAGTGGGAGATCTACCTCATATCATAGATGATATAAGATGGATTCCTGTGTTTGAATTTGTCTGTGTCTTTTTGTGTGGACTGTGGTCACACCCCCAACTACTACCTCCCCGCGGGGGTGGGGGTAAAGATTGTCGATTAGTGGGTAGCTCCATTGTAGAGACTCGTTTGACGGTTTGAGAAAGGGAGAAGATTACAATGCATCACTTCATGTGATGCAATATTTCATTTATACATTAATGTTTCCAACACTTTACAGTAAACTTTGACTGATTGCAAAAATGAAAATAGAAACATTCCCATTTTTGAAGGTAAATTTATAGACAATATATTGTATGTATGTACATTTTGTCAAATTAGATGGCTCCTTCCCACCCATTAAAGATCTCACCCATCCCAATCTCTCCCTTTTCTCCCCCATTCTCCTCTATGGGTGTGGATGAAAAGAAGCCCACAACAAAAAAAAGAAGAAGATAGAGACTATGGATTGATGGGGACCTAAAAAAGATAGGAGAAAACCGTTTCCACTACTCTTAGTGGTGAATGAAGAAATGGGTATTTGTATTGGGCAAAGTAGGCCAAATGATAGAGAGAGAGAAATAGTTGACCAAATAAAAACATGGGAGTGAAATAGACTATAAAGTCCGAGATGAGATCTTCCTGTTCCACTTTTTGTGTACCACAATTGATCCAACGCCTGTAAGTTACTAAACTAAAATCATTATAATGTCGACAATAATGCATAATCGTTAGATTACTTGTGGTACACAAGTGGTATACAAAAGTGATAATAGATATTTCATCTCATAAAAGTCCAGTCCAATAATCAATTCCATATCTCTAGTGGTGAGTGTAGAAAATGGGTACTTGGGTTGCGCAAAAGTTGGTCAAAATTCTTAGGATCCTTTCGAAAGTCAGATGAGAGAGAGAGAGAGAGAGAGAGAGAGAGGGTTGACCGACTAAAAACATAGGAGTGAACTAGACCAATGAAGTCCAGTCCATCTAGGAAGAGCTATCATAAAAAGTGTATTTTTTGACCAACCAAACCCAATCTTTACGAAACTTGTCAAATTCTCCCACCCAACACTTTTAAATCCACAACTTTCTTTTAACAAAGATAAATAGGCTATGTCACTGCACGTGTATTTGCAAGTTAATCTTAGATTTTCTTTTAAAAAATAATAATAAAAAATGTCATTTAAAGACATACCCATTGTTGTACTTAATGGCGAAGTGTATTGTTAGAAATAAATAACTAACATACTTCTAAATGAATGAGAGCGACCAGTCAGTCAACAACAGCCAGCCGCTCCACGTATCCCAATAGCCAGCATTCGGAACGAGCTCAGCCTGTCGTATGATAGAACGTCTGAATCTTCGAGCCTAATGGTATACACGCGAGACTCAAAATCTCATGCTAAACAGCGTGGATGAAAAAGTCCTCACTAGCTAGGCACTACCAAAAGACCAAAGGCGGGGTAGCACATGCCAGGTGATGACGACGCCGCAATACTTTTGATTCTAGGCGAAGGAGAAAAGCATCGTTCTTGTACCATTGTAAAATCATAATCTTTTTATATTGCTTAAACTATTGTAAAACTATGTTGATAGTAATAAATAGGAAAGATTGCATTTATGATCACCTAACTATTGACCATGAGTGGTTTTGATCACCCAACTATTTGTTTTTGCATTTAATGGCCTGAACTATTTTTTCTGTGTTTCCGTGATCAATGGGACTAACTTCATCCAAAAAAATTCATTAACTCACCCTTTTCTTATCCATGTGCCAATTTTTTGAGGGTAAAATAGGAATACCAGCTTTTTCATCAACTCGCTTTAGTCATCCTCTTAATCAGTTACATCGTGTATAAAAAAAAAAATGATCATGGATTAAAATTGAATTATATTTTAAGGATTGAAAGAAACTTAATTTATATTTTCTAATTTAATTTATGATTTTAAAATAATATTTAATTGTTTTTTCTTGAAAGGTAAAATAATATTTACTTAAAAATTATACTAATAGTATTTGATATAAGTACCTTTTATACTAATATTTGATATAAACCTAGTATTCCTAATTTACCCTAAAAAAAAAGAGCAAGTGGATAAGCAAATGGTGAGTTAACGATTTTTTTGGTTGGAGTTAGTCCCAGTGATCATGGAAGCACAGAAAAAATAGTTCAGGCTAATAAACGCAAAAAATATTAGTTGGGTGATCAAAACCACTCAGGACCAATAGTTGAGTGATCATAAATGCAATTTTTCCTAATAAATACTTGTAATTTTTATTAATATATACATTTCTTTTGCTTATACCATTATAAAACCTATATTAATAATACTTTTATATTTAGAAACACATTATTTATTTAAGACAAATAAAAAATGAAAACACAAGTTATTATTCTTATGAGACCGATGAATATAAAAATAGAGCTGGTTTTCCAAAGTTTGGGTAACACGTCTTGAGAGTGGGCTGATGGAGAGGCACTCACTACTAAATGAGTGTCCATTTTCTTTCCGGAAATTTTTGTCCAAAATAAGTGTTCATTTTGATCATAACTTTGTCCCTAAATGTTTTTTTCGAATTTTTTTCACTGGTCTCTTTATACTTGCAAAAACTAAATGTTTATAAAGAGGATTACAAGATTATTTATGAATTTTGCCACCAAATTGTAAAAAGTTATATCCCTTAAAATAAAATTTGGACACTCATTTAGAGACAGAGGTAGTAGTAGTTATGTAATGGACTCCATTGTTTTGGTCTTGGTTGGGTATGAACCAAACCTCACAAATGGTGATGATGAATATGATAGGATAAGTTCATGAATGCAAAACATTTATATAATTATTATTTAGTATTGGACCCACTACCCATTATCAATACAGCTCTATTTACTTCATAAATTAGGCACTTTTCCATCAATATTATAAAGAGATAATTTGGACAAATCACTACTCTTCTTAATTTGTTTATTTATCCTAGAAGTTTTTATTTTCTATTGGCTTGGAAGTAGAAGAAAATTAACATTATTTATTTCCTTAAAGTAATTTAATTGCTAAATATTCCTCACTTTGTCCTTAAATGAATTATTTTCAAGATTTTTTTTTGTTCCAAAATTAATGTCTTTTTTTTAAAAAACTTTCTCCCTGAATATTTTTTACTATTTTTTTTTACTACTCTCTTTATACTTGCAACACTATATATTTTAAAAGAAAATTTCAGAAATATATATGAATCATCGTTGCCATTAATATATATAATTATTTTTTTAAAATATTTCTTAAAATAAAAAATTTAAACATTTATTTAGGACGCTTTTGTTTGACACGGATCTTGGGCATGTGACGTTACTAGTCTAAATCTCATTGATTTTAATTGAAATTGGTAGTTGAGAATTCAAAATAGATTACTTTAACCCTGTAAATCAAAATCTTCCTCCATGACAACTATGATTATATCTTAAGTCATTGACTTCATATTTGAAAGTAATTTTTCCTTTTGTCGACTTTATTGCTATTTTTTTTAATTGAAAAAGGGTGATTCTTTGTATATATTTTTACATATTTTCATGTTTACTAAACTTTTTTCTTTTTTTAATTTTACATAAAATAAAAGTAGAAATTGGAAAAACCAAAAAAAAAAAAAAAAAAAAAACCCCAACCCCCCTAACTCTAGTCAGTGGCGGATCTGAGAATGTTGATCACCAGGTGCACAATTACACTACACAACTTAAAATAAAAATAAAAATAAAAAATAAACGTAGCGCAATTACAATACATTACATAACTTCAACTTCAATTGTCTTACAAAAGGAAAACAATACATTTATCTAAATCAAATTTGTCCCGCACGTGTTTTCATACCATAATAACGATTAATAACATCTTCTTCCTTAACATCTAGAAGCAAATCTTTTTCAATGAAATATAAAAGACAATCATTCATAAATTGATCACAAATTTTGTTTCGTAACTCGCTCTTGATATGTTTCATCCCAGAGAACAATCTTTCCACGCTTGCAGTCGCTACCGGCAAAATCAATGCTAACTTCAACAATCGAAACACCAATGGGTACGACAAGTATTTTCTAGTTGTTACTAGAAGTGAGCAAAAATCCGCAAGTCCCTTCAATTGACCAAATCTCTCATCTGATCGCATTTGCATAATATATGTCTCTAGTTCAAATGGAAGAATTCTATAATCATTATTACTAAAGTCATCCGGATAAAACTGAGCCAACCTTATCAACTTTGATGAATCAAAATCAATAAATCCATCACTCGGATTCAAACTAGCAACACAAACAAGCAACTCAGTATTTATCTCATTGAACCGATCATTAATCTCAGAAATCTGTCTATCCAAAATGGCATTAAAGCACTCCACATGATAATGATAATCATTCGTAACATTTGTCCTATAGCGAGGACGGTGACGATTAACATATTCAGCCTCCCTATCCACCCAATCAATTTTATTCTTCTTTACGTTTACAAGATGCTCCAACAACATTTGTTATGATGGAAATCATGCTAAAAAAATCCTCAATATCATCGTAATTTTTAGCCAAAGCAACAAGAGCTAATTGTAATTGATGAGCGAAACAGTGAACATAATATGCAAATGGATTTTCTCTCATAATCAAAGTTTTCAAACCATTAAATTCACCTCTCATATTACTAGCCCCATCGTAACCCTGGCCCCGAACTTTCTTCAAACTCAAATTGAAGTTAGCTAACACACCATCAATAGCAGATTTCAAAAACAAAGCAGAAGTCTCCAACACATGAACAACACGAATGAACCTCTCTTTTACATTGCCATTAGAGTCCACAAATCGCAAAACAACCGCCATTTGTTCTTTTTTAGACACATCACTCGACTCATCAACCAACAATGCAAAATAATCGTCATTAATCTCCTTAATGATTTTTTGTTCTATCTCTTCTGCAAAACAACGAACAATATCTTTTTGAATCGTAGGAGACTTCATTTGACAATTTTTTTTCAAGGCCACATTTTGAGTAGACTCATTTTGAAGAGATAGAGCCTTTAATATTTCAATGAAATTCCCTTTGTTCAAAGATTTTTCAGACTCATCATGCCCACGAAAAGCAATCCCTTGGTTCAACAATACTCTACAAGTAGCAATTGAAGCACATAGTCGAATCCGATTATCATTTTTCTCTTTGTCATCTTGTCTATGAAAAGAAACTTGAATAGATTGATTTTGTTTCATTAGATCATAAAACTTCTTTTGACAAATAAAATGTCTACTATTGACTCCACCAATATGATCAACAAGACTTTGCTTTTTATGCCAACTAGAAAAACCAACACTTGTAAATGCACACGCACCAAATCTTTGATCAGACGACTCATCTCTAAACAAGTAACAACACAAACAATATGCTTTGTCTTCCGCAATGCTATACTCTAACCAAGACACATATTTATCATCATCGAACCATTCCGGATTGAAGCGACGCATTTTACTTCCAATCAATTTTTGGGGAAAACTATGAGATTTTGGTTGACAAGGACCTTTTTGTATATAATATCTTCTAACATCATCTACTTGATTTGGATGATATTCATAAATCTTTTTTCTAAATGAAGGGTCCGAAGGAAGAGTACTCATATCAACGAATGGTTTACTACCGGAAGCCTTCGCGGAGATAGATTCACTTGGTGCACTAGGACTACTACTAGAATTACCAACCCCAAGATTAGCATCACCAACCTCAATTCTTTTTCTTTTGATGACAAATTTATCCATATTCAACAATCAACAAAATACAACAAAGACACCAATCCTACAAAAAATCCAAGAAATAACCATTCAAACACATATGCATTTAAAATCAAACATTTAATAAACACATAAATTGAAATCACCCATGAAATTAGAAGAACAATGTCAAAGCCCCAAATTGTAGTTCAAACCCTAAATTTCTGTTAAATCCAATTTGAAGAGAAATAATGAGATTTGAGAGATAAAAACTTACAAAAAGGGAAGAAGATGGGTAAGATGTCGCCGGCGTCACTGGTTGCTTGCCGGTTGGACCGCCGCCGCTCCGACCCTGGTTGCCGACGGCGACGCACAGGTACACAGTGCACGCACGCCGTTCCTGTTTTTTTTTTTTCCTCTGCTCTGTTCTTTGTCTCTCAATTTATGTCTCAATAGGTTAAATGGAGTGGGTAGATTTTATTTCTTCTAAGTTCACACACGCACCAAGAATATAATAGCTTACTTTTATTATTTTGGCGGTGCATTTAGTAAAAAAAATATATATATATATATTTTTTAATTTTTTTGGTTGACCAGGTGCAACTGCACCTCCTAGCATATACACAAATCCGCCCCTGACTCTAGTGTTGTATCCACCTCATTTTGATTTGAAAATCATGTTATAATACATCCGTTCAATAGCATCAAAAAGCGAGGGTTTCCCTACTTGCGGACATTACCACCCTATTTTTATTTTATTTTTTAAAGTTTGCCATAAACGTTCTACGTCATCTGAATGATCACATGTAAATGCACTACCAATCCTTATAGGGTAATGAAACTAGGGCTGGACTCCTGTGAGACCGTCTCACGGCGTGAGACGGCTCACAGCCGAGCCGAGCCAAGTTGAGTTTTTTTCTTTTCTTTTCTTTTTTTATTTTTTTTTTTGCCCTTCAACTTTTTTTTTCCCCGCCACTTTTTGCTTGCCAGCAAAAGTAACACTTTTTATAAAGAAATGTACTACCTCCGTCCCAGATTAAGGTTCTTAGTTTTTTTGCTGTTTGTTTGAAGGATTTTTAAGCAATAATTAAAATTTAATCTAATTATCAAAATGAAAATTTAAAACTTGTTATTGGTACACCATTATATATACTATCAATAGTTTTAGATTTTCATTAAAATAATTAGATTAACATGTAATTATTGCCCAAAGTTCCTTCAGTCAAACAAAAAAAAAAACTAAGAACCTTAAACTGGGACGGAGGGAGTAACACTTTTTCCTTATATGTAACACTTTTTTTTTCCAAAAATGTACCACAATTTTTCTGAAATAGATTAAAGACAACATGAGATTGACAACTAAACTAATTTTACATTTTATAATAAATGAATGTAACATTTTTTTTCTCAATTGTTACACTTTTCTAGGGTTTTACATTCAATTGAAATGCAAAAACCGAATATATACATGAATTTTTACTCTTTTTTTAAAGAAAAAAAGTACTCCCTCCGTCATAGAGTATGAGTCCTATTTTTTCCGATGTTAGCACGAAGGTATTTTGAGCAATAATTTTATGTTGATCTAATTATCCTAATGGAGATTTTAAACTTGTCATTGATACTCCATTATATATACTACCAATATCAATATCTAGATGTTCATTAACATAATTGAAATAACCTAAATTATTGATCAAAATACCTTCGTGCTAACACAAAAAAAATATGACTCTTACTCTGGGACGGAGGTAGTAACATTTACTCTATAAAACGGTTACATTCATCTATATAGTAAATTACAATCATATATGCATTGTGTTACACAACTGTTACTTTTATCAGACCAAAGTGTTACATCTCAGGATACGAGCAGTCCAGTTTTTTTTTTTTTTTTGGTGTTAAAAAGTATGTTTTTATTTTAAAAAAAACAAAACATATCATGTCCTATCTAGTTTGATTCGTCTCGTCGAGACGAACACAACGATATTTTTATTTTTTTTCCCGACTTCAAAATCACAAGATATTGCATTTTAAAGTTATTGTTTTTTTTTAAAGTGCGCCACGTTTCACACGCTGGGAGGACAAGGGGCATGACTGGGCGGGTTGATGGGTTTGACCCATGGAAGATCCGTCTCACCATGTGAGACGGTCTCACATGAGTATTTGTTGTGAAACTATTAGCCCTCAATTTTCTCCCCAATGGGAATCGAACCCTATGGGATTATAAAACTATGGGCTCTCCACTTTTCTTCCCAAGGGGAATAGAACCTCCTTTCATAGAAGCCCTTACACACCCACTCAAATACCACTAAGCTAAAAGGCCATTGGTACCAACCTATCTATAATGATCAATGGTAAGATCTTATCAAAACCAAGAACATTTTGATACTAAACAGTTAATACAGCAAACGTAGATAATTGTGGTATCACATTTTCTACTTCTTTGTGCATCGGCATTCTGTATTTATTGATTTACATTTTTGGGTATTATTTCATAATGATGTATTTTCTATTGAATATGAACTTAAATAACATATCAAATGATGTGATTCACAAAGTGATACAGAAAATATGAACAGTAAAAAAATAATTTAAAAACATATAGTGTGATCCTTTCACGTCTTTTTTCTTACATGTTGCCATTAGGAAGCTTAAATATAAGGTGACAAAGTAAAACAACGTAGATTTTTGTCCTCAAATAAAAAGACGAAAAAGTAGAAATTATTAAGTCATTTACTTCTATTTTGTCGCTTCCTTAGTACTTGTGTTTTGTTTCTATCCCATTTTAAATAGAGAGAGTGAGAGATTTGTGTTGGAATTAACTCCCATCTTAAAAAAAGGACTAAAATGTCAAAAGAGAGAGTTTGGAAATAAAAACAAAGACAAAAGACAAGCATAGGGGACGAAGTGCAAAAATGTAAAAAACAAGAGGGCCACAGTTGGGAAATAAATTGACTTAGACACATGAGTTAATTTAGGGTTTTATTTCCATCTCATCAAATTAGAAGACAATCGTCATCGTGTTACAAACTTCTCGAACCTGAGACCTCGACTATGTGGAAGCCTTACCCATACACCCGGATACCATTGGGCCAATAGGCCCTTGGTATGACACCACACTCTTAATTTTCCTCTTGATGCATAAATCTCTCTCTTTCTCTCTCTCTCTGTTCATATATATGTACTCTTTCCGCTCACTCGAAATATTTTTTCTGTGCCACTTTAATCATAATTTTTTTATAAAAAAAATATCAAATTTATTACACTTTGATCAAGAATTGACAGTAATTTAATATTTTTTTGAATAATTAAAAATTATTAATGAGTATAATATTATGATGAATTATTAATAATTTCAATATTAAATATTAAACATTTTTTAAGTTTTAGTTAAAGTATTATTTCGTTGACATTTTTTGCTTTAACTTTAGTGGGACTGATGGAGTAATATTTTTGAGTTAGGCACGGAAATTAAGGGAAAATGTTAGTGGAGTAGGTGTTGTGAATGTGGTGTTCATAATTTTGGGGTTGTCCTATTTCGAACGAGACACTCAAAATAGCATTTTGTCCTAATTTGAGCAGGATAGAGGTAGTATATTTGCATAATCTCCTTCTCATAACGAACTTCTCTTTTTGTCATTTTGAGTTTTCTATTGGAAAGTACCATTTTCTCAACAAGAAAAATATATACTCCCCCGTCTCAAAACAACTTGCACAAATTTCTTTTTTGGTGTCCTATCGTTCAATGTTCAATTTTTATTATTTTTTATCCACCCTACCCCGGCCACTTGTCATACTCACACACTTAGATTGTGAGTCTCACTCTCAAATCATCATACTCACAACCTCTTTCCCACTCACAGTATTTTTGAATATATATACACTCTTCTTAATTTCCGTCTCTACTTTCTCTCTTTCCCACTTACAACAACTATTCACTTATTATTCTATACCCCATTTTTTCTCTTTTAGCCACTCACACTACCTATTTTTTCAATCTCTTTCTTTTATTACTGTTACTAAAATCAAAAGCAAAGTTTATTATGAGACATATGTAGTATATAATGTGTTTATATATGTATGGTCCAAAAATAATAAAATAAAAGTGGAGATATTTACACTTTGTCTCAACTCCTCTTAGTTTGAAAATTTATAGTCTATATCTGTATACGAATAAATTTTCGATTGGTTCAAAAGGATCCATCTTTGACAACAATTTCAAGTTGGCTAAGCGTCCATGCAATCTAAATTTACATTAACTTGGTTGTCCGCTTAGAAATCAATTTGGCTTTCGATATTTAAGAAAAGTTCTAGAAACTTATTATTCATTCAATATACGAGAAAATGATATCATAACTATGACATCTGTGTCGTATTGACAACTTCTTATGCGCCTCACAATGCGACAACTTTTTATGCGTAGTTCAGAATGAGACATCTGATCATTATGAATCATTTTACTATATGATATGTTTTTGAATTGGAGGTCCACATCACGCAAGATGTTCGTTCCCACCACTGATTGTGTATAGAGACTGAAAATAGTGACCTCAACGATAGTGTTTTAAAGATTGTTACTTTGATGAAACAAGTTTTTGTTTTTTCCAAGTATTTCACTTCTTAAACTCTTAACTTTGATGAAACTCGTGTTAGAACATGGCTTGCAATACAAGTCATCTAGTAATTCTATAATGAAATCATACCTATAATATCATTATAAAGTGTAGTTGATAATAAAATGTATAGAATTCCTGGATGTATGATTATCAAATTGTGATGGGCAAAAAGGTAATATAACATCATTAAGCTTGAAAGGGTGTGGTCCCTAAATGAAGTGTAACCATGTTTACTATTTAAAGGCATTTCCATCAAGCCTTAAACATACTTGATTCTTACTTTCTCTCATCTAAATTTACTTCATATTGATAGAAGACTATTGAGAGATTAAGAGACACTCATCATTTAGAAGAACACAAATCCTAAACTTGTTCTTCATTTCTCCCTACAACATTAACTATGGATTCAACAGATAACTCTCGCTTCCGCCTTCATCTCTTCCTCAATCTCTTTCCAGAAATGAGTTAGGCATTCAGGGTTAAGATTGCTCCAACAATTCGTGGTTATTTCATCTATTTTTGAAAAAATCTTTGTCAAACATCAAAGATCTATGCATCAAATAAGGGTTATCCGCCATAGTTGTAAATATTAATTCAAGCTCCATAGAAAAATAGAAGGACAAGTTACCGATTTTTCGAGCATATATAGAAAAATAGAAGGACAAGTTATCGATTATTTGAGCAACTTAAGCTCAAGAGTTCCTTGATTCAATTGATACGATTGAATGTCCGTTCCACCTACATGGACAAGCTAGTTTGTTTGATTATCTTCTAACAAAACCCTAGAACTTTGATAAGCCTTTATAATTTGTTTTCTCTCTTGGTATTAAGAAATTAAACCAAGAATAATATTAAGTCTTGATATACCTATAAATATTAAGAACTCTTGAGAAAATCAGGATACACAGTTGCAAAACATGACTATATATTCCCCCGACACAAATTGAAGAATGGATGAAAATTTTGAAATAAGAACCAATAAAGTTATTGATCCAACATTGCATATACACTAAAATTAGTTTGATAGAACTATAAATTTGAAATACAAATTAGCCAAAGTTCATAATGAGAGTTAAATCTCTATCTCAGTACTGTTACCACTGTTACGCTGTAATCATTGGGTAAGATTACATTCTTTTTTTTTTCAAATTAAGTGGTCAAAATTAATCGAGAATACATTTTCTTAAACTCCTATACATGTACTCCCTCCGTTCCATTTTAAGAGTCAATTTTTTTTTTTTAAAAAGGGCGTCCCATTTTAAGAGTTAAAATCCTAAAATGGAAAGTGGGTCCTAAATGTCATACTCACAACAATTATCCACTAACCCTTCTCTACCCCAATTTCTCTCTCATACTCAACTATCAACACTCACAACACATCACATTTTTCTTATCTTGAACCCACCAATTTTTTGACTCTTAAAATGGGACGGAAGGAGTAGTAATTGCTTGTATAATCAATCGAAAATGATATTCCCTCCGCCCCAGAGTAAGAGTCCTACTTTTCATTTTGGTACGTCCCAGAGTAAGAGTCCTATTCCTAAAATGGCAAAGAAGTCCTATTCCTAAAATGGCAAAGAATCTTTACTATTTACCCCACTCGTTCTCTCTCCTATTTTACTTTTATACTCACAACACCAATCAATTCACTATTCTCTCTCCCACTCATTCTCTCTCCTACTTTACTTTTACACTCATAACATTTATATCACTTCTAATATTTATTAATAAATATGCAAATGAGGGGTATGACTCTTACTCCGGGATGAAGGGAGTAGTATTTTTGAAATGCATGATGGTTGATTTTTTTTTTTCCTTTTCTTTTAACAATTGACAGAAGAAATACATAGGATACGATAGTTTATGGGATACCACTGGAAAAGAAGGAAATTGAGAGAGGTTTTCACGCGTTTTCTCTTTTTATTTTTTTCTCTTTTCTAGGTAAATTAAATATTTTCTAAAGAAAGTGGGCCCAACTAAATCTGCTAGTGTCATGTCCAAGTCACGAATCCAGTCGATCACGCGCTTTTCACTCGCTTGGGAATGTGAAAAGTGGAGTCCTTTTTTTTTTTTTTTTTTTTCCTAGCCGTCGATAAGAAGCAAGCATAATACGAGGTGGTACGACTTTTGAAAAAGTCAACTCATTATTGTACTTATATGGCCCTGTCAACGGACGGTAAGATCTTAAATTGCTGTCTTTCGTTTTGGGTACAATGTTACAAGAATACGAGAACATTTGTTTTTTCCATTGTTATTAGAAACAACTCTCCGTGTTAGTGTAATAGTCATACTTTCTCTTTTAATATACTCATTCCGTCTTTTTAGTCTGTTTATTTTTAGTCAACGGGAGTAAACTTTGACCAAACATTTAATGTCAATCTAATCATCCTAATGAAATTCTAAAAATTGTAATTGATAAATAATCATTTAATTTATCAATAATAATTTTTAAAATTTCATTAGGATTGTTAGATTGACATTAAATGTTTGGTCAACGTTTACTCCTGTTGACCAAAAGTGAACAGACTAAAAAGACATAGGAAGTATGCTTCCCCAGTCCCACCTCACTTGAAACTTAAAAAATGGACATAAAAATTAAAGAAAATAATTTATGTGTGTTAGAAACTGAAGAGAAAGATAATGAGTGGTGTAAATAGTAGTGTTGGTTGAATAAATTGAGTGGTGAAATATGAAGAGATAGAATGAGTGGTGGGGTAGATTGAATATAAAATTATAAGAATATAATCATTTTGAAGAGTCTCCAGTGAGCTGGACGGACAAAAATAAAAATAAGTCTCAAATGAGCTGGGACGGAGAGAGTATACTAGAGTACGTGTCTTTACTAAAAATGACAAAGGATGAGACGCACGATTCCATGGAATGTTTCATTCGAGATCTTTATAATTGAGATCTGGGGAGTATTAAAGAAAAACTCACTCCGTCTAATAACAAAATACTCATTTGCTTTTAAGAACATTAATAAAGGAAAAGTGTAGGGAAAATAGGTGTTGTGAATAAGAATGAGAGAGAAAGAGGGGTAGGAAAGGAAATATATGTAAATAGTTGTTTGTTAGTGAGAAATAATGAGAAAATAGAGTATACTCCTTCCGTCCCACCTCTTGAGAGATACTATTCATCACACCCATTCTCTTTTCTACTTTATTTTTTATACTCACAACATTTCTTCTCTTTCATATTTTTTTTTTAGTTTTTGTGCACAATATAAAATTTTATTTCAGGTGGGACAGAGCGAGTATATATATTTTTTTAAATTTATTCCTCCCAATTAAACGTTAAAATGGTAAATAAATTCTATATTATGAGACATTATGAACTAAACGAAAGGAACCTGTCCCTCTAAGCTCACACGCTCTGGACAAGTCTCACTGCCCCATTATAGTTTAGATTCGTCTCAGTGACCACCCTTTTGTTAATCAATTGACTATTTTACCCTTACTTGATTATATATCTCTCATAACTTAATTTAAATCACTACATAATCTCACAATATAAAAAAATTGACCGTATGTCATACTTAAATTTATTCTCCATTACAAATAAATATCATTTTTATTAATAAATAATGTCTATGAATTATATTTTTTTTATTCATTTTTTAATCAAAATAAATATACAGAACCATGCACATATGAAATTTTTTAAACTTGATAATTATAAAGATATAAAAAATATAAAAATTAAATATTTTAAATCTTACATATTTACTTATTTTGAGTTGGAGATAATATGTTATGGATTTTAGAACTAAGAGATAGAAAAATATGTAATTTAAATCATTAAATACTCATTAATGTGGACGTAGTTAAAACTTAGTCAAAATTAAGATATGTATGCTTATATATTTTATTTTCTATGTCTATTTTTTTGATTTTATCTTATAATAGAAAATAAATTCAATACAACACTTATGTTTAAAGATATGTTTTGTTGGTATTATGTTAAATTTAGTAATGAATTAAACTTATTTAAATCATTACAAAATCTCAATTAATATAAAAAAATATCTTTAAACAAAAGTGTTGTCTGAAACTTTATCCACTTTTTCAAATGTCTTTAATTATCAATATGAAAATATGCATGCTTCTCTATATTTATTTTGAATAAAAAAAGATGAATAAACAAAAGTGTAATTCATTTACAATTCTTTATACATAGAAATAATATTTATTGAAAATGAAGAATAAATTTAAATACAACTTGTGTTCAATTATTTTTTTTATTTGAGATTTTTTAGTGATTTAAATGTAGTTAATGAAAGTATTTAATCAATTAAGTGTAAAATAGTCAATTGATTGATACAAAGATGGTCACTGCGAGACGATCTAAACTTCAAGAGGTAGTGAGATTTGTCCAAACATGTAGACACGGAAATTAACCCTGTTAACTAATCGAGTCACAGTGAAACACAGCGGACAAGGAGCGCGTGGACTATTACACCGACCCGTTTGACATTTTCATAAGTCAACCTCAAAATCCAAAACATAAAAACAAATCGTTCTCATTTGTCAGACCTAGAGAGAGATTTTTCTTTTTTTTTTTTAACAAAAAGGCAACAAATCTTAAGATAAGCCTTTGATAGTGTCCAATCCCATCCATTATCTCTTCTCTCTCTTCCCTAAATATCAATCTCTCCCTCTCTCTCTCTATTTTTTTTAACCTAAACAATCCCCTCATATTATTAGATTAATTTTATATATACTCACTTCGTTTTATTTTTTTAAAAAAATCATGTTTTAAACAACAAAAAAAAGTTATTAAAACATGACAAAAACACGTGTTGTTAGGAGTGTAAGCGGTTAGTTTCAAACCATGGTTTAAGATCAAATCGAATCAAATTATGTTTAGTTTTGTTTAAGTTTCTAAGCATGAATGATATAATTTGGTATCAAAATTAACAAATCACATTTAGTTAGTGTGAGGCTTGATCCTTAAATCAAATTAAACTAGACAAACTTCGGTCTAATACCGCAAGAACTAACCGCCAGATCTGATCGAATTTTTAGAATGCAATTTTACCATAAATTTGAACATTGAGAAATATTCTTCGTTCAATCATACAAAATTCATTGCATTGAACTAATCTTAAATATAATTTTGTATCTTATTCAATATTCATATCGTCCTTTGTTATATTCATTATGACACATAATTAAATTCTTTCCACTATTGATATGGTGTAGTACTTTATCTTCCTTTGACCTCTCTCTTCCTCCAGTCCCCTTCCTTAAGCTTTAATCAACAAAATTTCCTCCTGCACCTCCCGTAAAGTTTTAATAAAATATGATAATGAATTCCAAACCATAGTCTGAATCGTGGTTTGAATCACAGCTTAAACCATCGTCTGAATCACAAACTGAACAACGGTATGAATCAAACCGAAACAAAATGAAACCATTACTATTTGGCATGATTTGAACTTCTTTAAGTACAGCTCAGTTAGAATATATTATAAGCCGATAACTAGTATGTTGTGAGTATAAAAGAACAAAGGAAATGAGATATAGAAAAAGCAAATGTTGTGAGTGGGAAAAGTAAAGTAAGAGAGAGAAAGTGGGTGGGAGTTTTTGTTGTGAGAATAACAAGTGGGTACCATTTTCTATTTTAGATAATAAAGTAAAGTAAAAACCTTAAATTGTGACAGACTAAAAAAAAATTAAGAACCTTAAATAGGGACAGATGGAGTAGCATATAATTACTGGAGTATCACAGGTAAATTGTATTAATAAAAAGACTATTACAATTCTTTTAGATTAATGATAATTTTTAGTAGTATGCTTAAATGACAAAAATGAAAAAAAAAAAAAAAACTTTTTATAACGGACGGATGGAAGTATTTTTACAAACTCATTATTTCTATGCATTACTCAATTTATTTTTACTCTCCATCCACATTTTCTTGTGAAAGCCAGCTGGCACTTGCTCTCTCTCCTCTCACCCACACACACACACTTTTTCTATAAATGATTCTTTTCCTTTTCATTTCCACCCCCAATATTATCTCTCCACTCACTTTCTCTCTCTAAAAACAAAAGTCAGCGCCCCCCTTTGTCCCCATCTCCCTTCCTCTCTCTCTCTCTAAAAACACAACTCTGAGCAAACTTGAAGAACAAACCCACAATGGAAGATGATTGGGACTTACAAGCGGTGGTCAGAGGTTGCTCCTCCACCTCCTCTACCGCCGCCACCACCACCACCTCCTCCTCCGCCACCACCACCGTCCCAACATGGTCTTTTTCCGGCTACAACCAAATACAACCACCACAAAGAGAGTACAAAATTAACAACTTTTTTATGGGATTCCCAGATCTATTCCAACCAGCAAGAACAACAAGTAACAATAGTATTGAAGACTTGTTGATTAATCTTTATAAACCCACAAAATTACCATTTTCTCCTCCTCATCCAATTTCACCCCTCTCTGTTCTTGGTGGCTTACAAGATCTATCTCCACCACCACCACCACCACCACAACAACAACAATATCGTATGCAACAACATCATCAACAACAACAACAATTGTGTTTACAAAAACAACCTCAATTAAAGCAAGTTTTTGGTGGCTCAAGAAGTGCTACTTCACAGAACGCTAGGTCCAAGAAAAGGTATATTCCCAATCTTTTGTCTTTGAGGCTCTTCCCATGGAGGGTTAAAAATGGAAATTTTCAAGATAGGAATTTTATATAAATTTTAACTATTAAGCATAAATTTGCTTTAGAGTATGTTTTTTTATTGCTAAATTTAGTACTACTAGAAGTGTAAAATAATTTTGTATATAAATCTTATTCTGAAGCAAAAAGATAGGAATTTTAGGAGATATGTCCACATGCAGTAAGTTTAGCTGTTTTGATATCATATTTGCAAACAAATTGGGTGAGGATATTATTAAGTAAAATAGAAAATATCTCTGATTTATTCCTTTTTTTTTAATCTTAATTCTTTGTAGAAACTGATCTTTTATGGATTGGGTACTTACTGTGATTTATTATTTATTTATTTACTTATTTATTTATTACAGGAAAAATCAGTTGAAAAGGGTATGTCAAGTTCCTGCTGAGGGTCTGTCTTCTGATATGTGGTCTTGGAGGAAATATGGACAAAAACCCATCAAGGGTTCTCCCTATCCAAGGTAGGTTTTAATTTTCTTCCCTTTTTTTTTTTTTTTTCATTTTCAATTATTTTTACTTGACTACAGTATTTTCTAAGTTTAACTTAACCTATTGATTTTAAATAATTTAGAAAATATTATTGTAATTTTGAATACAAGAAAAAGAGAGCCTTTATCTAGCATCATCAAGTCATATTGCAAGTAAATTTTCTTGATTTCTGCCATTTTCTCGGGAAAATGAGAAGGAAAATTAACTCTGTTTTTCTTTTGCTTGAGGAACAGGGGTTATTACAGATGTAGTACCTCAAAGGGTTGTTTGGCCCGAAAACAAGTGGAGCGGAATAGATCCGACCCGGGAATGTACATCCTCACCTACACCGGCGATCACAACCACCCGATGCCAACTCACCGGAACTCACTCGCCGGAAGTACGCGACAGAAGCCCACTTCATCCGGCGAAGAGAGCAACAAACCCAATTGCTCCCCGCCTGTATCTCCGTCGGACGGGAATTCCCCGGCGACGGAGAAAAGGGAGGAGAGAGAAGACATGGTGGAAGAAGATGACGACGACGATGAGTTTGTAGCGTCTGACGTGGCGTTGAGCGATGACTTCTTTGATGGGTTGGAAGAACTCGTCGGGCCGGCAGCCGGAGAATGCTCGTCGGATCATTTCCCGTCTAGTTTACCGTTTTCTTTAGTTGTTTAACAGTGCTGCCTACTGTCGCCGGCGGCGGGGTTGACTATATGGTAAAGTGACAGCTGACATGTGGCATCTGACTTTTTCACAAGATTGTTTTCTTTTTGTACCGATAGGGGAAGGATTTGTTTATTACAGAAGGGTAGACTTTTGTGTGAAGCTGTGTTGCTAAATTTAGTTGTACCAAGTGCTGAAAAAGGTGTACAATTTGTCTTGGGAAAAAGTCAATGCTTTTACTTTAGCATCGTCCTTTTCCTAACGGGGTGAAAAGAATCTTCAAGTTACAATGTCCTTTTGTACATTGTAGAAGGTATAATTCTCTAGAAAAAGTGACTCATGTAGAGGAAAAAAGATTTTATTCCTTGATTTTTGGAGGTTATTTTATGAATATGGTTAAAATAATTTGTTATTCATGCCCTTTTATTTTTATGTTTTAATTAGTTATTTTTTTAATACTTACTATTATACTAGAGGTTTTCTTTAACGACGTTTCAGTTAAGAGATAAGAATGAGTTTTGGGCTTTACAAAGTGGAATCAGAGCGGACCATCGGCCGTAAGGTTTGCGAGCTCACCCGGGGACGAGTTGGGATTGTTTGAGCATCAATAACATCAATGAACTTTTAGGTGGGCTTGTAGAGGGTCGGGGTTGCGGGCTCGGGTCGTTACAAAATTAAAACTAAAGTACATGTTATGAAACTTTATTTTTACCACTGAATCACTCATTTATTTAGAGACTACTATTTTTTTTTATCCCAATCCAGAGCATTAGCTCTTTGGCATTAGTTATTAGAGCAATGCTAGGGGCATAAAACAAACTCACAAAATCTTGCTCACACAATGAGATGACAATATTTTATTGGTTGCATCGATAGTGGACCCGGCATACTCTAATTAAAAACATCAATAAAATCATTACACCTAAGATTTTGTGAGCAAAGTTTTATGACTTTTTTGTGCCCCAAGTATTATTCTAGTTATTAATGTGTGTATAATACATGTCACGGATAAAGAGTTTTGTTTATTGTACGGATTTATACCAATGTTTACATGTGATAATGATATTCTTGTTAACCTAATTAGATCTTTTGAAAATCTGATGTTCACTGTCATGATCATGACAAGTTCCTATAAAATTACCTTCCAATTGAGACCTTCATTGCTTCTTTATCATCATCATCATCACCTAGCTAGTAAATAATATTTCCCTCCATCTTTTTTTGATTATTACACTCTTTTTTCAATGATTTGTTCCCAAGAAAATATTTTATTTCTAAATAAGAAAATAATTTTGTAATGCAAAACTCTATCTCGGGAATTTGAAGTTTTCGCTAAACCGAGCTCCAGTAATTTGATCAGATGAACTCACTAAACTAGCTTGAACCGGGGATCAGATTTACGCACTAACATCCTAAAGGATGCAACCAAGGTCTCGATTTTTTTCTACAGTTTGGGTCAGACTCACAAAAATGAATGATTGAATGTTGTATTTGTAGATCTAATTACTCATTAACTAAAAACCGAATTAATTTTTGATAACAGTATTTGTGATCAAAATTAATGACAGTAGTTGTAACATGGTATCTCAATTGCCAATTATGGTCTCAATCCTTCATTTATTTGTTCATAATAACAAAATCCAAAGTAGAGACATTCAATGATTTCCTTTTCAATTTACCCATTCTGGGTAAAGCAAAACTTTTGCCCCTGTTTGGCTGTCTGACAAATCCAACCCTTTCTAAGGACTAGGTATTCATGATAATATCACATTCAAGTATCTAAGATAGGTAATTTAAATTGAAATAATCATTGAAGGCCCCTATTGATGTGTATTTTACTATGAAAAAAAAAATTATAATAGCATCTGTTGACAACATTATCCCTATGTTGAATGTTACAATCTGCCGACATGAATTTTCAGTTTCTTCTTTGAAAAATAACAAAGAATGACTTCTTGTACTCTTTCCGTCCCATAACAAACTTCACACTTCGCCATTTTGGTCGTACCATTGAGAAACTCTCACTTACTCAAAAAGACAAAAAGAAAAAGATTCCCTTCACTTTCTCTTTCATTCCCACTCACAACAACTGTCTATTTACTATTCTCTACCCCACTTTCTCTCTCCTTCCCACTCACACCACCTACTTTTCTTCCTTAAATTTCTGTTATCAGTTCCTAACATTCTATGGGAAAGTTTGTTATGGGACTGAGGGAGTATGTAACTCGCGCATAGTTAAATGTGGGAAAAGTATTCTCTCCATCTCATTTTAAACTCCAAAAATTTCTATATTGGTTGTCTCGTTTTAAACTTCAAAACCTAAACAAGAAAGTTTTTCATATTTTTTATTTGTGGACTCCCATGTCATACTCACAACAATTATCCACTAACTATTCCCTACCTTCTTTCTCCTACCAAACCATCAACCCTCACAAATCAAGTTTTTCACCCTTTTTCTTAATTTTTGTACCCAACCATTTCTTGAAGCTTAAAATGGGATGGAGGGGAGTACTTCATAAGTGGTATGTGTGGGTGTGTAAAATGGTGTCCTTTAGTAGAGGTCCTGAGTTCGACTTCCATAGAGAGGTGTGGAGAACCCTATTTCAGTTTGAATCAAGTTTCCAGTCATAGGGATTTTCTAATAGATTAGGGAACTATGTAATGGTCTAGGCATTTGATCAATATGAGGAAACTACCTAGCTTGGTACCGTTTTTTTTTTTTTTTTCTAAAAAAAATAATAATTAAAAAAAAAAAAACGCGTAAAAACATAAAACCAGAATGCATGCAATTGCCAAAAAAATCATGTTAGCACTTCACCATCACCATTTTTCAGGAACGCTATGTGCGTGTGTGAAAAGAACAAGAACGGCTTTGTGTATGCGCACACGCAGTCAAAAGGTATATGGTCAAATTCAAGCAAAGTGCTACATTTGCTAAACATACGTATCAAAATCGTGTGAAAACAGATAGAACAATGCAACCAATTCGCAAAAAGTTCATATAACTAGCATCACCAATTTCATACTGGAACCTAAAGGACATACAAATAAGCAAAAAATGGAAGAAATCATAGTCTATGATAATATGAATATAGATCTTTCAACCTGTCAGAGTTTTGCCACAAATTAATGCATAACAGCATAAATACAAGCTGTGATCAAAAAATACACAGCGATCAAACAGGAAAAAGAAGAAGAGAAATAAAAGAACTTGTTTTGAACCCACCAGCAGTTAACAAGTACGGTGCATTCTGTTAAACATTCTTGGCTAGACTCTAATAATTGGAGGCTATCACAGCATTTTTCCGATGAATAATTCAGCCAGAGCTAATAACAATTTGTCTAAAAGATATAGCTTTGGACTCATTTTGGTGCAGCATTTTTGAAACACAATTTTTTCTTGACAAAAAATAAGGCTCATACCTGTGATCCAGCAGCCATTCTAAGCAGCAGAAGCGGACACCTCATCCCCTTGGAGAAAACTCTTCATCTTATCAAGCTGACCGACTTCAGTAAACCAGTTAGTAAGAATTTCCATGGTAATATAATCAGGATTGAGACCCTGTTTGGACATTTGATCCATGAGTTTATACGCTTTCTCCAACCAATTCTTATCCCAAAGGCCTTTAAACACCGCATTGTAAGTCGTTGTATTTGGTGTCACTCCCTTTCTCTTCATATCATCCAATAAAGAGATTGCAACTTCTACTTTTCCATTCTTGCTGAGAGAATCGATCAGAGTGTTATATATTACGGTGTTTGGTGGGACCCTTGAGGATGACCCCATTTCCCGGAATATTTTCATCGCTTCGTCAAAATCACCAGCTAAACAATACGCGTGTATTAGAGACCCAAAAGTGACAACAGTAGGGACAAGACCATTGTCAATCATCTGCCTCATGATTTTTCTTGCAGTCTCAAAATCTTGATTTTCACTGAAATATGATATCAATGTATTGTAGGTAATCCCATCGGGCTTCACCCTAGCCTTTTCCATATCCTCGAGGATCTCGACGGCTTTATCAAATCTATTTTTCCTGCAAAACCCACCTATCAGAATGTTGTAGCTCACAACATCGAGGGAGAACCCTCTTTCCTTCATCTTCGATACAATAAAGCTAGCATCATCCAATCTTCCAGCCTGAGTCAGACCCGAAATCAAGGTGTAGTAAACGATTGCATCCGGAAAACAATCACACCTAATCATTTCATCGAAAAGCCTCAATGCTTTCTCGATGTTATTGGAGTGACAAAACGCGTTAATCAACGAGGTATAAGTAAATGCATTGCCTTTCAGACCATTTTCTTGCATCGTTTTGAAAAAGTCGACTGCACTACTAACTCTTCCATTCTTACACATGCCATCGACCAACGAATTAAGTGTTATGCAATTTGGCTCTATTCCATCCTTCTTCATTTGATCGAAGAGCTCTCGTGCACGGTCAATTTCACGAGCTTTGCAGAATCCATCAATCAAGCAATTATAAGTACTCGCACTAGGCGAGCAATTGTCTTCCAGTTTCATCTGTTCCATCAATGCCAACCCTTCTTCTTGCCTTCCAACTTTACATAACCCGTCGATCAAAGTGTTGTAAATGATAACATCAGGTTTGATACAAATCCCGTCGTTCCCCTCCTTCATCTTACTAAACACCTCTAATGCCTCATCAACTCTACGGAACTTACACAAATGATTAAGAAAAATACTAATAGTCGCAATATTTGGCTGAATATTTGTTTCCTTCATCTCCTTCAGAACCAAATTGATCTTCTGATAATCCCGATCTTTACCTAACCCGGTCAATAGTACATTACACGATGTAGCCTCCACTTTACCCGATTTCATCATATCCTTCAAAAGCTCCCATGCTTTCCCACTGTTACCACTTAAACTAAACTTTTTGATCAAATCAGTTAGCTGCATTGTAGTAGGAAATACACCATGTTTGGCAAACTTTGAAACCAATTCAGCAATTTTATCCTCGTTAATCACTCCCTTCCTCCAATTCCTAGTCAAAAACGACTTCAAAACAATGTCCATAATGTACTCATCAGGCGGAGGCTTGGAATCCGGTTTAAGCATTTCGTCGAGCAGTTGGAGCGCATCGTCATTCAAATCAGCATTTAACAACACACCGAGCAAACGCGTTTTAACCGGCAAGGTTTTCAATTTTGGGTCCAGATCATTGTATAAAGAAAGACATTTCCCGACCTCCCCAGTTCGACCAAAGACTTTGATAAGGAGGTAAACGGAGTTCTTGGTGAGGGGAATTTCGAGCTCTTTCGCCATCGAAAGAAGTTGCAAGAGTTTTTCAGGTGAATTGGGTTGTTCGCGGACCGCATGATCGATAACAGCTTGCAACACTGTAGAAAGATTGAAGGTTCCAATTGGGGTGGGAGCATTTTGGCGAAGGAAGTGAAGGAAATTGAGGGCGGCGGTGCTGGAGCCGAGGCCGCGGGCAATGTTGAGGAATGATTGGGAGGGGAGAGGGTTGGTCGAGGGGAAGACGAGAGAATGGAGATCGGTGTTGGTGGTCCACTCGGTGGCTAATTTGAGTTGGGCTACGATTTGGGTTTCCAAAGAACGTCGTTGTTGTAATGGTGATGGGTGGTCGGGATTTGGTGTTAATTGGTCGGGCTCCGCCGTGAACTGACGGAGGGTGGGTTGAGTTGCGGAGATTGAGGGTTTTGAGAGGTGTCGCCGGAGGTTTGAATGCTTTGCGGCGGCGGCGGCGGCGGTGAGTGATGCTTTCATGGTTGTTCGCAAGTACGAGTATAAATTTTGGGAAGAGATGATTCCGAGGGATATAGTTATATACAGGGAAGGTAAAATACAGGGAACCAAGTAAATTACCCAAATACCTCTTTATATACTTAATTTGATTTTTTTGATTTCAGTCGTTCCCTCTCCCCTCTTTCCAGTCTATCTCTCCTAAACGACATTTCTACGAAGAAGACGAGCACCACCACCACACGACGACAATGGCGAGAGTAAAAATTCCCAAGGTTCCTGCCGGCGCCGCCGCCTCTACCGCCACTGCCATCACCGCCGCCGGAGCTTCATCTAGCACCGTTCCTGTAAAAAAGGTAATGTAAATTAAAATGTTATTTTAACCTAATTTTACACTCACCAAATTCCCAATGTATAATTTTGTTTGATTATATCAAATTGATTCAATTATTTTTGTATGAACTGAGGGTTTAATGGCTTCTGAACTAAATCGAGTATTTTATCGTGTTGTTCAACACGAGACACATCTCGTGTTGTCCAACACGAGACATCTCGTGTTGGACAACACGAGATGTGTCTCGTGTTGGACAACACGAGATGTGTCTCAGTGTTGTAAAAGCTTATTTATTGTTTGTTATTTTTATTTTTTGTAGCCACGTGAACGTATGACCGCGTCTAATAGAAACAGGAAGGCTGCAACGCATCTGCAGAAAAAAGAAATGCGGAGCAAGAGAAGGCATGAGGAGGCGGTAGCATCTGATGATGTTGAGGAGGAGGAGGAGGAGGAGGAGGGAGGGGATAGTGAGGAGGAGGACGAGGGGGATAGTGAAGATGGGGAGGAGGACGAGGGGGATAGTGATGATGGGGAGGAGGAGGGGGATAGTGAGGATGGGGAGGAGAAGGAGAGGATAGTGAGGATGGCGAGCAGGAGGGGGAGGGGCAGGAGGGGGAGGGGCAGGATTAGGATGAGGTGGAGGATGAGGATGAGGAGGAGGAGGAGGAGGAGATAGATGTTAGACCTTTGAAGCATGGGAGGAGGCGGGGGGGTCCGAATGTGGCTAGAGGGCAGGGACGGAGGAGGAGCAGGATGCGGGTGAGGAGGAGCCACCATCATGGCAGATTCAGAGTGACCCAGGTGGCGGCCCATAGAACCGTCAGATTGGGAGCATACTAACAAATTTTTTCGAGTCCCCGCTACACCATCCTCGACTAGGAAAGGGTATAGATCTTCATTCATTTGTGGCTCACACTGTTGATTACGTTCTTGATATGAGTTTGTTAATATTGTTGTTGATTATGTGGTTTAAGTTATGTGTCTGCTCTTTATAACCCAGTACAGATTTGATTTTTATGTTGATAGTATGAATGCTTCTCACTCTTTTCTTTGCCATATTTCAGGTCTAGATCTGCATTCATTGCATCAACCCAAGCTAGTTCGGAGTCCACGCACAAACGGAAATCTCTTCACAACCCACAACATCTACCCCTCCTTGTACTCCTACGTCTCATCCACCACTAGCTGCTTCCGGTCGTGGGAGAGGACGGGGTCGAGGCGAGGTCGAGGACGGGATCAGGGTCAGGGTCGTGGAGAGGGATATGGATAGCCCAATCACACTAGTATATACAACACTCCGTATATGACGTCTTTTCCGCCTTTCATTATCCCATTTATTGGAGGCATTACAGATGTGGCATCTGATGGACATTGTGGCTATAGAGCCGTAGCATCACAGAATGTTACAATGAGGTGCATGCTCGCCAAGACCTTTATCGAAGAGTTCTGACTTGGATAGATATAAAAGAACTCTTACGTAGGATTGCTATTTATGTCCGGCCGACACCGGACAATACTTATTGGATGGACCTCCCAGATCTTGGACACATCATTGCCACGAGGTATAATGTGGCGTTCATTTCGTACTCGGCTAGCGGTGGCAACTTATGCCTTCCAGTGACTGTACCAGCAGGAGTAGGACCACCGATAAACACAGTTGTGTTGGGACAAGTGACAAACCATTTTATATTGGTATGATACTTTAATTCGTTAAATTTAACAATATTACTTAAATTCGTTATACTTAACTGTCTCATCTATATTAGTTATATTTAATCGTGTTACTTAATTTCGTTGTATTTAACTGTTATTACTTTTGCAGTTGCACATGTCAGACAATGATTACCCAATACCACAACCACCGAACACTTGGAGGGAAAACTGTGATCCAAGCGCAAGTCAACTGATCCTCCAATACCGAGATAGGATAGCGGCATTCAATGAACTCTATGATCAGGATAACGATGCAAGAAGAGAAAGATTACGTAGGGGATAGTATATGTGCAATGGTTTTTGAATTATCAAGTTTGTATGAATTATCAAATTTGGCGATAGTATATGTGTAATGGTCTATTTGTCCCTCCCACTGCTTTGTGGAGATGTGCTATCATTTTAACAATCAAATTTCAGATCTACTTCTTTTTCTTGTTGCTTTTGCTTTTGCTGTTGCTGTTGTGAAAATGCAGGTTCAGACACCATGTCGTGTACCTTTACACGAGATGCCTCTATAATCTCGTGTGTTTGTACACGAGATATATCGTGTACAAACACGATTCATCACGTGTAAAGTTACACGAGATTATAGAGGTAATGTCGTGTAAAGGTACACGAAACGGGCAAGGGCAGATTTAGAATATTTCGTTCCCTATATATAATATTTCCTGTATTTAGTATTTACCGATTATGAGCTTGAAAAGTCGAAACCATAGTACAACCTTCCATTAATAGAGTACAAGTTGCTGTTGGCCCAGTAGGAGCAAATGACCGACTCGGAATGTTGCAGCAAAAAATTGTTGATGCTGAAAAATGGGTACTCCCTCAAAATAAAATTTTTGATCAACTTAATTAATTTTACTTCACTAATAATTTAAACTCTTTATATCCTATTTTTATTTTTTATCCCAAAATAAATATCATTTTCCTAAAAATAGAGTATGAAGTTTTGGTGATTTTCATATACTACCCATTTTAATAGGCACAAATAGGGATGGCCAACTCCGGTTCCGGTTCGCCATTTATATGAACCTTAACCGGTCCTTGGTTACACCGATTCCGGTACGGTTCCGGCCAATAATGAATAAACAAGTTAAAAATTATTGAAAAACAAGGGATTTCCGGTCTGGTTCGCCATTTATGTGAACCTTAACCGCCCGAATGACTGACGGTTCGGTTTATCGCCGGTTTGCTCCGGTTCCGGGCTTCTCCAGTCCGGTTCCGGTTCGGTTTGGCTATCCCTAGGCGCAAATATTGCAATGTCATAAGAGCATAAGAGGTGTCAATCTAGCCATATAAATAGATTGGGGCAGTGAAAAAAACATAACTAAAAGCTTAAAATCATTGATTTGTCAACTATGACGTTTATTCCAGAAAAAAGAGAGTATGACATAATAGGAATATACAAACATAGGAAAAATGTTTATGGTGGGAAGTTTTTGAATGCCCGAATCACGCAGTGTTGAAGTTTTATTTGAAGGAGCATTTGCGTGTCCCAAGATTTTGTTCAAGATGACTATGGAGTATTTGTTTATGCATGATTTGGTTTAATAGACGTTTGGATCTTGTGCTGCTTTTCCATGGATCTAAGGCAAGGATTGTATAAGATTGAGTTTGAAGTGAATTCATTTGTTGTTCACACATGTTGTATAATGATCTTCATTTATCGGATGAGCCTTCGATTATTTGCGAACAACCATCTACTTTTTGTGTATGAATAGAATTGATTTTATAGTTAAAAAAAAACACAATTTTTAGAGTTCGAACATTGCTTTTGCTTATTGAGTAGGACATCGTCAAAACGTCTCCAGAGAAGTGTACATTGGTTAGTAGATGATAACCTGAATCAAAATTTTCATTTTCGCATTCACTACTCATCATACCAGTCAAGTCTCACCTTCGTTGAACGGTTAAGTTCGATCCATCTCCTCATTTATTGACGTGATATCGTAAAGAAAAAAAAACTTTTGACGCCTACTATCAATCTGAAAAAAAAAAAGAAAGGAACATAATGACATTATTATACCAATTAAAATAAATAAATAAATAAATACACGAAGTAAAATGACAATTAAACCCCCAGAACCAAAGATCAAAATTCCGAAGCGGCTCTCGGCTTTGGTATTCAAACCCGCATCGCCACCGGGCTTTTCCGCCGCCGTCAATAAACTCACCTTCCCGGCGCCTCTAGGTCTCACCGCCACAATCCACCATTCCCAAATCTGTTCTTTCAGCCGTTTCCATCATTGGAAACAGTTGAAATACGGAAAATCCTTGAAAACCCAGCGCTCAAATCGGTCTAAATCCTGCTCATAAGCAAGTGATGGAAACGGAATCGGAATCGAAAGAGAGGGATTATCGATGTGTGGAGTGCGGGTTTCGTATAAAATTACTTTACATTCAATATTCCCCTGGTAATATCCGGCTCATGAAATGTGTAAGTTCCCCAATTTAATTTTTAGAAGTATTTTCCTTAAACATTAGTACACATTTCCTGATTAGAAGTTCATTTTATTTTTATTTTTATTTTTTGTGGTGGCAGCAAAATTGCAAAGCAGTGGCGGATGAGTACATTGAATGTGAGTTCATGGTAAATATATGAATTATGATGTCATATTTTCTAACCATTAATTTCAATCAATTTGATTCTTACTTTATGCTGCTTATATAATAAAATCTGATGCTTTCTTGATCTTTTTGCCTTTTGTTTATCTTATTTTGTTATAGATTCTCTTGATCGATTTGATCTTGCACAAGGCCAAGGCATATCGACATTTGTTCTATAACATGTTTAGTAGGGAGACTTTGAGCTTTGAGGTACATTTGAGTTTCTGATTTTTTTTTTTTTGTTTTAATTTTCTTTTTACGTGCATGTCATCATTTTTATGTAATTCTTCTTTTACTTTAATGATTTGAACGTGAAAGATGTTAGAACTCTTCGTTATCAATAATACACCCTTTAATTTTGTTTAACCAAACCCATGAAGCTCAATAGCTATTTTAGATTAATCTTACTCCACCTGTCTGAAAATGAATGTCCAAAAAAATTTCAAATTTGCCCTTGATCAAGAGAAAATTTGAGTTAGCATACGCTTTCCTTGAAAATTACTACCGGGTTGCTGCGTTACATTTTCACTTCTTTTATTCAGACAACTCTGTCATAGGTGTGGATTTCGGATTTCTTCTAACATCGACACTTGTTTGGTGGATTTTATTGCAGGTAATACTATGGAGGTTAAGCTTTGGGTTTGTTCTCTTGGATGCTTGTATCCATGTGATGAACTTGATATATTTTAGACATCAAGATTATTCAATTATTAACTTAGATAATCATTAATGCTACTAGTAAATGGCCTTAGCTATTTTAGATAGGATATTTATCTTGAGTAGAAATGAAGGGGGATGGCGGTCGTCTTCAACTTCTGGTTCACTTATTTGGGGTTTCGGAAAGGTTTACACATCTTCTTATTATATGAGGTTAATTTGGAATTTACCGAAAATTGAATGATTTTTCATACTGGTTTGATTAAAGGCGCTTACTGTTGTCAATGTAGATATGGATGGATGTCCTTCTTGGAAACTTTTTGTTTTTCTGTATATTACTTCTTGGGACAAAGATTTTCTTGAATGCATCGGTTGGAATCTCAGCGTAAGTATCTCTTTTGTTTTCCTTTTATTGCCTAAAATTCTTCTTGGACTTGCCTAGAAGAATTTAGTTTACTGTTTATGGAGTCGTAACAAATGCAGCTCATGAAACTATAATGCAAGTTGAAGGCTTTATAGTGATCAGAAGTACTAGCTCTGTCCTAAATGAATATCCAAATTTTATTTAGGGGACATTCTGAAATTGTTCACTTTTTAGATAATTAAATGGCAAAAATATTCTTTTATCCACCTTCAAAACACTTAGTTTTGCAAGTATAAAGTGACTAGTGAGAAAAATTTGGTAAAAGAACATTTAGGGACAAAGTTTTTCATAAAGAGGTCATGAATTTTGGGATTTTTTTTTTTTGAAAATGGGCATACTTCTAGGGACGGAGGGAGTACATAATTAACAGGACATTGGGACTATGGTTCCTGATATAGAATGAAATACTTACGGGGCATGTCATATATAAAGAGCGAAATTTTATACTCCGATGCAAATAGCTTGGGTTCATGCTCATACTGGTTTTTACTTAGATTTTCTCGACCTGACAGTCTGACCTACTCCTATTTCTGCAATCAGGAACATGGTATATAATAAGAACAAATCAATCTGATAGTATCATACCTCTGGATTTCATGTCATTAGTAACTAACAATTTTTCTCATTCGTAAAGTATACAGCCCAAACTTACTTCTCACCCTTCACTGTTTCACAGGTATAAAGATATATTGCTGGCTGTCCTTGTCTCAAGTTTCTTCAAGATGTTTTTGATGGCAATGATGGTATGATTTCTTTTAATCACCTAACTCTATTCCAAGTGTATGCAAATCAGATACATTTAATCTTCGGCCCGTTTTTTTCTTTTCTATTATCGTTGTAACTACCTTGCAATAAACACAACTTAATGAATCCCTCTAATATGTAGTCTCAAATTTGTAGGTTTGGGAGTTCCCTTCTTCAGTGATTTTTATAATTGATCTATTTGTCCTATCATCCAATACGGTTGCTATAAAAGGTGAGTATGATACTTTAACAGTTTTCTGGAGGGATTACACATTGATTTGGCACATAACATCATTGCCTTATTTAAAAAATGTCGTGAACTGTTGGCATAACTTAATCGGTTGACTGTGCTTTGTAACATTTAATTGCTTTTCTGTCACTTGTTCTGCTTTGCATGCTCCACAGTCTTGAAGAGGTAATTTTTAGCAACATTCCACCCGTTCCCGCATAATTTTCCATTCTGGGCCAGTCAAAAGAATAATTCCACTTTGTAATACTCCCTCCGTCCCGAAAAGATAGTCCCATTTGGGTTTTGGATGGTCAACACAAGTGAATTTTGACCAAACCTTAATGTTAATGTTTGGTCAAAGTTTACTTATGTTGAACATCCAAAAACCAAATGGGACTATCTTTCTGAGAGGTGTTGGTGTGTTGCTTTTACCATTTTTTTAATCATAGTTTTGCTTTCCCTCTAGATTGTTCCACTCCCACATTTGTACCACTAGGAAGCATGAAACATGTATATGTAGCCATGTAGGACATTCCACAATAATCCTTCGGATCCTGCCCATTTCAAAGCTATGTTTAATTCAACTTGTTTGTTTGCTTGCTTGTCTCAACATTGTTAGATAGTGTTTTCTGCTTTAAATCATTCTCCCTCCGTCCCAAAATGATCTTCATATTTTTTCCGTTGTTATTGCGAAGGAACTTTGAGCAATAATTTTAGATTGATTTACTTGTCCTAGTGAAAATTTAAAACTTGTTATTGATACACCATCAATAATAATATCAATAACAAGTTTTAGATTTTCATTAAGACAATTACATTAACCTAATTTTTTTGCTCAAAGTTCATTCGCAATAACAACGAAAAAAGTATGGTGATCATTTTGGGACGGAGGGAGTATATTTACTTGTATTTATAATACTACAACAGCAACAAAAAAGTCGGAAATCCTTATAATCCTGGTAAGATACCTATATTTATAACACATATGAGAAAAATTGTAATATGTGTAGCTAGCCAAGCCAGATTTCCTCGCTAATATTAGTAGAGGCTTGCTTCTTGTTTGCAGTCATTCACTCATATTAATGGATATCTGAAAAACACAAATCATAATCAAGTTTGTATGCATTATTGCTCATTTTTTTTGCATAATCAAATCCATGGCTTCCTAATGTATGTGTTTGCGGATTTGCTATTTTTCTTGGAGACTTTGTACATCTAGGTGCAACAGTACTCCAAAAACAGAAATATTTACTAATGGAAATACGAATTAGACCAGATTGATTGGAGTAGTATTATGTATCGACTTCTTCCGGAAGACATTCTACCCGCCCCCTCCCCCAATTATGCACGTTTTTTACAAAATGATTGCTCGTATGTTTAAATGCTTAGGAGTCTGATTAATCTATCTCCTTTACTCTTTGAATGCAGTGATCAACGGATCCACCATGATTAAATGCTTAGGCGCCTGTTTTTGCGCTCATGCTGTCAAGTTCCTCATCAGCTTGGTCCTCAACATTCACCCTCAAAACCTTCTCTTTTGATTGTTAGTTTGATACTAACAGGACCGGTCAGGTTGTGACACGAACAAATCTTTTCGAGTTTGATCGATATTCGGATTCGACAAAAGCTTGTTTGTGATTAAACTTGGAAGGTTATGACTTGACATGTCAATCTTGAACAAAATCTCTAGATTGTTAGATTATCATGTTGATGTTTGGATATATTATATTCACTACACTAGTGTTGCTGTATTGTACAAGTTTCATTATACAGCATATTGAAACATTTCCAAATAGAAATTATATACTCTTTCCATCATTTAGAAAATGGTCAAATTTTCTACTTTTAAGTCAATTATGTCAACTTACAGATTTGAAGTGAGCCTTTTTTGTTTTCTTGGGCTGTCAGTATCTGTATAACAGCTCCTGCCATGGAGTGGTGCAGCCCTTATTATGCCACATTGTCCATTTTTTTCAATCAACGACTATTATTTACTCTCTCCGTCCCAAACTTTTGGTTACTTATTTATTTTTTAGGTATCCCATGGTTACTACCCAAATTAGCAAATATTTTTTACTATTCTCCTCACTCATTCTCTCTCATACTTTATGTTTATACCCATAACACCTATCAACTTACTATTTTCTACCCTACATTTTTTTACTTTTTATACTCGCAACACATATTCCACTACCAATATTATACTATCTCCGTTTCAGTTTAAGGTTCTTAGTTTTTTTGTTGTTTGTCTGAAGTAACTTTGAGCAGTAATTAAAGGTTAATATAATCATCTTAAAGAAAGGTTAAAACTTATTATCTATAGTATTTATATTGGTGTATCAATAACAAGTTTTAGATCTTCATTAGGATAATTAGATCAACCTTTAATTACTGCTCTCAAAGTTCCTTCAGACAAACAACAAAAAAACTAAGAACCTAAACTACTGAGACGGAGGTAGTATTAGTTTCCCTTAATTCTCGCACACTCAATTTTGGTAACCAAAAGTATGGGTGGGAGGGAATATTTAATTTGGTGTTACACCAACACCTCCAGCAGCAAACCCGACCCAATGTTGACCTTTCACGCGCCATCATCGTCCTTGATAAGACCACTCCTCCTCCTTCGTCATTCTCCTTCCGTTTCTCTCTCTCACTCCCTCTTACTAACCCCACCTCCAAAACTTCACTACTTCCACTCTTACCGGATAGTTACCGTCGCCGCCGCAATGGACGGAAGTCACGGAACCAAGACCACTGCCGGAGATCACGTTACCGGAGCTTGGTACTCCGTACCGGACCTCAGGCTCCGCGACCACCGCTTCACCGTCCCGCTAGACTATTCTCGCTCTCAGCCTTACTCCGCTAAGATCTCCGTCTTCGCTCGTGAGGTCGTCGCTGGTAATTCATCATTCATCAATTCATATTATGATTCATAATTGTATATGTACGCCGCACAATGTATATGTATGCAACGTATTTCACTTTTCCGGTTGCTTATTGAATTTTCTATATTAATTTGATCCATTTTTTGATTTGTCAAAGTTAATCTGATTGCTTTTTGGTTATGGTGGACTCTTTTTGACTTTTCAAAGTAAATTTGATTAACTTTAAAATGTTGAATTTGCTTTTTCGATCAGTAATTTATCTGCACTAGTAGCCATTTTAAAACTGCATAAAGTGTTGCTACTTTAAGACATAACCTTATTATGAATAGAAAAAAATAAATTGTATCAACATGACTATAAAACTCCAACAGGGTTGATTTTTATGGATTGAATGATTTTGTTTATTAAATTGTTGAGCTTGAGAAGTGGTGGCTTGCTATTGATGGTGCGTGCAGCTCTATACTTACGAGTTTGCCCCCATGAGGCGAGATGTATGATCTTATCCCTAGTTGTACAAGTGAAATTATGTACATAGTGTGGAACTGCGGTGGAGTGGAGGAACCATATGCGGGATAGAATAGTTAAATCAAGGATCTTGGAAGATCTCAGTACCTTCTATATAACTGCCTGTGGGCTCATAAGTCAATTGCCGATTGCACGTTGAAAAGGACCTTTGCCTGTGTACACCTTTCAGTTAGTATTTTTCTTGTTTGGTCATATTTGTGGCTTGCATGCGTGTCTTGTACTGATAAACATATATGCAGTGCAGTTGGGAAAGAGGATCAACCACTACCATACCTTCTGTATTTACAAGGTGGACCAGGTTTTGAATCTCCACGGCCAACTGAAGCGAGTGGATGGTTGAGTAAAGCATGCGAAGAAAATCGTGTTATTTTGATGGATCAGGCATATATCTTAGTTTTGCATCTTATTTTTTTTAGTACATGAGGCTTCATGACAATTATATTATCTTGACTTTCGTCTTATTTTGATTGCAGCGAGGAACAGGCTTATCAACTCCTTTGACAACATCGTCAATGTTGCAAATGAAATCTGCAAAAGATTTGGTTGATTACTTGAAGCATTTTAGAGCAGATAATATAGTCAATGATGCTGAATTCATGCGAAAACGCCTTGTTCCCCATGAAGGGCCTTGGAAGGTCTTGGGTCAGGTACCAAGTCTGACTTTAATTTTGTTACATTTCATTTACTTTGTACTGCCTTCATAATATGACTTCAGTGCTTCTTTCATTTGAATTTGGTGTACAAGTTTCATTATGATGCGATAATTGATGACTGCTCTCTTTTGTTGCGTAGAGTTATGGTGGTTTTTGTGCAGTGACATACCTGTCTTTTGCACCACAAGGGCTTTCACAAGTCTTTTTAACCGGAGGAATTCCTCCTATTAGCGGTGGATGCACGGCTGATGCTGTATACAGTGCATGCATTGAACCAATTGTTTGTCAGAACAAGAAATTCTACGAGAGATATCCACAGGACATTGAAATCATACGTGATGTTGTCAATCACTTGGCAGATTCTGAAGGAGGCGGGGTAAGACATATCCATTTAAAGTATCTATGTATGTAGTTTGAAGTGTTATTACTTATTAATCTCTTTGTCTCTTCTTTCTATCTCCTTTCTTAGGTGCCTCTTCCATCAGGTGGCATCTTAACCCCAAGAGGACTACAACTCCTTGGTCTTTCTGGCTTGGGAGGTAGTACAGGTTTCGAGCGCTTGCATTACTTGTAAGTCATCAACATAATTATAAGAGATACTTTATGGCATCTCTGTATTTCCTTGGGTTTTGTTTTACTATTTGTAGGTTTGAGAGGGTATGGGATCCTGTCATAGTTCCAGGAGCACGGAAGCAAATCAGCTACTGCTTCTTGAATGCTGTAAGAAAACTGCTTCTCTCTTATTTAGCTGAAAGTAAAGGTTTATGATCCGAAGTTGGAACTGCTTACCAACTGGGTTCTACTGAAATTTTTCAACAATCTATTTAATTAGGCCGGTAGACCAGGATTTAATATAAAAAATAAACTTTTAGACAGCCGACTATGCCTGCTGTAGACCAACTTACGTCTTAATGAACTTTTGAACGCCATGCCATGAATTTAAATCAATTCCAAAATTTCTTGTTTCTTTGATTAGTAATACTAGGGAAGCAATGTGCCTGACCAATCACGTCCATGTCACTGCAGCTCAAGTTGCATTATTAAAACTTTTGGGGATGCCTGGCATTACTCCTTTGAGTTATTATCTTTGCTTGAGCTTCATACTGGCTGCAATTTCCACCCATTATCATGGCTTTTGCTCCGATTCCCTATCATCTTTCTTGTAGTCCCACTGCGATAACACATATGAGCTTGTAACTATGAATTCAGTTGAACATACTTCTTAAAAGTATAGGCTTTTATGGTACTCCCACCGTCCCAAATTGATAATCCCACTTGACTTTTCAAACATTTTAAGGTTACATTGTAAGTTTTGGATATTTAGTGATTTTGAAGCCTTAATTTTGGAAAATGAACTAACATTCTGGGACAAGCATAAGGGGAAATGAGACTATCATTTTGGGATGGAGGGAGTAATTGTGAAGATCATTGGCACGATCTCATAAATATTTTGGTTAGATATCATTTGAGTTATTTACTTCTATACCTCCTCCCCCTCGCCCCAACCCACCCACCGCAGGTACCACAAACAAACATTTAAGAGTGGTAATAATATTGACGTTAGGGAATTTGGATCAACAAGTACACAATTAGCAGCTTTATACCACATTCACTGATTTGAAGTGTCTTGTTTTGTGAGCATGCAGTTTGAGAAGTGGTTGGGCTTTGATACAAATCCTTTATATGCTCTTATGCACGAGTCCATTTATTGCCAGGTAAAGTACCTTTTTAGTTGCAACGGCTAACTTACTAATGAAGAAATTGATACAAAGTCTTCTATTATATGTATATAACAAATCTTTGTTTAGTTTATAGTATATTGTAGGGTATATTGAATAATTGCTTGTTTGTACTTTGAAGGGTGCTTCATCACGGTGGTCTGCTAACAAAATAAGGGAGCAACACGAGAGCAAATTTGATGCAATAACGGCTGCCAAAGAAGGCCGCCCTGTCTTGCTTACAGGAGAGGTAAGAGAATCTACAAGTTTGTACTTAAATGTAAAGGATCAAACGAAATTCTATGTCAAATAACTTCAACACTTAAACAGATAGGAATGAAGAGATAGAAAAAGCCAAACAGAAACATATGCACTTGAACAGTGTATCAAAGAAAATATTTTTGGGATATGCACCTCTAATATTAATCATTATCGCACTCGAGAGTTAATTGAAATATACTCCCTCCGTCCCAAAATGATCTTCCCACTTTTTTTGCCGTTACGACAAATAAACTTTGAGCAATAATTATAAGGTTGATTTAGTTATACTTACGAAAATCTAATACTTGTAATTGATACACCATCAACAATACTATCAATAACAAGTTTTAGATTTTCATTAGGATAACTAAATAAGCCTAAAATTACTGCTTAGAGTTCATTCGTAGTCACGACAAAAATGTAGGAAGATCATTTTGGGACAGAGGGAGTATGTGCTTACAGGTTAGCAACTCAATAGCTTTTCATACATGTCGGCTCATCCTTTGTCCAATGTATAACCTCGTTAATGTACTGCCCCCCATTGTTTGCTCTGACGGTGTTGGCCAATTTCAATTTGTGGTACAACTTTCCAGCAACTGTTATATACTCCCTCTATCCCGTCACAAACTACACCAAATTGAAGGACACGGGAATTAAGTAAAAGTACGATAATATTGGTTGTGGAGTAGTAGAAGTAAGGTGGGAAATGTAAGTGGGGTAAGGATTGTTATTGAGATTGTTGTAGTAAGACAAGTGGGCCCATTTAATAAAAAAATATTAGAAGTTGGAACTTTGTGGAAGTGTAGTTTATCTGGGGCAACCAAAAAGGAAAGAAGTGTAGTTTGTTATGGGACAGATGGCTCTTCAGTGTTGACATAGAGATTAGGCCAAAGATTGAATTACTGGTTTGGTAAGATTCTCCTATTCTTGGTTTAAAGAAGACACATGTTCTATGCATCAGTTTTTACAAGCGGAACTTTTAGGAAATTTGGAACTGCTGCTCTGTTGTAGCCATGGCCCGGATTGAGACACCTCTGTGGTAGACGGAAGGGACGCTGGGGAGGTTGTGAGCCTAGGAGATTTAGTGTCATTTTGATACAAGGATTAGTTATATGAGGTTTCATCCGTTTTGTTTTTTATTTCGCGAAGTGTCTAACATAACCTTAAAATGTCTGGAATCGGTAATAGTGGCCTGTAATTTGTTGCAAATGTGAATGTCAACACACTCATTTTTTATCAGATGCTTTAATTGAAGCTATTACCACACAGTTTTGCTGTTTAAATCGTTGTTATGCCTGAATGCACATGATTGTGGCCTTTGCAGATGATATTCCCATGGATGTTTGAAGACATTCATGCATTGAGGCCATTTAAAGAAGCCGCTAATCTGTTGGCAGTGAAGGAGGACTGGCCTCCACTTTATGACATAACCACACTGAATAATAACAAGGTATGCTTGGTCTATGCAGTAGTTTCGAAGCAATAAACCTTTCTTGCTATAGCATTGTTAGATATATTATTAAAATCAATAAATAATAAATAATCAATTGATCCTTTTATTGTGATAAAGATTAAAATCTGAAAAGGGAAGGTTAACTATCGGGCTAGAGCTGTTTAATAACCTGTGCCGGCTCAAGCTCAGCTTAGACTCCACTCGCTGAAATCCAACTCAGTCTGACTGAGTTTGGTTTGAGTCGAGCTTAACATGATTTAGACTTGACCTCTAGACTAATCTAGCTTAGCTCGGTTCATTTTGATGAAGTATATAGAAGTTAATATACTCCCTCCTTCCCATAATAAATGTCGCATTTGACTTGTCAACATTTTAAAGAAATGTGCTTTACTTGTTTGCACATTGCTTGTGATGGAAAAACACATATGCTTTCTACGATTTCTCGGATTACCTTGGGGATCAAAATCCGAAGCTCGTAGCGCATTTCTGCTTGTGCTACGAACCCACGATCGTCTTGATCGTGCAATCACCAAGCTCTTCTCATCCAATCAATATCACAAGATGGATATTGATTATATATTCCACTCTCAAGTCAAAGGCCTCCGATGGTAGCCTAGAGAGAATAATCTAACTGAGAAAGTATATGGGAAAGAGATTCGTCTGTACACTTTTGTTTTCATATGGGTAGTGATCTATTTATAGTTAAACAGGTCACAGTCTCGCAATCCCATTAGGATTGTATTTGACCAATCCTACCCAAAAAAAAAAAAAAAAAAAAGAAAGGAAAAAGAAAAATAGATTTCTTGGCTCGTTCTAACTATATGTCGGGTTTATATTAGTTAATCCTAACCAACCTAACCGTTTTTTTTTGTGTGTGTGTGGAAATGGTTGAAGGTACCTGTTGCAGCAGCTGTTTACTATGAAGATATGTTTGTTAACTTCAACTTGGCAAAGGAGACAGCTTCTCAAATAGCTGGGATTAGGTTGTGGATAACTAATGAATACATGCATTCTGGTCTTCGCGATGGTGCTGGTCATGTTTTGGGTCATCTGATGGGTTTATTAAACGGAAAGAAGCCTCTTTTTTGACAAACCACTCGATTTCTATTCATTCATTCCTTTATTTATCGAGTTATATTCGCCTTGCGGATTGATAGATTTTGTAACACATGAACTCAACGAGTCAGTTTACGCAATAATTGTAGTACGAGTCAGTTTACACATTCAAGGGTTTTTTTTGGGGTCCTAAATACCTCTTTGAATCTTGACTGGCAAAGTTAAAACCCGGGAGCCGATTGCTATGTAGTTGTAGAGCTGGTTAAGTCAAAGGTTTAATAGTTCACCTTTTGTTTCTCAACTCATGCAACAATTCAAATAGACCCTAACTGGTATATCCCTCCTCCCCCAATCCACACACACACACACACACACACACACACACACACACACACACACAAAACTAAAGTTACTGGGAAAACTTGAAGGGTTGAACGGACAATGCATGAACACAAGATTTCCAGCCTTTGTTGGCTTTTAAATGCTCCCTCTGACACAAACTAATGATTATTAAATTGAATGCATGAAAATTAAGAAAATATGTTGGAAAAGGTGTTGTGAGTGGGTAGGAGAGAGAAAATGAGGTAGGAAATAATTAGTGGATAGTTGTTGTGAATGGATAGAAAAAAGAAAAATTGAACGTTTTAAGAAAGTAACTATCAGTATAGAACGCTCAAAACGGAAATTAGTAATCATTAATTTTGAGACGAATAGAGTATCAATTTGAATATGGTGTGTTTTCATTTTTGTCATCCTTGTCACCATTCTAAGTAAATAATTTCTTTTGTGCAACTATATCGTGCTACAAATAAATGAAACCCATTTCATAAAAGAATTGGCAAATCAACTTTGAAATTATAAGAGTCTAATATAACAAACAAGAACCACTTGCACAAAGGTGGTCGTGCCGGAGTGGTTATCGGGCATGACTAGAAATCATGTGGGCTTTGCCCGCGCAGGTTCGAATCCTGCCGACCACGTTAACATGTTTTTTTTTTTTTTTTTAATGTTTTTCAGGGTTTCCATTTATTTCAATAAAATTACAAAAAAGTTACAATTGACAATTTCGTTTGAGACTTATCAAATTTTAAAGGAGAAAAAAATTAAACCCATGACCTATCAGCATTTAATTTCAAATTATGGTGTTTCAGAAATATTCGTCATTGAAGATTTTAAATTTTGATTTTGTTTGGGAATTAATGTTGTGCAATAAATCAAATTCTAGAAAAAAATTTAAACCTGATCAAAATATTTTGATGTGTAGAATATTGGATTTGAGATTTATCACCTAACACCTACATTATCCAAGAAATACAATTAAGCAAAGCATGCATAATAATATATTAAAGGAAACGATTACTCCCATAAGAATAAAATATTAATAAGGAGAACGTACACAAGCGTCACATGTTTCACTTAAAATAGCCACTAAACGTATTTTCACCTTAAAGAAACATTCTCCACCAGTGGCGAAGGCAGAAATTGTGTGGACAGAGGTTGAAATTACGATATAGTGTTGATTTTTCTATATTTAAGGGGGGTCAAAGTAGAAAAAATAAATATTTTTATATGGTAAAAATGTTTTTTTTTTTAAACTTAAAAAGGGGTAAAAATGTCACAACTTCAAAATTATGACCCCCTTCCCCAAAGGATGGCTTCGCCACTGATTCTCCCAATCTCTAAATGAATATCTAAAATTTAATTTATAAAAAACATTTGAAAATGTTTAAATTTGTAATAATAAAATATAAAAAATGCATAAATATTTTTGTTATCCATTTTTTAAATATTTAGTTTTTTAAATATAAAATTATTAGGGAAAATATTAGATAAATATTAGAGATGAGTTTGAATACTTATGAGATACCTACTATGGGTATAAACAAGTTATAGCACTTAATTTATGGTATATTATGACCACTTATGGGTTTTAGGCATCATAGTGAGCTATTAACTTAATTTTATTCTTCTTTAAATGGGCATCATGGTGATCATTAAACATGAAAAAAATACATAAACATGTGTATCATCAGACACACAAGGGAAATTGATTTCTTTCCTAAGGACCAGTAAGGAGTACTTTTCAATGATCGTCTTCTGCCCTAAATGAAAATATCACATGTTTTTTTTTAATACAAATATATTTTTAAATGAATATCAAATTTTTAAAACAATTTCTACACTATATAATAAATGGAGTTTGATCAATATATTTCATCCCCATTATACATGCAAGCTAAAAATTTGTAAAGTTGATAGAGAAATAATATTTATACAGCTTTCCCAATAAATTTTCGTAAAAAAACAACTTTTTTATTTTTATTATGATGAACAGTATAGTCTGATTGCAGAGTAGTCAAATTTTATAGCACAAGATTTTAGGGGAAACTAACTTTTACCTAAATTATTAAAAGTCTTGTTTTTCAAATTGTTCCTAAATATTAGCCAAATGCTTGCAAGCAGAACAAAAGTTGACTTTCTGTAATTTAGGGATAAACTAGTTTTCCAAAAAACTTACTCTTTATAGTAAATAAATTATATTTTATTATAAAATGAGTTACATCTTATAATAAGTGTGTTATATTTTACTCGGGAAGAGTGAATTAGGGTACATCTTTTGTTACATGAGTTGCATTTAAAGTAAATAACTTATATTTTATAATACAGTACAATCAGAATGCATGCAGTCAGACTGCAAAATTTCCAAAACGTGATTCTCTCTCTGTCCCATTTCAAATTACAAAATTTTTCATTTTGGTTGTCCCCTAGAAATTACAAAATCCAAAAATGAATGTTTTTACCCACTTGCATATCCACATCAACTAACTTACTAACTATTCCATAACACACTTTCTCTCTCCTACCAAACCATCTACACTCACAACACATCAATTTTTCCTTAATTTTCGTTAAAGACAATTTTGTACAATTTAAAATGGGACACGGGGAGTAGTTTCTTATGAGTCACGATCACCAAACCTTAGAGTCCAAATCCTCTGTGCCACTTCGTGTACCACCTCATGTGCCACAAGTGATCTAATGGCTCACAGTTATTGAGATTAGTATTATTGTAATATTATGGAAACATGTGAACGGTTGGATTACAAGTGGTACATGGAATGACATACCAAAATGGTACAGGAGATCTCAACTCCAATGATAACTATGGTTTCTCTTTCTCTTGCCCCCTCCTATATATACACCTCAATTTGAATCCACATTTCCCTCATTACCAACACAAATAGAAAACTTTCACTTTCTAAACTTTTTTAGTTGTATCAAAACTCAATTGTGGTCAGAGTCAATGGATAGACTATTTCACAAAGCCAAGGCGTTTGTGGCCGATAAGCTGATAAAACCGGTTGAGTCGATTACGGAAATTAACCTCAAGGACAAGAGCCGAAAGGCGGGTTTCACATTTCACACTAAGTTTCCGGTAAAAAATCCTCTATGTATTACTATTCCGATGGGTAAATTCACTTATAGCTTCAAATCTGACGGCAGGTTTGGGTTTTTTTTCCCTTTTTCTTTTATCTATTTATCTGTTTCATCGAATCTTGTTTTTATTCTGAGTATTAGCTTGAATTTTTTGGTAATACAGTCCGTTTGATTTTTCAAACATTTTAAAGTTAAATTAGTATTTTAAAAACTTAATGATATCTAAGTAATAATTTTTAAGATAAGATTAAATTTTTAATCAAACAGGGGTCGGGATTTGTGTATATATATGCATGTGCGTGTGTACACAACACACATGCACAATCAGGGTAGGAAAACAGACGACAGAGTTAAAATTTGACGTTAGATTAGATGGAGTCAAAACACAACACAATATATTTCTAACAAAAAATAGTCAAATTAATAATAAAATGATTAATTGAAGTATAGCTTTCTATAAACAGCAAAAATTGACTAATACTTTAAACACACTGTAGATACATGTTGACAAAGATAGTTTTATTTGACTTTTCATGAGTAGCACGAATGAATTTTAACTAATAATTAATGTAAGTGTAACTTTTCCATAAAATTTTATTTTTTTATTGATAAGTTCTTATTTATATAGAATTATTTGTTTTTGATGATGATATATGTGTGTGTGTGTGTCTGTGTTACCAATGGAGGATTCAGAGGATTTTGTAAGTGAGCGCACAAATACTATAAATCTGCATGCAGAAAAAATTATGTATTAGGGACTCGAACTTAGAACCATAAATTAAATCTAACATATCAACTTTATAAACCACACAAAATTTCCTTTCAAAAAAAAAAAATAAATAAATATTTAGATATGTGAGTTCCTTTTCACCCTTTTATTTGGCCTTGCGCCCGTCGCTGTATGTTACACTTGTTTTTGTACATCATAATGCTTCTTAGTTTTTTTTTTTTTTTTGTGGAACAGGGAGATCGGGTCGGGTATGGTTGAGGACCCAGGGTCATTGACGGCCCGAACCGTAACTTGGTTGGAAGTGGCGGTGAAGATTCCGTTTGATGTATTGGTGAGCTTAATAAAAGATGTCGCGGATGATTGGGATATAGATTACGAAATGGAAGTGTGTCTCATTTTTGATGTTCTATGTTTACATGATTTAGTCATTCCCGTTACCCACACCGGAACCATGAAGCTCCCTACCATGTCCTCTATAGCCGACTTGCTCAACGGATCAGATTCTGACGACTAAAATACGTACACACATTTTTATGTATTACGAGTTGGCCATCATTTCGAGTATCTCTCTCTATATATATTATGAATTGAAACAAGAATTTCATGATTTCAGATCCATTTTAGCTTCAGCTTCGTGTATTTTTTTTCAAGTGCGTTATTATCTTTCCCTAGTGAGAAGTAAGCAAATTATAAGCTTAAAGTTTGAGTATTTATAACTATGTGTGTTTATTTCAAGTTTATGTATCTTGTTAGAAGTAGTTGAATAAATAAAATTGCATTTGTTGGATATTTAGGTTTTTTTTCAAAAAAAAAAACAAATGAAATGGTAGAGATACTATTGTTTAGCTAGCATTCCGATCCTTGGCTTTTTAAATGATTTTCTTTTTAAAATTACGAAAATTATACTAATAGTGTTACTAATGATACATCAATTACAATTTTTTTATTATACTTAATTTTCATATTTCTTGGTCAAAGCTTAATATAAAATATGTAGCCGAAATATTAAGTTAAATGAGACTACCTTTTCACGAGGGTAGTAGATACTAGAGAAATATTTGTAATAAATTTTTGCATATGATGTACTCCCTCCATTGCAATGAAGTTGATTATTTTGATTAAAATGGTGCAAGTTGTTATGAGAAAGAGGGAGTATTTTTTTCTAGGGACATTTTCTTAAAAGCCCTTCATTCTAACTTTTATTTCTAAAGAAAAACACAATATTTTTCTAATTGCTCAAAAACCCAAGGGACAAAAATAGCCAAGAATACCCCTAACTACCCCTTATAAGGGTGGCCCCCCTTTCCAGGCCATATTTTCATGTCATATTTTCATCCCGCTCTGAGATTTATGTCTCAGACTCTTAGAAAACACTGAGAATCATGTCTCAAACCTATAAAAACACTAAAAGTTATATCATAAACGTATAAAAACATTGAGAGACATGTCGCATGCCTATTAAAACATTGAAAGTCATGTCACATACCTATAAAAATACTTAGAACCATATCACATACCTATAAAAACACTTAGAACCATGTCACACACCAATAAAAACACTTAAAACCATATCACATACCTATAAAAACACTTGGAACCATGTCACATGCCAATTAAAACTCTTAGAACCACGTCACATACCTATAAAACACTGAGAGACATGTCACATACACATAAAAACACTTAGAAACATATCACATACCTCTAAAAACATTGAGAGCCATGTCGCAAACATATAAAAACACTGAGAGTCATGCCGCAGATCTATAAAAACTCTGAGATACATGTCACAAACCTATAAAAACATTGAGAGTCATGACTCCGACTTGTAAAAACACTAAGATACATGTCACATACATATTAAAACACTGAGAGCTATGTCACAGACCTATAAAAATACTGAGACAAGTGTCTCAGACCTATAAAAACGCTGAGAGACTCACATACCTCTAAAAACATTGAGAGCCATGTTACAAACCTATAAAAACACTGAGAGTCGTGCCGCAGGCCTATAAAAACTCTGAGATACATGTCACAAACCTATAAAAATATTGAGAGTCATGTCTCCGACTTATAAAAACACTGATATACATATCACATACGTATAAAAACACTGAGAGCTATGTCACAGACCTATTAAAATACTGAGACAAGTGTCTCAGACCTATAAAAACACTGAGAGACATATCTCAAACCTATAAAAACACTAAGAGACGTGTCTCAGACCTATAAAAACACTGAGAGACATATCTCAGACCTATAAAAACACTGAGAGACATATCTCAGACCTATAGAAACACGCAAGACGTGTTGCAGACCTATAAAAACACTGAGAGACATGTCACATACCTATAAAAACACTTAGAACTATGTCGCAAACCTATAAAAACACTGAGAAACATGTCGCAGACCTATAACAATACTGAGATACATGTAACAAACCTATAAAAAAACTGAGAGACATATCGCAGACCTATAAAAATAGTGAGAGACAAGTCACATACCTATAAAAACACTGAGAGCCATGTCACAGATCTATAAAACACACTAAGAGACATGTCGCAGGCCTATAGCCATGTCTTACACGTGTTAAAACACTGAGAGCCATGTCGTAGACCAATAAAAACATTTATATCCATGTCTCAAACCTATAAAAACATTGTGAGTCATGTCTCCGACTTATAAAAACACTAAGATACATGTAACATACCTATAAAAACACTGAGAGACATGTCGCAGACCTATAAAAATAGTGAGAGACAAGTCACATACCTATAAAAACACTGAGAGCAATGTCACAGATCTATAAAAAAACTAAGAGACATGTCGCAGTCCTATAACCATGTCTTACACATGTTAAAACACTGAGTGCCATGTCGTAGACCAATAAAAACATTGATATCCATCTCTCAAACCTATAAAAACATTGAGAGTCATGTCTCCGACTTATAAAAACACTAAGATACATGTTACATACATGTAAAAACACTGAGAGCTATGTCACAGATGTTGGTAGTGGTGCCCTAGGCACGTTTAATAAGCGTTGTAATTGTTATCATTTATTTCATATCAATAAAGAGATGTTTTGATTATTATTGTTGTTCATGTTTACTTATAATAATCCCCGTCCCTAGTAATTGTTAAGCACTAGTATAAAGGCTAAATGATCATGAGATGATCATGTTAGATTTATGGGTACTTGTTTGGAACAAGGTACTGGACATGACCCGCTGTATGAGATTTATGTCATGGTCTATGTCATACATATATCTCATATTAGTTATGTCATTCGAATCCTTAGACATGAAGTTATTATAGTCTTCCACTTGATGAACATTATGTTTGACATATTCAAACGCTACTTTTAACCGAGTAGTTATAAAGGGTATGATTGGCATAATCGGATTCCCGTTGGGAGGAATAATAAGCTAAATGGATTTGTCCCTCCACGGAGAGATGTCAAGCTTGGGCCCCTCGAAGGAATGATGTTGATGAAATGTTCGGCCGGACTCAAATGGATTGATTGGATCAATAGCATTTGAATTATCAACATATTCGGAATCGAGAAAGTATTGAACATGACAAGTTGACTGTTTGACCATGACTTGTGTTCAAAGACATCGTGGACAAAGGGATTATGACATATTCTAAAGGAATGCGAACTTGTATCTAGTTATACTATTTGGGTAGGTATGACGGTTTGCTAGAACCTAATCATATCTTATGGGATCATGTTTGACCCCATTGCCAACTTAGTATAATCCTAGAGGGTCACACACAATAGAACGAATCTTATAATAAATAACTATATTGGAATTTAGGGTCGAAGGATCTCAAAGGAATTTTTGGAAAAGTTCAGGGCCTCCTGGTCAACCAAGCAGGCGCTTGGGTTGCACCAGGCGGGCGCTTGAACAAGCCGAAAAGGAACTTGACCTTCTGGTCAAATGAGCGGGCGCCTGGTATGCCGACAGGAAAATTCCTAATTTGATTAGGAAAGGTTTTTGGCACAAGTTACTTATTTGGAATAGGTCTTAATTGTGTATAAAAACCCCAATTCGGCCAGACCATATTTACAAGTGCTTTTGTGAGTCTCAAAGAGTTTGAGAGAGAATTTATTTTGTTCTAAGATATCCTTGATTGAGGAACAAAATAATTCACAAAATAAATTCCATATAGTTCTTTATTAAATTGTGAAAGTGTGTTTCATAATATTGGTCTAGAACCAAGATCAAAGAAGCTCCTTTGATATTCGTTCGAAGTGTGGATACCGCTAGAGGGTGAAAATCATCATCTTCAAAGTTCGTGTTCAAGCTTTGTGATCGTGATCAAGTCTTCAAGTTTCTCCACAAGACCGAAGAAAACTTTGATAGCCATCAAGGGTTAGTTCATCCTTTATTCATCTTGTTGTATTTGATTTAATCATATGAACGGATCCATGGATTTGGGTTTCTTAAAAATTTTAATTGCTATATTCCGCTGCGCATGTTACTTGGAAACCCAACAGTGGTATCAGAGCCCCGTTCATGTTGATTAATTCAATACTTGGATCATGTTATGTGTATATAAATTGTTTATATGCCTTGCATGATATGAATATCGGAATATATGATGCTTATGTGTTTTGTGATTTTATGTGGTTTATTGTTTTGCAACTTTAATCGCACGATTCAATCGCAATAAAAATTATGGTGGATTTTGAATTATTTCGATTATTGATTTTTGATCAGATCAAAGTTTTAATAATCGGGGAAAAATAATTTTGAGACAAAATTTTCGAACCTTAAAATTCTATACTATTCTGGCCATTCAGGCGCGCGCTTGGTCATAACCAGGCGGGCGCTCGCTCGGCAGAATATGTTCTGATTTTGGTTAAAATCTGAATATAGAATTTTCGATAAATTCAACAAAACCAGTAACAGAACCACTCCAGACTTGCTGATCTGGAATGGGTTTTGGGTAGTTGGTTTGTGTGTGGATTTTGGGGTTTGATTTTCCTATTTGTTTTAGTCTTGTGATTCCTAGATTGGTTCAAGTTTTGGATGGCTAATCTGCGTTCATCGAGATTGTGTTTCCCAAAATTGATCGCAATCAAAGTTTCAAAGATAAAACGAAGTTAGAATTATGAAGAGTTCATAATTGCTAAAATTGAGAAACAAAAGTTCTTGATTCAATGATTGGAGATCCATGTGGAATTGTGAATGCAATTGGCCTACGTTCATCGAGACCATCTATTGCTTAGTTTCGGCCACATGGACTACTTTCTTGGTTTCTTGAATTAGTGCGGGATTGTGGTTGCCTTATGGCTTAGTTCGACAGCACGTCTTGTTGTCTTGATTTGGAGATAATAACCGAAGTTGAAATAGTCTCATCCTCATAATTATAGAGAAACTAATGACACATAAATATCATGCTTAAATTAATGGAGATTAATTTAGTGGCTAAACTTGATGTGTAACATGTTTATATTATGTGCTCATAAATGTGTTATATGCTATATGTGATGAACCTTCAAAGAAAGTTTTAAGTCCTTCTTTGGAATTTTTTCTCAAATAATTCCCTTATTTCTAAGTATTTACCAAAGTATCACCTTTTTCAAAGTATGTACCAAAATGACCAACTTTGAAGTAATTCGCTTCTAGAAAAAGCGAATTAAGTAATTCGCTAATGCCAAAAGCGAATTACTCTTTGACCAGATTAGGCGCGCTTTGCATTACGGGGTTAATTAAGGTTAAGATAATTCGTTTCCTGTAGTAGCGAATTACATTAATTCGCTTTTTCAAGTAGCGAATTATATTAAACCCACACAATAAGATAAGGTTTCAGTATGTGCTGCTCATTATATCTCCATCTTATCTGAAAATAGAGAGAGAAAGAAGAAGGGACGCAAAGAGGAGAGGATTTTGCAAATCCATTTCTTGAAATACTCAGATCAAGCAAAAAGGTACACCAAGATCTCTATCTATATGTCATTTTTGTGTTTGATGTTATTTATTTTAGGTTTTTTAGTGAATTTGTAGAGAGGAATGATAAATTTAAGATTTTGACTGTTATTATCATTTTCTAGGGTTCTAGGGTATCGATGAGTGAGTTACCGCTTATTTTCATGTGCTACTGGGGAGGGGATGATGAAGATCCATTTAATGGTCCTCTTTTGAAAAAGGACCAAAATTTGGTCTTAGAGCGATACATAGATGGACTTACACTGAGTTGATTGATCAGTTGTATGAACATATTGGGGTAGATCGAACAAGATTTCAGCTGGAAGTTATTTGTAGGTTTCCTCATTCCTTTGACCATGGAATTGCAAATTACTTTCCATTTCACATCCAAAACGATAATGGTGTGGCGTTAATGTTTGATGTTAATGCTCAATTTGGTGGGTTGAGTAACTTGCAGTTGTATATTATCATGAAGGCTATTGAGGTGTTTGATATCCGTGGGGGTGGGACTGATATTGGTTATAATCAAGAGACGAATGAACGTTATGCAGAGGCAGAGACACTTTATGTGAATTCGCAGAGTTACAACCGAGAGCCTGACGAGGGTCCAAGTACAGAGACATTCTATGATAATTCGCAGAGTTACAACCGAGAGCCTGACGAGGGTCCAAGTAACCAGAGACCGCGTCGTAGACGAGTGCCACGTGAGGATGTTCCGGCTGATGATGATGTTTTAGATGAAGATGATGAAGATGATGAAGACTATGATGCACAAATAGATAGTTTGTTGTTTCCTGATGATGATGATGATGATGATGAAGAAAACAGCACCGGTAGTGAGATTAGCGAGGGTGACGATGGGCCGAATGATGGGATTGAATCAGATTTAGTAGCGTACGAAAGGAGAGAGAATCGAATGCATGAGAGAGCAGACTATCCTCTTTATCATGATATTGGAGAAGAAGTTGATGTGATTGCTGTTAATAATCAATGTAGTTTTCCGATATGGGATGGAGAGAAGGGTGGATTGGCTAAAGGGATACGATTTTCTACGAAGATTGAGGTGCAATATGAGATAAAGAAGTATCACATACATTCCAATCGACGTTTTAAGGTAAGAAAGAGCACACTCCGAACGTGGGCCATTGAGTGTTTGTTGAAAGACTATCCATGCCCTTTTTATGCTCGTGTGAGTCAGAAGAAGATAGGATATTGGGAAGTGACCAAGTATAAAGGCCCTCATTGTTGTTTGTATTCTGGACTTAGTCTTGATCACCCCAACTTGGATGCTAAGTTTATTGGTCGGCATATTCTCCATAAGGTCAAGGCTGATTCTGATTTGAATGTTCAAGTTATTATTGCAGATATAAATGAGAAATACGGTAGGACAATTTCTTACAAGAAGGCATGGTGTGGGAAACAAAAGGCCATTGGCTCAGTGTTTGGAGACTGGAAGGAATCTTATGCTCGGTTACCTCGTGTCCTAGGTGCTATTCAGAAATACAATCCTGGAACTATTGTTGAGTATTATAATCCTCCTCCACCTGGTGTATATAAAAAGTTTGACCGTGTTTTCTGGGCATTCGGGCCTTGTATTCAAGCTTTCACTCATTGTAGGCCTGTCGTGTCTGTTGATGGAACGTTCTTACATGGACGTTATAAAGAGGTGATACTCATTGCTATGGGTGTTGACGCCAACGACAGCATCGTTCCTCTTGCTTTTGCTATTGTTGAAAAAGAGGACCATGTTCTCTGGAGTTGGTTTTTACGCCTTGTTTGTCAACATATTATCAAGGGTCGTGAGGTATGCTTACTTTCTGATCGTCATAATGGCATTCTTGCTACAGTTGCAGAAGATACTTGGTGGCCAAATGTGCATCATCGATATTGCTTGAGGCATATGAGAGCAAATTTTCTGAAGAAGCATCATGGTAGTGATTTGAAGCGTCTGTTCTGGGTTGCTGGTTGTGCTCACCAAGATAGAAAATTGAAAAATACTTTAGAGTTGATCCGTTTAGTTGACCCAGAAGCCATCAAGTGGTTTGAGCATATAGATAAGAAGAAGTGGACACTGGCGCATGATGGTGGTTATAGATATGGTATTATGACTACGAACTTATCTGAGGTCTTTAATGGGTCATGAAAGGATCACGTGGTATGCCAATAACAGCTATTGTTGAGACTTCTTTCTACCGTTGTGTGGAATACTTTCACAGCAGACTGGGGTTTGCAATGCATGCATTAGGGGGTGTTACTAATAACCCTAATGCACTATACAAATTTAGCCAAATGATCCATCGTCGATACAACTACAACACCAAAAAGGCTGGGTCACACCATGTTCGACCGTTCAACGTAAATAACAGGGGAGTGTTTCAAGTGACAACCGGACGTCGTGGTGAAAAAGGTGGAAATACTCAAATTGTGAGATTTGATGAGCGTACATGCACATGTGGAAAATGGGTCGCATATCACTTGCCGTGTTCCCATGCAATTGCATGTTGCACATTCATGAATGTCGATGGTCGTAGTTACGTTGATCAATTTTACACTCTCGGGTCATACTACAAAACATGGTCAGGGACTTTTGAACCATTGCAGCATGAGGACTATTGGAATGTGGATGGTCGGGTGCCAATATTTGAACCAAATGATATGCTTCGACGCGATGCAAAGCAGGGACGACCACAATCAAGACGGCTTCGAAATAGTATGGACTGGCAATCTGGAAAACGAATAATCCATTGTTCAACTTGTAAGAAGGAAGGACACACGTGCCGGAGGTGTCCAACTAACAGGGAATAGATTTGAATTTGGTCAAATTCCACGTCATTTCAATGGGATTATGTTGTAAGATATTTATCTTGTGTCTGTCTTTCATTTGTAGTGCTAATGAACTTGTATTGTTGTAAGATATTTGAATTGTGTTTGTTCTATCATTTGTAGTACTAATGACTTTGTATTGTTGTAAGATATTTGAATTGTGTTTGTTCTATCATTTGTAGTGCTAATGACTTTGTATTGTTGTAAGATATTTGAATTGTGCTTGTTCTATCATTTGTAGTGCTAATGACTTTGTATTGTTGTAAGATATTTGAATTGTGTAAGATATTTGAATTGTGTAAGATATTTTGTGTTTGTTCTATCATTTGTAGGAAATATAACATAAATCCAAAATATTCAGTGACCACATCCCGGTCACATAGGAAATTAAACATAAATCCAAATATTACATGTCCAACAAATTAACTTAACAATCGTTAGGGAATACCTTAAAAACATTGGAAAGTGTAATGTTAAGTACTTTTTTTGAGCGTGCGAGGGCGAAGACAACAACCTAATATCATCAACAAAACAAAATATTTAGAACAAAATGTTAAGGAAAATATCCTTAGGGAGTGTAATGTTAAGGAAAATATTTCATACCTGCTTAAGAATCAGAACAGCACCAACATCTATGTCACTTCCATACTCACTTCCGTTAAGCACTTTGGGGCCAATGATAGATTCAATTGTATCAGTAGGATCCTTTAAAGTCACCTTAAGAGAGCCAGTATCTTGTGGTGTGCACTCCGTGACAACAACAACAACCTGTAGTAGTAACCAAAAAAATAACGACCAATTATTTTTAAATATTAACCTTAAAAATAAATAATATTGATATCATACCTGATCCACCCTATCATAGTTATGGCATTTCTCCTTGATGGCCTTCAACGGATAATATGTACCCTCTGCAGTGAGATAGTCCATTGCAGATAGCCAAGGTCTGCGCTGGAAATGATCATCCTCCACCGGCTCTTCAAGCTTTCTCCTTATGGCCTCTTGGGTCGACTGAGGGGGTCCCTGAGAGACATGAGCTTTTCCGGAGTGATACCGACGTACAGCGGCCTGTGCGACACCAGCGGGACCAGGCACATTATGAGGTGGTGGAGATTCTAACTCTTGTTCGATCTGAGAGAGATTAGATTGAGGATTGGAGGTTTGACCGGGATGACCGGGAAGAGGTTGTCGTCCACGATACCAGCGGGGGAGTGATGGATCCATCTGTGTCAATTAAATTACATAATAATTACTCCTTACATAATATCTAGTACAAATTAAATACTAAGCTTTGACCAACCATAACTCATTCAATTTAAGTCCAAATTAACCAAATAAACTGCCTAAAGAGAGATCATACAGAGTACAACAAAGTTTGTTTTAGCACTTTTCGTCAAATCCTGGTCTAATTATGTCAAAAACAGCCTTCAAAATCAACAAAAATTAAGATTTTGATTAAATACTAAGCTTTGACCAACCATAACTCATTCAATTTAAGTTCAAATTAACCAAATAAACTGCCTAAAGAGAGATCATACAGAGTACAACAAAGTTTGTTTTAGCACTTTTCATCAAATCCTAGTCTAATTATGTCAAAAACAGCCTTCAAAATCAACAAAAAATTAAGATTTTGATTAAATACTAAGCTTTGACCAACCATAACTCATTCAATTTAAGTCCAAATTAACCAAATAAACTTCCTAAAGAGAGATCATAAAGAGTACAACAAAGTTTGTTTTAGCACTTTTCGTCAAATCCTAGTCTAATTATGTCAAAAACAGCCTTCAAAATCAACAAAAAATTAAGATTTTGATTAAATACTAAGCTTTGACCAACCATAACTCATTCAATTTAAGTCCAAATTAACCAAATAAACTTCCTAAAGAGAGATCATACAGAGTACAACAAAGTTTGTTTTAACACTTTTCGTCAAATCCTAGTCTAATTATGTCAAAAACAGCTTTCAAAATCAACAAGGTTAAGATCAAAGAATTTGAACCGAAATAAACAGTATTCTTATATAACAAAAGAAGACTTACATGTAGTCAAATGAGCGAAGAAATGTAGGATTTCACTAAGAAAATCGCCTGAATCGCCTGAGAAGAGAGGGGGTGATGGTTTGTGTACTGTCTTCTGCAAATGTATGGTGGGTGTATTTAATCTGTTTTAAGTGTAATTCGCTACTGCAAGTAGCGAATTATGCTTTTGCATAATTCGCTAGACCCGGAAGCGAATTATACCAGAAGCATAATTCGCTACACCCGGAAGCGAATTATACCAGACTGCCCAAACAACAGATTCAAGCTTTCTGGCACTCCACCTGCAAACAAAACCGAATATACCAGCAAACACAATCAACATAAAACTGATTTATTTGTTTGAACTGAAACAATACTTTTTTACCAGCAAACACAAATCAAAATTGCAACCCTTGTTAACTGCAACCCTTGTCCAGAATTTAAATAGAAGCAACAACAACTAAAAAAAAAGTTCTCGACCTAATGATCACATCCCGATCATATAAGAGTACTAATAATGTTAAAAATAAATCAGTGGTCAATAGTCAGAAGGAGTAAACCTATTTGTAGGATTTCTTGTCCTAGACCCAAGCCTAGGCAATGGCCTAGACGGGGTAGCAAAAAGATTAGAAGGCCCGGCTTGTCCAAATGGCGGAGGAATAGGTGGTCGAGCAGTAGACTGAGTTGATGCCGGAGGAGGAGGGTAAGACTGATCATCATCTGAATCCCCATCCTCACCAAATGGTAGAATAAGTGGATAATGAGGTGTCCCTCCCATACCCATTCCCCCTCCCCACCCCCTCCCCATTCCCCCTCCCCATCCCTGTGCATGACTGCCCCATCCCCCCTCACCACCATGTGAAGATCCCTCCCCTTGTCCACTACTATGACCCCATCCCTGTGCATGACTGCCCCATCCCCCCTCACCACCATGTGAAGATCCCTCCCCTTGTCCACTACTATGACCCCATCCCTGTGCATGACTGCCCCATCCCCCCTCACCACCATGTGAAGATCCCTCCCCTTGTCCGCTACTATGACCCCATCCCTGTGAATATCTACCCCATCGCCCCTCCCCCAGATCATCACCCTCACCATGTCCCTGATCTCCCTGATGTCCTTCCCCCTCCCCCCCACCATGTCCCTGATCATCACCCTCATGTCCCTCAGCCTCACCCTGTCCCTGATGTCCCTCCCCCTCCCCCTCCCCCTGTCCCTGATCATCCACACGACGACGACGACGACGACGAGGACGTTGTCTCTGACCCTCATCTTCATGGGTACGGTCAACCGGTGATGGAGGAGGTTGACCCAGAAGTCGTCCTTCCTCTCTAATATGGGTCAGGGCATGTGTGATGATGTGTCGCGTTTGAAGTCGAGACTGGTCCGGTCCTTGCTCAATAATTGCTTGTTCATTAACGACATATAAACGTTGGAAGCTTTGAATCTGAAAAAAATATATTCAGAAAAACGTCATTTATTCTGGTACCCACCATCCTTACTGAAAAGGAATTAGAAACTCACCATCCCTTCTGTGAGGCTAGCATGTGACCGGTACCCCACATCCTCTACATGAGCAGGATTGTGAATCAACAAACGTGTGATGCTTTTGTACCTTTTGAAAAAAATGTTAAAAATATTAAAAATTTGTGGTGCAAAGAAAGGAATAAATGTCAACTATAACATTTATTCCGGGATAGAGAGAGTATACAAAAAACAATAGACACTCACCAAAGCATGTACTCATGTGTATATGCAAAGTCCATATCCACCTCGTCCTCTGACCTAGGAACCACATTGAACGAACGTGCTTCCCATTGTTGAATATAGGCGGCATGGTCATCCACCCAACTTATTCTGGGTCTACTCCGTCTATCAATCTGATGCAATCTAACATCAGTGTCAACTGGCCCAGGGATGAACTGGCGCATGCCAAACTGGCGCATAACTCGATCAGGCAGGTGCAACTCCACCCTCTCGAAACATATAAGAGGCGACCTCGTCCTCCAAACATCCTCCCCTGCAAGCAATACCCTGGAGCAACACGCTCTCCATATGGCTCCCACACAACCTGATCCGCAGTCAAACTATCTAACGCATCCCTATAGCCGCGCAGGTTATGTCTAGTCACATAACCAAACGATAACGCCCCTCGCCATCTGAAATTGAAAATCAAAGAAAATTATACTCCAAAAGCGTAAAAAAAATATATCAATTCATTGATAAGTAGTTGTCCTATCATACCTAGCCCCCAAAGGGTTATCTACATCTGCCCCAAATACAGCGCCTAACGACCGCGGCTAGGTACACCTCAATCTCTCCCATGCCCAAATCTGTTCAAAAATCAACATCAATATTTATAAATATATCAATATATATAAATCTATACTATAAAATGATATGGTGCACATGTATACTATATTTAAATAGTCATACCTGCACAATCGGCATGAATCCTCCACACTGACTAGTCTGGGGGGAAGTCGCCTTGCAAAGCTCTCGATAAAGGATGGCCAACGCAGCACTGCCCCAGCTATAAGATCCTACAACATCGATGTCTCTAAGAAGTGGCAAATATATGAGCTTCACCTTCGAATTACTGCGATCTGCCAAGATATATGACCCCAATAATGCCAAGATATAGGCACGTGTGTACCTATCAATATCCGCTACTGTGGCATGTTCTCCCAAATTAAGATTCAAGATATGCTCCTTAAGCCACTTGAGATTCAACATCCCCGTCTTCAAGTTCGGGGGACCAGGTCTGACACCTAACAACTCAAAACACAAATCAGCCCACTGGGCGTCTGTCATATATGTCTGATAGCCCGTGACGGGCAATCCATCTATCGGCAAACCCATCAATAGACCCACATCCTGCAGCGTAATCGTCATCTCACCAACAGGTAGATGGAAAGTGTGGGTCTCCGGGCGCCACCGCTCGACCAACGCCTCAAATAAAGCACAGTCATATTTCTTCATCTCCCCCATCCTGTAAACTCCGTAAAACCCCGCAACCCTTAATCTGTTCACAACCCTTCCATCTATATTTGTCGGGGGCTTTGGACCATGTCGAAACGATATACTACAAACCTCTTCACCAGCCCATAGTTGAGAAGATCTATGGGAACCCTGTAACGTCAGCACCATCCGGTTCAAAGGACCCGGATCTACAAACGGCTCATTTACATCCATCTGTAACAATAAAAAACCCACGATTAGTTGGAAAGTGTGGGACAAAGGGAGTGTTAATTTTCAAATAGGTTAATCAATCACTTGATTAACTGAGATAGCAACACAACACAAAGTCCTTCCCTAATTGAATCCATGTTTGCTTTACTGATAATAGGCTTCAAATAAAAATCAATCACATTTTTCGCATTAATTTTTCAGTACAAAAATAATTTTCATACTTTCAAAGAAAAACTACAAATTAAAATCATCAAAATCCCATTTCAAAATCATCAAAATCCCCTCTCAAAACAGCCCCAATTTCAAACCAAATTTTGAAATCAACCATGCAAATACCACACATTCAATATAATTGTACAAAAACCAAATCATAAACGCTACTTAAACTCAATAACCAGTCGACAATCACCCACGAAATTGAACCAAAAATGGCAAAATCCCAACCAATTCATATATATATTTTGCTAAAAATAAAGAAATACTTACATTTTATATTAGGAACGGGGAATGACACAACTTCGAATTGAGAAAACCCCTAACCAGTCGACAATCACACCAGGTCAATCGCCCAGATATCGCCCTCTGAAACTCTCTGTGTTCGTTTGTAATGAAGTGAACTGATGGAGAGTCCATATTTTTAACCTAATACGCTTCCGCAAAAAGCGAAATCATTTAAACTTATTTCGCTTCTTGAAGAAGCGAATTACCTTGGCATAAATCGCTAGTACAGGAAGCGAATTAGGTTAACCTTAATTAACGCCCTAATGCAAAAATCTGGTCAAAGAGTAATTCGCTTTTGGCATTAGCGAATTAGTTAATTCGCTTTTCCTAGTAGCGAATTACCTCAAAGTTGGTCATTCTGGTACATACTTTGAAAAAGGTGATACTATGGTAAATACTTATGAAAAAGGGAATTATTTGAGAAAAAAAATCCCTTCTTTGCCATGCCATGATTAAAACACTTGTTTATATATGAGTGATTTTGATGTGGGTTCGCCTCCGCGAAGTGCATTGATTTTATTCATGTATGAGCAAGATGAGGTTCATTAATTTAATGTGGGCTTGCCTCCGCAAGGTGCGTTAAATTGAATGGTTCCTATGCGTTTAAAATGTTGGACTTAATTAGGCGTCAAAACAGTTTTGGGCCTAGGCAAAAGATGAGATTAAACATGCTTTTTGAAGTTGGATTTCTCAAAGAATCTCATAAAAGGATCTAAGAATCATATGAGATATGATTGACATGATTGTCTACCTAATTAATTTAGTTTTTGAGCGATCCGCCTCCGTGGACTCAAAAGTTAAATTAAAGTTGGATCTTAGCTCAATTAAATTATATTATACATTGGATGTATATGAAGGTTATATAATTTAGTGGGAGTATTTTGTTTAGAAAATACATTGTTTATCTCTTTAATGAAAACCGATACTTATTAAATTTTGGAAATTTTGCATATTTGTAGATAATGACTAATAACACTCAATCAATGTCGTTGCGATCGATCCTTGAGAAGGATAAGCTCGAAGAAAATGGTACTAACTTTATGGATTGGATCCGTAGCATAAGAATCGTTCTTAGGCAAGAAGATAAGTTGTACATTCTCGATGGGCCTCTCCCTGCTGAACCACCGCCTACTGCCCCTAGGGTAGAAAGAGACAATTACAAGAAACATCGTAATGATTCTAGAGATGTAAGTTGTCTCATGCTTGCTGCTATGTGTTCAAAACTCCAACAAAGTTTGGAACATTTGGAAGCCTATGATATAGGCGTGGAGTTGAGAACCATGTTTCAAGAGCAAGCTAGACAAGAGAGGTACAAGACCATTGTTGCATTCACTACTAGTAAAATGAATGAAGGGCAACAAGTGAGTCCTCATTTTCTTAAAAAGAAAGGTTATGTAGAGCACCTTGAGAAACTTGGCTATCCAATTCCATTGGAGCTAGCCACGGATCTCATTCTTAATTCATTGCCTAAAAGTTATAATCAGTTTGTGATGAATTATAACATGCATGGAATGGATAAGAATCTCTCTGAGTTGCATGGGATGCTCAAAACTGCAGGGATAAAAATTGTGGAGAAAGGTTCTCCCGTGCTCTTGGTTCATGATGGGAAGAAGGCTAGTGCCAAAGGAAAGGGTAAGAAAGTTGTCAAACCCAAAATAAGCAAGACAAAGGTTGCCAAGGCTTCTGAGGCAAAACCTGATTCACAAAAGGATGCAATCTGTTTTCATTGTCAAGAAATTGGTCATTGGAAACGTAATTGCAAGGCTTTCTTGGAAGAGCAAAAGAAGAAGAAGAGCAGCAAGGCTGCGTCGACTTCAGGTATCTATATGATAGATATTCTCCTTTCTACCACTGATTCTTGGGTATTGGATACCGGATGTGGTTCTCACATTTGTCTAAATGTGCAGGGACTAAAGAATAGGAGACTGCTTAAAGAAGGTGAAGTAGATCTACGGGTGGGACTTATGAAGTCACTTTACCTTCCGGATTAATTCTTGTTTTGAACAATTGTTATTATGTTCCGGATTTAAGCAGAAATATTATTTCAATTTCTTGTTTGGATAATGAAGGTTTTAAGTTTCTTATTGAGAATAAGAAATTTTCTATTTATTTAAATGATGTGCTTTATGGTATTGCTAATTCATTTAATGGCCTTTATATCTTGGATGTCAATAATGAAAATAATGACAACGTCTATCATGTAAATAAGAATCTAAACCTAATGATGTAAATCATACTTATTTGTAGCATTGCCGTCTTGGTCATATTAATGAGAAGCGTATCTCAAAACTCCATGGGGACGGACTTTTAGGTTCATGTGACCTCGAGTCATATGATACTTGCGAGTCATGTCTTCTTGGAAAAATGACTAAGACACCTTTTACCAAGTTGGGTGAAAGGGCAAGCGACTTATTGGGGTTGATACATTCCGATGTATGCGGACCATTAAGTAGCAATGCTAGGGGAGGATTTCAATACTTCATAACCTTCACTGATGATTATAGTAGATTTGGGTATGTTTACCTAATGAAACATAAAAGTGAAGCATTTGAGATATTTAGAATATTTCAAAATGAAGTAGAAAAACAACTTGGCAAAAGTATTAAGGCACTTCGATCAGATCGAGGTGGAGAATACTTGAGTCAAGAATTTGATGATCATCTAAAGAATTGTGGAATAGTTTTCACAATTGACTCCACCCGGAACACCACAATGGAATGGTGTGTCCGAGAGGAGGAATCGGACCTTGTTAGACATGGTTCGATCAATGATGAGTCAAGTTGATCTTCCAATATCCTTTTGGGGTTACGCCCTAGAAACCGCTGCTTTTACACTAAATCGTGTTCCAACTAAATCGGTTCAAAAGACTCCATATGAGATATGGAGCGGAAAGAAGCCTTGTCTGTCTTTCATGAAGATTTGGGGTTGCGAAGCTTTTGTCAAAAGACTTGTCTCAGACAAACTTGCACACAAATCTGATAAATGTATTTTCGTGGGATATCCTAAGGAAACTAGAGGATATTACTTTTACAACCGTGAGGACAACAAAGTGTTTGTTGCCCGAACTGGTGTCTTTCTAGAGAAAGAGTTTCTCTCCAAAGAAACCAGTGGGAGTAAAATAAATTTTGAAGAAATTTGAGGCCCAGAAAATAACATTGAACCAATAGTGGTACAAGAACAAGAACCACAAGGAGTTGTGGAACCTGTTCAAAATACACAAGCAACTCGCAGATCTAGTAGGTTACGATCCGAGCCCGAGAGATATGGATTTCTCGTAACGGATAGTAATGAGGTAGAAATCATTGAGAATGATGAACCATCAACCTACCAAGAGGCGATGTCTTCTCCTGATTCGGATAAGTGGCTTGGAGCCATGAAATCCGAGTTGCAATCCATGCAAGACAATCAAGTTTGGAATTTGATTGATGCGCCCGAAGGTGTAAAAACCATAGGATGCAAAATGGGTCTTCAAGAAGAAGACTGACATGGATGGGAAGGTGCATACTTACAAAGCTAGGCTTGTAGCGAAGGGTTATAGGCAAGTTCATGGTATTGACTATGATGAGACCTTTTCACCCGTAGCAATGATCAAGTCTATAAGAATTTTGCTTGCCATTGCCGCATATCATGACTATGAAATATGGCAGATGGATGTCAAAACCGCTTTCCTGAATGGAAAACTTCAAGAGGATGTGTATATGACACAACCAGAAGGTTTTGAACAAGATTCTAAGGTATGCAAATTGCAGAGATCCATCTATGGATTGAAGCAAGCTTCTAGGAGTTGGAATCTCCGTTTTGATGAATCGGTCAAAGAGTTTGGTTTCATCAAGAACGAAGATGAGCCTTGTGTATACAAGAAGATTAGTGGGAGCATAGTGCTATTCCTTGTTTTATACGTGGATGACATATTGCTCATTGGAAACGACATTCCTACACTTCAGTCTGTGAAGACTTGGTTAGGAAAGTGTTTTGCAATGAAAGATATGGGTGAAGCCGCATATATTCTTGGCATTAAGATCTATAGAGATAGATCAAGGAGACTACTTGGTTTAAGCCAAAGTACATACATTGACAAGGTCATTAGAAGATTCCGTATGGAAAATTCTAAGAGAGGGACCTTGCCCGTGCAACATGGAGTTTTTCTAAGCAAGACTCAATGTCCTAAGACAAACGATGAGCGTGAGAAAATGAATGATGTTCCATATGCTTCGGCAATTGGGTCCATCATGTATGCCATGATTTGTACTAGGCCGGATGTATCTTATGCTTTGAGCATGACAAGTAGATACCAATCCGACCCTGGCGAAAATCACTGGATAGCTGTAAAAGCGATTCTTAAGTACTTGAGGAGAACTAAAGACTCCTTTTTGGTCTATGGAGGAATGGAAGATGATCTTGTTGTAAATGCTTACACGGATGCAAGCTTCCAAACTGACAAAGATGATAGCCGATCGCAATCGGGTTTTGTGTTTATGTTAAATGGTGGAGCTGTAAGCTGGAAGAGTTCCCAAAGTACAACCGCTGATTCTACAACAGAAGCTGAGTATATTGCTGCATCGGATGCTGCAAAGGAAGCTGTTTGGATTAAGAAGTTCATAACTGAACTTGAAGTGGTTCCTAGTATTGCTAATCCAATAGACCTTTATTGCGATAATAATGGTGCTATTGCTCAAGCAAAGGAACCAAGAGCACATCAGAAATCCAAACACATACTTAGGCGTTTTTATATCATTCGAGAGATCGTTGATAGGGAGACGTAAATATATGCCAGAGTACCTACTGATGACAATGTTGCGGACCCGCTAACAAAGGGACTTCCACAAGCTAAACATGATGGTCATGTTAGATCCATGGGTATTAGATACATGGGAGATTGGGCCTAGGGCAAGTGGGAGATTGTTGGTAGTGGTGCCCTAGGCACGTTTAATAAGCGTTGTAATTGTTATCATTTATTTCATATCAATAAAGAGATGTTTTGATTATTATTGTTGTTCATGTTTACTTATAATAATCCCTGTCCCTAGTACTTGTTAAGCACTAGTATAAAGGCTAAATGATCATGAGATGATCATCTTAGATTTATGGGTACTTGTTTTGGAACAAAGTACTGGACATGACCCGCTGTATGAGATTTATGTCATGGTCTATGTCATACATATATCTCATATTAGTTATGTCATTTGAATCCTTAGACATGAAGTTATTATAGTCTTCCACTTGATGAACATTATGTTTGACATATTCAAACGCTACTTTTAAACCGAGTAGTTATAAAGGGTATGATTGGCATAATCGGATTCCCGTTGGGAAGAATAATAAGCTAAATGGATTTGTCCCTCCACGGAGAGATGTCAAGCTTGGGCCCCTCGAAGGAATGATGTTGATTTGATGAAATGTTCGGCCGGACTCAAATGGATTGATTGGATCAATAGCATTTGAATTATCAACATATTCGGAATCGAGAAAGTATTGAACATGACAAGTTGACTGTTTGACCATGACTTGTGTTCAAAGACATCGTGGACAAAGGGATTATGACATATTCTAAAGGAATGCGAACTTGTATCTAGTTATACTATTTGGGTAGGTATGACGGTTTGCTAGAACCTAATCATATCTTATGGGATCATGTTTGACCCCATCAACAACTTTGGATCGTGTAAGCATTACTATTTAGGTATTTAGGTTTATTTGAATGGGATCGAGAAGCAGTACCATACTCCATCCGTTTCAAAATATATTATGTTCTGAGAATTAATTTTTGTTTCAAAATACTTGATGTTTTACTATTACAAAAATATATATATACTCCCTCCGTCCCATCCGAAATAGGATTCTTGATCCCGACACGGGGATTAAGGAATAATAATCTTTTATTATAAAAAGTTGTTTGAAAAGTAGGTGTTGTGAGTATGAAGGAGGGAGAAAGTGGTTGAGGAATAATAAATGAAAAGTTGTTGTGAATATGACAAGTGGGTCATACTAATAAAAAATGTATTAAAAGCTTTCCATTTTGGGATGTCCAATTTCGTGTGGGACACCCAAAATGGCAAAATGTCCTATTTCGGGTGGGACGGATGGAGTATATATATATATTTTTTACCGATTATTCTCTTACTCATCAATTAAGAAATTTTTTGCACCTTTCCAAAAACAAAACCACAAAAAATTGCTCCGTTCAATTTTTTTGTTAAAAAAAATTACTGATGAAAAAAAGAAACTTTTTACATTCAAAAAGATTTAAAAGAAAAAAAAAACAGAACTTTTGAAAAAAGAACAAACAACAGGAAATACTCCCTCCGTCCCAGAAAGATAGTCAACATTTTTTTATTGTTACTACGAGGGAACTTTGAGCAGTTATAAATGCTACTTATAATTATGTTAATGTGAATCTAAAAATTGATATTAATAGTATTTATAATGGTGTATCAAGAACAATTTCAAAAATTTCATTAGAATAATTAAAAGTAGCCATAATTATTACTCAAAGTTCCTTCGTAAAACCCATGAAAATAGGGGGACTATCGTTCTGGGACAAAGGGAGTATAATAAATGGAAAATGAGGCTCAGATCTATTCTAATGCATTGGGCAAATGTAGTCACAATCCAAAAAGCTGGTGAGGAAATGTTCAACCAACAGTAGCAGAGCAAGTAGGGACAAGGTTAGGAGAAATCGATGATGACGTTGATGTTGAGGCGCACAATCCAGATATATCGGTCCCACCACCACCATTTCCATTACTACTACCCTCACCCACCCTTCCCCTTCAATTCCCCTCCTCTCTCTTCCTCAATTTCCTCATCAATTTACCATTTTCAATTTACAAAATTTCAAAATTTCTTTCTCTCTGTCTAAAATCTTGATGGACGGTACTTTGGGCTTATTGGGTAGTCCCGGTGGCGGTGGAGGAGGGGTGCCGTCCGGCGGCTCTGCAACTGGGTCTATTTCAACTGTGTCTAAAGAAGACAACTTGGGCTTGTCTTATGAGGTTTCTTCTTCTTAGCTAGATGAATCTGAGCTTGAATTGGGTCTTGGATTGAGTATTGGTGGTGGTGGTGGATTCCTGGCAAAAGGAAAAGGAAGGGTTATTGATTTTGTCGGGTCGGGAAATCATTGGCTAAAATAACGAATAGGGTTAGGTTTCGTTATTTTATTGCCGATGGAAGTGGTACGGCAGAGAAGGGGGACAAGGGAACGATAACCAGAAAGCAATCGGAGGGAGGAGACAAATCACCGGTGCTGGAGAGAAGATCTGGAAGGAGGAGAAGAGAGTATTAGAATAGATCGGGCAACATTATGGTGGAACGCCGGTGTTCGAAGGAATGAGTGACGAACAACGCTGGAGAAAAAGAGATGAACGACGCCGGAGGGAGGGGTGGCCGGCGCCTGAGAAGAAGGGGAATGGGAGGGGTAGCCGGCGCCCGAGAAGAAGGGGAATATGAGGGGATAGAGAGAGAAAGTGCGTGTCGTAAATGAGTGAGGAGGAAGATTCACGTGTTTTAGGGTTGGGTGGGAGGGGTAATTTCGGGATTAAAGTATTTCATTAAAAAAAAGAGGGGACCTAATGGAAATAAGCTTTCCATCTAGTGGACCTGAACGAAAAAAACAAAATTATCTGTCCTATTTAAGAAAATTACTTTGTTTAGAGGACTTTTGAGAAATTTTTCCTTTTTTCTATAACAAAATATTTAATTCTTAATTACAATTTCTTTATAACTAATTTTGAAGAGTGGAAAAGTGGATGGTTATTCTAAAAGTTGTGGATAATGAGTAATAATCATGCTTATGCTTATAGGGAGGGGTGAAATTGGCAATTAGAAAGGCATGACATTTGAGCCCTATCTCTTTAGTTTGTTTTTGTAGTCTTGTACTCCCTCCGTCTTAGAGTATATGTCTACTCTTCTATTTACACGGAAATTAGGAAATAGTAGAAGTGACGTAAGTGTTGAGAGTATAAAAGTAAAGTGGGAGAGAGAATGGTGGGATGAATAGTAAGAATTCTTTGCCATTTTTGGAAGTGAACATACTAGGACAAACTAAAAAGGAAAAGTGGACATACACTCTGGGCAAAGGGATTACCAGACAAGGTAAATATTTTTTACAAAGAAATATTTTTCTTCACACTTTTTTTTTATGAAAGGTGAACTCAAAACCTCTATTAAAAAATGTTTTTATACACATCCATTCATACCATTAAGGGATAATCTCACTTTACTACCCTAGTGCTTACATGCTGAATCACTTTGGGGCCTATAGTTTTATTTTTCTCTCTTTAGAGCCTGAACTTTCATTTTCGTATCAATCTAGGGCCTAAACAAACATTCCGTTATATTTTGAATAGAAAGTTCGAATATCACATAATAACACCTATTTTCTCTTGGATATTTAATATTTTCACAAGAATAATGGTTGAACAATGATAGTTTGGGAGTGCACCCAAATCAATCCCAGGTTCATTAGCTTTGGTTTGATTTGGGAGTTTCGGTGATATTGTTGCTCATATTATCACTCATTTAATGCGAAGAGTGATCAATTGACTCACAAGTTTTCTTTAAGTCATTTTGTTTGTGTTCTGATAGTACTTTTTTAATGTTTGGGTGATTCTTAAATTAAATTTTTTTCTTTCAAAAATTTGGGGAAATTGAAATTTTATAATTTTAAATTAACTTTCTTTCTAAGTTATAGCCATACCCAGGAAAAGAAATAAAAAAAATAAGAAGAAGAAGAATACTCACAATTAAAAAGGAACTTTCACATTGACTCCTGAACAGTTTGTTTGAGTCTATTAAATTGCAGGGGAAATATTTTTTAAAATAAATAAATAAGAAGGAATTACTTTATGAGTTTTTTTTTTTGGAACAGTATTTCATAAGTCGAGAACTTGAAGTCTTAAATATACTAATGACTTGAAAAGACCAAAAAAAAACCCCGAGAAAATGGATTTTAGATGGCACATGTTAACTTTCCGTTTAAAATCTAACAAAACTCTTTCTTGGGCTCTGAATTGATACAAAAACGATAGTCTGGGCCCTAAAGTGAGAAATATAAAACCATAGGCCCTAACTGATACAACATGTAAACATTGGGGTAGTAAAGCGAGATTAACCCTACCATTAAGCAAAGGACATAAATATGTTCAAATAAGTATTATATTTTTTTATGGTGCGGGCATCCGTTACATTTTACATCGCGAGTTTCATCTCAAGTGAATATACTAGCATTAGACGAGGAAATCATATCTAGCATTAGAATAAATAAATCAAACATGTTATATATAAAGTCATATAGACATGAGTTTCAAGCACATTTTAAAAAAGTCTTGGCCAAGAAAAATTCTGGATATCAACCTCAAAAGGTTATGGACATCAATAATAAAGCACTCTGGATATGATTTTAATGATATTTGAACAAAGACATGACCAACAAACTTTCTGCGTATCAAGTTAAGATGTTCTGTATAGAAATAATAAAGTTTCTGGATAGCGTTTTTTATTGTGCAAGTGAGAAAAAAATAAAAAAATAAAAATAAAATAAAAATTATGATTTTTTTAGTGCAAGTGAGAGTGTATTTTTTAGTGTCAGTTCTAGTGTTTTTGATAGCCAGTTGTAGTGTTTTAGATAACCAGAGAGCATTTTGAAAGAACCTTTAAAGCTGAAAAGAACATTTGAGACTGATAGCCAGAACCTTTGAATTGGATACCCAGAACCTTTGAAATTGATATCCAAATGTGTTTTTTTTTAAAGGAAATTTGAAGAGAAACAGAAGTCATGGGGCTTTGCCCTCTGATTCCGTGTTTAAAATCGTCGAAAGATGTCGTTTAGGCCTTCAAATTGTCATTTGAAGTTTTTTTTTCCAACAAATCACGCCGTTTTTGCAAAACACGTTTTTCCTAATCACTTGGTAAAACGCGTTTTACGAGAGACCAACCATTTATCAATTAAAAAGAAAGCTGGCTAATAATTAGATAGAAAGATTAGAAGAAAAGAAAGTGTAGGAGTTAAATAAATTCAATTTTCATCATTTAAAAGGGAAGTTTGTAAAAAAAAAAAATCTTGATATATCAAACCTGAGATTTTTTTAGTGGAAGGCAAGAGTCAATATCGTGTTGTTATGATGCAACCCAAAGTCCCACATCGGTAATTGAGCAAATAACTGCGAGGTATATAAAGCACTTACCTACTTCGTTAGTATGAGGCCTTTTGGGGATGCTTAAAAACAAATTTGTGCGGGCTAGGCCCAAAGCGGACAATATCATACTAATGTGGAGGGTGGTGGTGGTCGTAGTCCCTACAAATGGTATCAGAAAATAATTGAGAATATCATACTAATTGAGAAAATAATTGCGGCGTACTCCCTCCGTCTCAAAATAGATAGTATCGTTTTGGAGTGTTTCTTACATATTAAGAATGCTATTAATGCATGTGAATAAGTCTCAAAACCCCTATAGTAATTCAACTACCTAGGTAATTAAATGGTTAGGTAAGAGATAGTTCCTATCATTATTAAGGATATAATTGATATAGAACAACAACAAAAACTTTGAAAACAGTGAAACAACAAGTATTTTGAGACAAAAATTAACCTTCAAAACGACATCTATTTTGAGACGGAGGAGTATATAAGAGCACCCACCCACTTCATTAGTATGAGATTTGGGTATGAGACATTTTGGGATGCCCAGAGCTAAGCCCAAATCGGACAATCATACTAATAGTCCAACAATTTTTTTTTTTTTTTTGAAGCAATAGTCCAACAATAATTAAATCTTTTAAATTTAGGATTTTATTTTTTTTAAGAAATGTGCAATACTAAATTGCTTATCAATTATACCATTATACATTTGCACTTAGAATAACCAAAGTACTTCATTATACAGAATCCGATCGATCAATCAAGCTAATTTCATGAGGTATTCCACAGTTTGTCCGAGCATGTCTTCTCCCTTCTTTTCTTTCATCTACAAAATTCCAAACAATACATGTACAAATCAAAACAACCTAAACAAAAACTAATTAAATCGAGCTAGCTAGCATATCATAGTATAATAATCTTAAAACATAAATACGACGTCGAACGAACAAATTAAACATTAAAATTACTAATTACCATCTCCAAAGAAGGCGATCCGTAGTTCCACCAACATTTAATCCCACAAGTTTCATTTGAACTCCTGACCTCAGCATTGCAGTTATCGTTGCATTTGTTAAAAGCGAAATCAAAAGCGCCCGGAGGAAAAAATCCGTACCAACATTTGTACCCACATTTTTTATTCTCACCCCCTGGCTCGGACATGCACCCATAATAACATTTCTTGAAATTAGCATTGTAAGGACCAGCCGGAGGACATCCGAACCAACATTTGTCCCAACAATCTGCATCTGATGGTGTCGGTCCGCCCGTTGCTACAAGACACTTGTAATAGCATTCGTTAAAGCATTTTCTTTTTACGTAGGGAAATGGATTACCGGAGGCGATGCCTCCGAGCATCATCGTTGTTTGTGCCGACACTAACATCAACACCACCAATTTATGTGCTATTATTTTCTCCATTGATATATTTTTCTTGTGAATGATCTTGGAAACTAAGACTTTATCTTATTTATTGGCATGGAGGTGGTGCCATTAAAATTTGTGGTAGATATATTAATTGATTTTACCAACTTCTGTAAGGGACTTAATTGATGCTGGGACTGGATTATTGTTTTCAATCGATGAGTACTCTCTTCGTCTAAAAATGATATTCATATTTTTTTCATTTTTATCGTGAAGGAACTATGAACAATAATTTTAGGTTGATTCAATTGTTTTAATGAAAATCTAAAATTTGTTATTGATACACCATCAACACTACTATCAATACCAAGTTTTAGATTTTTATTACGACAATTATGTCAACTTAAAATTATTGCTCAAAGCTTCTTCGCCATTAACAACGAACGAAAAAACTATGAAGATTATTTTGAGACGGAAGGATTACGTGTGTATGGTGATGGTGTATGGACCATACTTCTGAAAGGCAGTGGGTCAGTGCTCATTCAATTTGATAGCTCATATTGTCGGAATTGTTAGGTTGTGGGGGTAAAGTCGTAACGATTTCCCCAAATTATAGATACGGGTCTAACTGTATGATTGTACAAACATCTTCAATTTTTTATTTTTATTTTTTTTAAAAAAATAATAGATAGTTGATTATTTATCAAGAGTATAATTGTATTTTGACTTTTCACGCTTCGAAAAATGAAGATCATTAATTTAGGAAAATATAACAATGAATTAGGTTTTCTACGCGTGTAAATGTCCTTCAACTTAGCTTTAATGTTCGGGAAAATATAACAACGAATTAGGTTTTGTTAAAATGACGAAAACAAATTGAAAATGACGACGGTAAGTCATGGCTTATGTTAGAAACCATTTCCATAAGAAGTGATTGTCCCGCACAGGTGCTAATGGTGATTGACAATCTTCTCGTAAGATGCAACGATTTTAACTGTCGTTAGTAGAAGAATTTCAAACTAACAACTCCGACGAACAAATTTGAACGTTTGGAACTTTTGGACTTGAAAGGAATCATGATATAATATGCTCTCTCTTGCTTATTGATGCTAATGCTCTGGATGATTGAAATGAGGGCTTTTTTTTATAGTTTATAAATAGTTGCAGGTGTCTTTTTGGAGAATAGACAAAAAAAATCTCGGATCAATCATAATCGTCGGATCGCGCCTGATCGATGAATCATATACATTGAACCGGTCTCAATCCAATGCAAACAGGTACAACATTCAACCGCTCTTATTCAACTTACAATCAGCAACCGATGCATGCGTGAGAAGTGAAACCGCAAAGAGAATTTCTCTGGTTTAAACTTCAAAAAGAAAAGCATATAACAAACTCGTGACCGTTGGAGCCTCTTTGTGGGAGAGCAAATTTGGAAACGTGACTAACAACCAATTCATTCTATCTAACTCATGCAACGATTTTGATGGTAGACTGAATATATAAATGAATAGGGACTGTTTGTAATTAAATTCTATATTCTCTTGGCTCTCATTTTGGTGGGAGTCATACTTCAATAGCCGTTTGGAACATTTTTTTTATAAATGTTTACTCCTGTTTCAAAATTTAAAAATAAATATTGTATTTAACTTAATAATATTTTTAAAATATATTTTTTCGTCTCAAAATAAAGTATTTATTTGCTTTTAAGAACGAGAATTGAGAATACATGGTAGAAAAATAGGTGTTGTGAGTGAAAATGAGACAAAAAGTGGAGTATAGATTAGTAAGTGAATAGTTGTTGTGAGTGGAAATGAGAGTGAAAGTGAAATGTATATTTTTCTTTTTGAAAAATTGATACTTTCCAATTAGACACTCAAAATGACAAAATAAGTACCTTATTTAGAGACGGATGTAGTATATTTTACTTTTTTTTTATATACACTCTCAGTCGCAAAACAATGTTTTCTATTTTTTTTTTTTTTGTCATTACTATGAATGAATGAAGTTTGAGTAAACATTTTAAGTTAATTTAGTTATCTTAACGTAAATCTAAAACTTGTTATTAACATATTATCAACATTATTAGATTTTCATGCAAAAAAATAAATTAACTTAAAATTATTACTCAAAGTTCATTTAAGTTAAAAAAATACGGAATCCTCATTTTGAAACGGAGTGAGTATTAATTATATCATGATAAATTTATATTAAAATCATATTTTAATTTAGAATTATTACATTAATTTTAAAACATGTTAAAAATGAAAAATACGATATAATATACTATTATATAATTGAAAGAGCATTGTTAATAGTTCGGGAACTATTGGCTCGATGATCAACTAAACGTAGCAAGAAATAATTATGAATATGAAGCACAATATGTTTGAAGAAGACAACATAATTTAACTTCATCATGGACTGTCTTCATGAACACACTCTTCTGAGGCTTCCAAATGGATAACAGATAGGACCATATAAGCTTGACATTGATCGAAAGATTAGTTGGAGACCTTCCTTCCAAACATAAATTTGAAACATTGTTGTTTAAAGATAAAACAGCCAAATCGACAACCAATTTATCATTCTCACCTTGTGATAGATTGAGATTAGCTAACACAAAAGTAATACACAAAGCCGTCAACAAAGGAGGGAAAACAAATGCCGTCAACAAAGGAGGGAAATCAAAATTTCTCACAAATAGAGAGAAAATCAAATTATAAAGAAGAAACAATATTTATTAAAAAAAACTACAAATTATAATACAAACAAAACTGTGATCATCAAACAATTGTATATAATCACAATAATACAAACAATTATTTGAGATTAATGAGAGTGAATCTAATCAAAAGATTAAAAGATTGATGAAGAATTGTTGGAGAGATCGAAAGGGAGAAAGGAAGGAGATGGAGGTTTTTTTGGAAGTTACTGTAAAAAGTTCTCTGCCTCTTGTCATATACTCCCTCCATCTCAGTCAGTGTTCTAAAACACCCCCGCCTAGGCCCCGTCTAGGCGTTAGGCGTTCATGAAACGCCTAGGTCCCATCTAGGATATTATAGTTATTTATGAATTATCGGCTCCGCCTAGGCCCCGCCTAGGAGCTAGGCGCCCCTGCGGCGTCTAGCGACCGCCTAGTGTTTTTTAGAACCTTGATCTCAGTACAAGTAGGACTAGAGGAGTGAGCACAATAATTAAGAGAGAAGTAGTGCATATGTGGTAGAAATGAAGAGATAGAATGAGTGAGGTAAATAGTAGTGTAGGTTGAATAAAATGAGTGGTGGAAAAATGAAGAAAGAGAATGAGTGGGTTAAATGGTGGGGTTCGTTGAATATAAATATATTACTCTCTCTGTCCCTAAATGAGTGTCAATTTTCAGAAATTTTTTGTCTCAAAATGAGTGTCCATTTTGATTATAACCATCTTGTCATGTCTAATATAAATGATTTTAACGTCAAAATTTAGTGATCAAATTCAACAAAATGTACAATTAAGTGTTTTTAATGCATTTTTGCCTTAAAGTAATTAAACTAGTAAAATACTCCCTCTGTCTCGAAAGGTAGTCGTTATTTTTTCGTTGTTAATACGAATGAACTTTGAGAAATAACTAAGGTTACTTTTAATTATCTTAATGAAAATTTACAACTTGTTATTGATACACTAGGGATGGCAACGGGGCGGATAAGGGGCGGGTTTGATCAAAACCGTACCCGCCCCTCAAGGAACTCCCCTTATACCGAACCCGCCCCGCCCCGTCAACTAGTAAACCCGTATCCGCCCCGCCCCGTATGGTTCATAATCTCAATTTTTTTGGGCTTTAGCCCAATCTTTAAAGAGTCCAACAGCCTAACAATATACAATTACAACACAATTACAACATTGTATCAAATTTAAACCCAATCTAATAATTTCAACCAACCCATTCACAACCAAAGTATACAATTACAACATATTTATAGTAATTTACTGCATATATTAGTATACGGGGCGGGGCCCCGCCGGTTGGGGTGTGTAACCGAACCCGACCCGCAACCCGTCGGATTTTGAAAAAAGACTACCAAACCCGCCCCGCTCCGGTGCGGACTGTCCCGGATACGGAGCGGGTTCGGACAGATTGCCATCCCTAGATACACCATTATAAACACTATCAATACCATTTTTTAAATTTTCATGAATAAAATTAAAAATAACTTCAATCATTACTCAAAATTCATTCAAACTAACAATGTAAATTTTTGGGACAAACTTTCTAATATATATATATATATATATATATATATATATATATATATATATATATATTAAAGGGGTCAACTGACACTCCACATAATTCCACCCCAAATGTGAACCAAAATAAACTGGTTTTGGATTTTTTTTTTTGATTTTTTTCTTTTTTATTACAGTAGATGAAGGAAGACTAAGACCAAGACCAAGACCTTGACCAATACACTAAGACCTTGGAAATGCACGTCGACAAGTAGAATACATGATATATGTAATTATATTCCTACACATAAATCACTGTCGCTTCCGTCTCAAAATAAATATACAAAATTAATACGTAATAATTTTTTGAAACTTTTTTTTTTAGAGGAGGGTACATGATATGAGCTCTTATTAACCATTAGACAAATATACGGTGAAAAGAAATGTGCTCTTTAGATAAACACACAATTATTTCGTCATTTTAAGTTTAACATATTTATCATTTGGCTCGAGTCCAAATCATCTGTACCACTTTGTGTGCCACTTCATGTGCCACAAGTGATCTAATGGCTCACAATTGTTAAGAGTGGTATTATTGTAATATTATGCAAAAATGTGAACGGTTAGATTAGAAGTGGAACATGAAGTGACACACAAAAGTGGTACAAGAGATCTCGACTCATTTGGCTCCAATCGAGTCCCTTAGGTAATCCGCAATTTGTCCCCGGAGGTCAACTTTCCTTTCTCCCTTCATCTACAAAAACAAATAAACAAATAAACGATGTATGTAAAAATGCAGATACGGATCGGAATTTTTATTAACAGAATCAAGATTACGTTCAATCTTATACTTTCTCATGTCTCAAAATGATAGTATCATTTTATCTTTTTGTTTGTCTTAGAAAATTAATCTCACTTTTAAAATTAAGGCTTCAAAATTACCGAATTTCCAAAATTTATTATAGTGTAACCTTAAAATATATGAAAAATCAAACATGACTTTCGATTTGAGACGGAAGGAGTATATAATACTCCCTCCGTCCCAAATGATCTTCCCATTTGTCATTTCTAATTGTCCTAAAAAGTTCTTCCTATTTCTAAAATTTGAGCTTAAAAGTGCACAAACAAAACATGACTAGTGAAGTAAATGCTCATATTCTTAAAAAGTTTGAATAATCAAATGTGAAGATCATTTTAAAACTATAAAGGAAAGACTTCGTGTGTGTCATGAATCACGATTTGTTAGTTGGTCGCTAGCTGCTGTTGCCAGCAGTTCCAAATTCATCAAATATACTCCCCCGTCCCAAAATGATCTTCACATTTGCCATTTTTCATTATCCCAAAAAGTTCTTCTCATTTCTACAATGTAGGCTTAAAAATGCATAAACAAAACATGACTAGTGAAGAAAGTGTTTATATGCTTAAAATGTTTGAATAGTCAAATGAGAATATCATTTTGGGACGGAGAGAGTAATTAACTAACAAATTATATAGAAGAATATATAATTACCATATCTAAAGGATCCAATCCATAGTTCCACCAGCATTTAATACCACAATGTTCAATAGAACCAACTCCAAGCTCAGCAATGCACTTCTCATTACATTCATTGAAAGTAAAATCATAAAAACCCGGAGGAAGAAATGTATACCAACATTTATACCCACATTTTATATGATCCCCTGGCTCAACCATGCACTGATCAAAGCATTTGTTGATATTAATATTGTAAGAACCTGCCGGAGGACATGAATACCAGCATCTATTCCCACAGCTCGAATTCGAACCTCCGGGAGATGGAAAGCACACATCCAAGCATTTATGAAAGCATTTCTTTTTTATTTCGGGAAATAGTTCCCCTCTGACGACTATCATCATCGACAACATCAGCACCAGCACCAGCACCAACAACTTCAAACCTTTTAGTTTTTCCATTTGTGTAAATTTTGTGAATGATGTTGAGAATGGACACATATATGCATCCTATTTATTGGGATGAAGTTGATGAAATGTTAATTTGTGGTAGATAGAAATATCATAATAGTTCACCAAACTTCTGCAAGGCACTTAAGGCTGGATAGTTGATGAGAGGACCACCAAAGAGCTGTAGCTTAATCCAGTGGCGGACCGAGATTTTTTTTTTAAGGGGGGCAAAATAATTTTGATTAGTATAAGGGGGCAAGAAAAAAATTAGTGTATTTTTTTCCTCTCTAAAACGGGGGCAAAGTTTAATTTATTGCACTAATCTAATTAAAATTTACAAAAATTGCACTAGTAAATTTTTTTATTTTTTTTTACAAACGGGGGCCGCGGCCCCCTTAAGCATGTATGTAGGTCCGCCAGAGGCTTAAGCGGTATCCGGTATTAGCTTTTCATGCGGAGCTAACGGAGGTGATGAGTTTGAACTTTGGTAGGAAGATTTGTGTTAGCCTATTTATAAGCCCAGTTGTAGCCTTCGTGTCTTTATAAATTAATGTTAAAAAAAAATAAAAATCCATGAATAAAAGCAAAGATCATTTCAACTAAAAGTTGATGAGAGGACCATATGTAAAATTAAGCCATTGTCTCCACCGGCTCCATGCTTTAAGATAGACTCACAAATGGAGATTTATTTTCCAGTAGGTTAATATTAAATTCACAAAATATCATACTCCCTCATCCCAGTTTAAGGTTTTTACTTTCTTTTTTGGTATGTCACAGTTTAAGATTCTTAGTTGCTTTATTCCTTAAATGGCAAAGGATGAATTGTTTGGACATCATTGTCCTCATAAAGTTCATACTATTACAAAGGGAAAAAAAAAAAAAAAAAAAACCATCACTTACCCATCTACTTTTCACTCACTTGCTTTATGAATGGACAATTATATCCTCCAAACACTATTATTCTTGACTCAGATTTACCTTGATTTCTTAATAAGCGTGTAAAGTCAAACTAAACTAAGAACCTTAAACCGGGACAGAGGGAGTAAAATTTGGTACATAAAATGATGTGTCATGATTTTGTTAGCGCTCTTTTAATCAGAGTGTGACGGGTTTACTAAATTGTAGTCACTCCGTCTCAAAAACTAACGGATGATCAGTTAAATTGGTAACTCACTCTCTTCATTCAATCAACACTACTATTTACCCCACTCATTATCTCTCTTCATTTTCTACTACACATTTTCCTTATTTTATTCTTTTTTCTTAGTTATTGTGCCCACCTTTTGGGTGTCAAGTGAGGTGGGACTGAGGGAGTACTCCCTCCGTCCCACCCGAATTAGGATTTTTGGGTTGGGCACGGGGATTAAGAAAAAAATGTTAGTGGAATAGGTGTTGTGAGTATGAAAAGTAAAGTAAGAGAGAGAAAGTGGGGTAGAGAATAATGAGTGGAAAGTTGTTGTGAGTGTGAATGTGGGTCTCATTAAATAAAACACTTCCATTTTTTAGTTGTTCTAATTCGAATGAGACACCCAAAATAGAAATTTGTTTTAATTCGAGTGGAACGGATGGAGTATATATATGTATGTATTATTAGGATGAATGCCTTTAATTTGTGGTAGATAGAAATGCCATAAATGAGAGGGACCATATGTACTCCCTCGGTTCCATGATTGACAAGTGATGTACAGGGTTGCAGCGGAACTAAAAGTAAATAGCAACCGGATAGGTAATTAATCGAATCAACGACTAATTAACCCAATTCGAATCCACGAATTAAGGGTTTGGTAAGAACAACACCAAGATTGATGAAGCTTTCGATTAAACGAAGGAATCCACCTTCAACAAGCCAACAATGGCTTCTAGGGTTAAACCCACACAAAGTTGCAAAGCAAACTTAAAATAATAAATAACCAAAACTCTAATTTTCGGATTACAACTTTAAGCCTATTTTATAGTGCCCATAAAACTTGAAAAATAAGCTAAAACTTCTAGAATTACTCCTAACCTATATAGTAACCTACCACAAAATCTATCCTAGAATCCTCTAAAATTACTCTACTAAAAATAATGACGAAAATAATAATAAAAATACTAATTAATCCTAACTAATAACAAAATACCAATATAATTACAATATATGATGTAATCATATAGTCGAACGGCTGCATCATTCACCACCACTTTAAAAGAACTCGTCCCCGAATTCGTTCTTGAAACTTGAAGATGACCATTCCACTTGAAGAGATATGTAGAATGAACACGGGCCTTTCCAAGCTTCAATAATCCTGGAAACGCTTGACGCAGCGGTCGAATCACCGATGGTCCGTGCGGGTGTGGTCGGACCTTAACAGCTGGTCCGGTCGGGTCATGGACTATGCGCGGTCGGACCAGAGCACTGGGTCCGGGCGGATCTTTCCCCAGGTCCGGTCGGATCTCGTCTGGAAAATCCTCCGTCACCACTAATTCAAAAAGTGGCTCATCGGATTTTGTTTCTGGAGCAATCTCTCCACCCACAGAAAAAGAATTATTACTAACCCCTTCTCCTTTAAAATCCACAACATCTCTAACAATCGGATTTTGATCAATGGGTCCAACGCTATGATTTTCCCCGATTGAATCAAAATCAGTGCCTCCGGTCGGCGGAACACGCTGGACGAGGTTGTCCATATGTTGTACAGGTTTGATGCGAACTGTCGCTCGTTGCCTTCTGACTTTACAACCAAGCCGCAATTTTGGATAATGTTGGTTGTCACGACATCTAGTTCTTTTTCTAATAATCGACACTGGAGATGCATAAAATCTGCTATTTCACGCCAATATTGAATCTCAGCCCAATATGTTGCCTGACACTCCCTATCTCGAGCATAGCTTTCCTCGAACCGATATTTCTTCAAATACTCCGAGATTCGTGCAATCTGGTTGCCTGTGTTGTCCCCGTTGTTGCCAGATATCGCTGAATCTTCCAAGGATCGCCCCTTGTCTGATACCAACTGATGTACAGGGTTGCAGCGGAATTAAAAGTAAATAGTAACCGGATGGGCAATTAATCGAATCAACGACTAATTGACCCAATTCGAATCCACGAATTGGGGTTTGGCAAGAACTACACCAAGATTGATGAAGCTCTCGATTAAACGAAGGAATCCACCTTCAACAAGCCAACAATGGCTTCTAGGGTTAAACCCACACAAAGTTGCAAAGCAAACTTAAAATAATAAATAACCAAAACTCTAATTTTCGGATTACAACTTTAGGCCTATTTTATAGTGCCCATAAAACTTGAAAAAGAAGCTAAAACCTTCTAGAATTACTCCTAACTTATATAGTAACCTAATAGGACTTAAAACTAGTAAATTACCACAAAATCTATCCTAGAATCCTCTAAAATTACCCTACTAAAAATAATGACGAAAATAATAATAATAATACTAATTAATCCTAACTAATAACAAAATACCAATATAATTACAATATATGACGTAATCATATAGTCGAACGGCTGCATCAGATAGTCAATAGATATCGAATTTTTTTTTTTTGTGTGTGTGTGCGCGCGCTAAATAGATATCGATTTTTAAATTTATTTAATTATCTTAATAAAATAATAAAATTTGTTACTGATTTAAAATTATAAATGTTATTGATATTTTTTTTAATCATTCTTAAGAAAATTAAATTAATTTAAAATAATTACTCAAACTTCGTTTGTAATATAGATTTTTTTTTGAAAATTTTGGGAACTACTCCGTACTAGTAAAAGAGGCCTAGGAACGTTGGGCCGGATGTTGAAACGAAAGAGACATTCAGCGGTTTTCTACTGACCAAATTGTGAAGCCCGTGCCCAGTATTTTCTGTTCGCAGGCCTAGGCCGGCCCGTGGAAGCATGCAAAACCCACCGGTGAAAAATGGTTCAAATTAAACCAAATTTCATCAGTCTATTTTGATCTGTTGTTCGTGTCAGTTGAAAGTTTGGGAAATAATAAAGTTATAAAATATGATTACAAAATGTTGTTTATAAAATGTGGTGTTATAATTATGTTGGTATTTTTAATTAGAGTGTAGCGGGTCCACGCTCGATGCAACTAATAAAATATCGACACTTCTTTTTATATTCGTCATTTTGTAAACTCCTTGTGTAATCTTAACATTTGGCTACGTGAAATGTTTTAGAAAAGGAGATTAGGATTTAGTACTCCCTTCGTCTCAGACCATCTCATAATTATGTGAACAAATTTTCATTTTGGGTATCCTAATAAATTACACTTTCTTAAAATGGTAAAAAATTCTTTATTATTCCTCTAATTCATCCTCTATCATAGTTTACTTTTATACTCACAACGCCAATCAATTTACTATTCCTTACCCCACTTTCTCTCATACTTCATGCGTCTAAAAATAAATGTCGTTTTGAGAGTTAATTTTTGTCTCAAAATACTTGTCGTTTCACTATTTTCAAAGTTTTTTCATGTTCTATACCAATTATACTTTTAATAATAATAGCGAACTGTCTCTTACCTAACCATTTAATTACCTAGGTAGTTGAATTACTTTAAGAGTATATGGGACTTTTTCACATGTATTTTGTCATTCTTAATATATGTGAAACACTCCAAAACGACAACTAATTCGAAACGAAGAGTATTTTATTTTCATACTCACAATAACTATTCATTGATGAGCTAGTCTCCCATGAGAACACCTATATCCATCTCTTCTATGAGACAGGTTTTTTTACCCATCCGACCCGACCCATTGAACCGGATCCATGACCCATGGGGCATAAACTGCCATGTGGCAACCACCCATTGGCCAAAAAAAAAAACTCATTTTTTTTTAGTTTTTTTTTGTAATTATTTTTCCGTCGTTTACCAAAAGTAATAGTTACCATAACTTAATGTAATGACTGTATACATATAAAGTAACATTGTTCATAAGTAAACGTAACACATGTTTCACAAAAACAAAAGCCCGTTTACTTTTTTTTTTCAAATGTAATACTAACTATAATTACGTGTAACCCAAACAATATCTAAATGTAATTATCGTTTATACTGAAATGTAATAGTGCTTTTGCAAAATATAAAATATTGTGTATATTGATTTAATTTTTTGAAAGAAAGTATCATTTGAAAAATAACAACTCATATACATGAATGTAATTGTTTGTACAAGTAAATGTAACACTTTAATAAAAGAAATTATAACATATTTATATAGATAATGTAATACTTTTACATGTAATATTAATCAAGTATTTTTAGCTTTAAAAATGTAAATGGTTGAATTATTTCTTTTTCTATATATATGTGTTACAATTATGTATAAACACTGCTACATATAAGTAACATGCTCATTATATTTTAGTTGTAATAAGTATTACTTTTGGCAAACGAAGAAAACATTAAAAAAAACACTGTTACTTTTCTGTATATATGTATTACTTTTATGTATACAAACTGTTACATATAAGTAACACGTTTGTTACATTTAGTTATAGTAACTATTACTTTTGACAAACCGAAAAAAAAAATCAAAAATAATAAAATTAAAATTAAAAAAAGCAAAAATAAAAATAAAAATTGAGCATGTGGGTCATGGATCCGAGTCATAGGTCAAAAAATGATCCGTCTCTACTATAAAACGGTCATAATAAAGTCGTACGAAACTCTCATGTATGTACGGGTACATGCATGTAGTCTCGATAGAGTTTGTTATCATGAGTCTTTGTCATTAATTATACGAAACTCACTTCGACGTATACGTACGTATTGATCCGCTGAGGGAGTATGTCGGTAGTATTTGACTTTGTTTTGTTTGGAGTTATAGGGCAAAACGATCAATAGTCATAAGATCTCACAACGCGGAAGCAACACAGAAACACACGTAAAGCTAAGTCATGTGACAGGCACCCTCCACCATCGCCCGCACACAATCATATCCCCTCTTCACGCGTGCGTGTTCCCTCATTCCAATCCCCATGCTTTCCTCTATAAATTCACTCCCCCTTTCCTCTAACACACATTACAAAATCCCAAATCATATTTCTCTCTCTTAGATTGCTCTTTTTTTTGATCGATCGGCCGGAATCAATGGCGGGATTACTCGACAAGGCGAAGAACTTCGTGGCGGAGAAGCTGACGAACATTGAGAAACCGACGGCGGACATCACCGACGTCGATCTCAAAGACGTTAGCCGTGAATGCATCACCTACAGCGCTAAGGTCAATGTTACCAATCCATACAGCACTTCCGTTCCAATCTGCGACATCTCTTATACCTTCAAGAGCAACAACAGGTTAATTCCGATCCTTTCAATCTCCTCCATCTTCATCCTCACTTTCAGATGTATGCATGTTTGTCGTGTGCGATCGATCTGTATGTTTAATTTGATTGATTGATTTTTTTCCGTTTACTGTTATGGTAATTGGAACGTGATGTTCGCCTGACATGATCCACCTAATAATCCATGCTCCCTCTTCCCATAACAAACAATCTATTTCATTTTAAAGCCGGAAAAGTATAAAAGAGAGTAAAAGTGGGGTATGAATCAATGAGTGGAACATGGTTGTGAATTTCACGAGTGGGTCTCGTGAATAAAAAAAGTATTATTCCTTCTATTTCGGAAAGTTAGAATGAAGTTTGATAAATAATTTAGGCTAGCTTTAATAATCTTAATGAGAATCTGAAAAGACAAAAACTTGGGTGCAATGCATGATCCGTCTCATCCATGAGACGGGTCGGTTTTTGACCCGCCTGCCCGACCCACGAACCGGCTCCAGGACCCAGGGGTCGAACTTGCCACATGGCAGCCTCTCAATGACCAAAAAAAAAAATTAATTATATTTTTACTTTTACTTTTTTTAAAATTTTTATATTTTTTTTTTGGTTTTTTCGGTTTGTCAAAAGTAATAGTTACTATAACTTAATGTAATGACTGTATTCATAGAGAAAATTTTGGGGGAAACTAGTTTCTCCATAAGTTATAAAAAGTCTTGTTTTTATAGGGGTTAAGGTTTAGAGTTTGGTGTTTAGGGTTTAGGATTTATGGTTTAGGGTTTAAAGTTGAAGGTTAAAAAGTGGACTTTTTATAACTTATGGAGGAACTAGTTTCCCCCATAAAGTAACAGTTTGTATACATAAAAGTAATACATATATACAGAAAAGTAACATTGTTTTTTTCTATGTTTTCTTCGTTTGCCAAAAGTAATACTTATTACAACTAAAATGTAACGAACGTGTTACTTATATGTAATAATGTTTATACATAATTGTAACTATGTATAGAAAAATTAATAATTCAACCATTTACATTTTTAGAGCTAAAAACACTTGATTAGTGTTACATGTAAAAGTATTATATTATCTATAGAAATATGTTATAATTTCTTTTATCAAAGTGTTACATTTACTTGTACAAACAATTATATTCATATATGAGTTGTTACTTTTCAAATGTTACTTTCTTGAAAAAATTAAATCAAAATACACAATATTTTACATTTTTGCAAAAGCATTATTACATTTCAGTATAAATGATAATTACATTTAGATATTGTTTGGGTTACATGTAATTATAGTTAGTATTACATTTGAAAAATGGGTAATACGAGCTTTTGTTTTTGTAAAACAGGTGTTACGTTATCTTATGAACAATGTTACTTTATATGTATACAGTCATTACATTAAGTTATGGTAACTATTACTTTTGGTGAACGGCTGAAAAGCCGAAAAAATAATATAAAAACTAAAAAAAAAAAAATTGGACCTCTGGGAGGCTGCCACGTGGCGGGTCATGCCCCATGGGTCATGAGTCGACCCGTCTCATGCATGAGACGGATCCCTTGTTCTCATGGGAGACCACCTCATCTGAAAATTGGTATTGGTGGAATTTATCATGGTTTATCAATAATAAGTCTTAAATTTTCATTAGGATCGTTAAAATTAAAAGTAGTTTAAATTATTGATCAACCTTCATTGGTGGTAGTAAGAACAAAAAAAAGTAGGACTAACTTTCTGAGGGAGAGGGAGCATAAAATTTATATTATAGAAAAATGAGACTTAATTCTAATGGACACTCATAAGGATAATAGTACCGTCACAACCAATTTTTTTTTTTTTTTTTTTACTCTGGGGATAAATTTGTAAGGAAATGGCCAAAAAATATTATTGATAAAGGAAGTCATGGAAACTCTTAAGTCAATAGCTGCCCAACTAGTTGTTGTGTTAGAATCAGTGAAGTGAAGTGAAGTGAAGTGAAGTGAAGTGAATCATGATTGCATAAACACAATATTTATCGCATCTGATGCAAATCATCTTTGATAATCAGTAGTTATACGGTGCAACACATATTTGATAATTATATTTCTTCACATATTCATTTGTAGAGATTACTCTTGATACATAGTGTATCTTGTCTTGCATTATCTTATCTTGAATTTTTAACCAGATTTTCATACAAAAATCTATCGAACTGACTTTGGGACCAAAATTTTTGAACCTTTCAAGTCTAGTAGGAAAGGCAAAGCCTGTAGCGGTTTCACGTTCCGCCTGCCAAATTAAAACATGTAGATCAACATGGGATATTTTGGAATACATGTGTTTAAATAAATAAAATCCTTATCTCTCTCTAGTATAAACTAGTAGAGTGACATTGCGGGCCAACTTGTTGCGATTTAGATGGTGGTTTATATAGAGGGGTACAGATATGAGATATGGACACCACTTTTAACTCTTAAAGTTCAGTTTACGGACCTACTTGATGATTTACACAAACTTTATTTAGTTCTACTAAGTGTTTAAATTGGAATTGGTAGAATCGCTAATGTTGTTTTTAGTGTGAAGTTTATTTTCTTAAAACATATTCAATTATGTTAAATTTGGATTTGATGTCCTTGGTCAAGTTTGTGAATGGGTGAATTGCAAAACCTCTAACAAGAAGTTAGTCTACTCGGTCATTACGTCATCACGTTATTGTAAAATCTAACCAATGATCTGTGAAACAAGAAATGTTTTAGATGATAAGCATGATTTATTCATATCAAATGTTCTCTTCACGCTGCCTTATGGTAAGTGCTAGTGTGATATAATAAACAATTGAAGTTTTAAGTCAACGAGTGAGAATGTGGTCCTTGTCTCCTTGGAAGGGATCGACTCTTAATCTAAAGAATATGGAGATTGATTATTAAATGCAGAACAAATATTAAAAAACTTGGATCCTTTCACGTTTTCTCATCCACATGATGATGAATGATTTTTATTTAACTTTTGACTTTTGGGTTCATTGTATCCGCTAGAGATCATGATGAGAGGTTGCTCTTTGGATAATTCCCGAATCTTTATCATCTCATTTTGACCAAGCCGGTTCTTGGATGTAAGAGACCTTCTTCTAGGATACGACTCTTAACAAGGATATCCTGGACATATTCATGGTCTCAGACTAGAGTATGGATAAATGCAAATGCTTTTTGGACTAAGCATTCTTGGAGTATTCAATAGTTTTTCTCTTATATTTTCTCGTTATTTTATATACTGGTTTGGCATATTGTATTGTAGCTCACCTCATTTAAACAAGGCAGGCTAATATCAGAATTCTATTTTCGTTCAAATACTCCGTATCATAATGTTAGTCCCTTTGACTAGTCAAAAATATTAACAACACAATTTCATTTCCAGCACTATCCTCCTCTTTTCTTCCTTTGTCTTTCATCCTCTCCTCACCTTCTCTCTTACTCGCCTCCCATCCTTGTGGTTATTACAACGACAATAACCCCTCACTTAAGGAAATGTAACTATCTTTTATGGGACAATCAAAAATTGTAAGTGGGTCCATCATTCCGGCACACGGCGGGAATATATTTTTAGATGCATATGGTTGTATCATCTAGATTTCCCTGATCAACTCAAGCTAGAAACGCTTGAAGAGAATATAACTCCTGTAGTGCTTTAGCATTTTCGTTGGAGTTCTCGGGTTATATATATATATATGTGCGTGTGTGTATATATAGATTTGCATGTAAGTCCTAATTTTTGGGTGAACTTTGAACAGGGTGATTGCCTCGGGCACAGTCCCAGACCCAGGTTCACTGAAGGGAGATGCGGACACCATGTTGGACGTGGGTCTAAAGGTGCCACACAACGTATTGATGAGCTTGGTGAAAGACATAGGTGCAGATTGGGACATAGACTACGAACTGGAAATAGGTCTGACCATTGACCTTCCTGTGATAGGAAATTTCACCATTCCTATTTCCAGCAAGGGAGAAATCAAACTCCCCACCGTATCTGACCTTGGAATTAAGGCGGAGTTTCTTTCTGTATGTTGATCCTTGTTTTATTTCAATCTTAACTATAAAAGCGGAACTTATGGTGATGTAAGTTTTACTAAACGATAGATAATGTTTCTCATCGGTATACTTTCTATCTTGACAATGAAATATACAAGTGGGAATAAAGTTTTTATCCTCAATTTTTTTTTCCTTTTATGTCTCGAATAAATATCACATTTTTATATCTTTTGTAAAAAAAAGTTGATTGTTATGGAGTATGTTGAAGTGGAAGCATCAGCCTTTGTCCAAATTTTTAGCGATTAGTTTGGAACGGAGGGGATAGTATAGTTTGTATAACAACCATTTCTTTTTACTGTTGTTTATGTAATTCTGTTGTTTGTAATATCTCCCTTTGAAGGTGATTCAGATCTTAATATCTGTACTATCTGTTGTTTGTAGTGTTTGTAAGATCTTCCCCCTTGAGGGTGATTCAGATCCTAATATCTCTCTCTCCCAAATTTTGATCTCAAAATGTACCTTTAATTAAAGTTTTACTACTTGAATCTCAAAAAAATTTCTCATTTGCCTATTCAAACTTTTTGAAATTATAAGCTTCACTAGTCATGTTTTTTTTATGCATTTTTAACCCCAAATTGTAGAAATATAAAAAAAACTTTTTGGGACAAACTGACAAATGAGAAGATCATTTTTATGTAGACAGTATTTTATGTTTAAAATTTTATTTTACCTTTGAAAACTAACAAAGTGAATAGTAATGTTATTATTAAAGTATTATTGTTGAAAATTAATATTTTTAAAATTTAGTATGTTATATATTCACATCTGGGGATGTAGCTCAGATGGTAGAGCGCTCGCTTAGCATGCGAGAGGTACGGGGATCGATACCCCGCATCTCCATGTTATTTTATTTTCCACTGTTGATGGGGTTTAGCCCATTCGTCACATTTCTTTTTCTTCTTCTCATTAAGCCCATTGGGCCTAAAAGTGTTAATAGTCTAATATTGAAACTCCAAACTTTTCTTGTGTTTGCTCCTCTCCTTTCTTTTCTACTCGTATCATTTTATTTTTAATAATGAGTTTTTTTGCAAAAGTGACATACGTACTTTGTGCAATATATCAATGAGTAAACTCATTTTCTGCCCCTCGTACTATGGCCCTAACATTAAATTGACACTCGTACTATTGAAACAACAAATGTATGATGCGTACTATAGTTTTATTAGCAAAATTAACAAATTTACTATTCAGTTGTTAACATTTTTAACGAACATTATTTTTTTAACGGGCATTAATTTATTTTAACAAAACTAACTTTTGGGGCGATTTTTGAGTTTTTTCGCCGGATTTGCGCCGTCGGCGATATCTCTGGCACCGCTGATTATTTTTCTGATCCCAACGGTCAATATGAGCGCCTGAGTGATGCGAACATACCCCAGAAATTTGACGACGATCCAACGGTTAATGAAGCGGGAATTTGATTTTTAATATAGCGAATTTTTGGAGATTTTCGCCAGTTTTTGCCGCCGACCATTTCTCCCTCTCCGGAAATTATTTGGAAGATCCCAACGGTCATCATGTGCGCCAAGGGGATGCGACCAAAGCCCAGAAGTTTCACGACGATCCAACGGTTAACGAAGTCGGAATTCGATTTTTACATATGCGATTTGGTTTTGATTTTTTGCTGAATTTGGTTCGAATTCTGGCCATTTGGCCGGAATTTTTGGTTTATTCCTGTCCTGTTGTTGTCGCCTAGGACTCTAGAGGAGTTTACTATGGTGAAGGCAGGCATTGGAACCAGTTTGGGTGAGTTTCATGTCCCGGCGGCGGCTGCTGTGCAGGGGATCCCGTCTTGTGGCGGTGGTGATGGGGGCGGTGGTGGCGGTGTTGGGCTGGGAAAGGGTGGGGTGGATGTTGGGTTTGGGAAGATGATGGATATAACAAAAGTTAGTTATAAATTAATGCTCGTTAAAAAAATAACGTGTGTTAAAAAAAGTTAACGACTGAATAGTAAATTGGTTAATTTTGCTAATAAAACTATAGTACGCATCATACATTTGTTGTTTCAATAGTACGAGTGTCAAATTGATGTTGGGGCCATAGTACGAGGGGCAGAAAAGTAGTTTACTCATATATCAATTTGACTCGCGTACTTAATAAACAGCAAATGTGCCATGCGTACTTATGATTGGCAAGATTTTTAGACTAAGGGATGGTCCATATAGGGGTAACAATGAAAATATAAAACTTACAAGCCTAAATTTATAGTCAATAAAATAAGGACTTGAATGTAAATTAAAATCCTCACTGAACGTCGCATTCTTCTTCCCAACACGATAAATGAAACGGCATGAACCCTTCCCCCTCCCTCTCCCGTTTGGCGCCGTCACCCTCCCCCACACCCGCCCAAGCGCCTCTCACATTAGTCGTCACGTGGTTGATGGTTCCTCTCCGGCGCCATTATTACCTTCTTCTCCAAACATCTCCCACTCCCTGCTCCCTTTTTGTTCGCCTTTCCCCCCTCAAAACCACCGCCGACCACTTTTTTTTTGCTCGATCTAGTTATGAACTGAAATCCGCCGACCACCCTCACCATTTTCTTCAAAAATCGAAGTCTCCCTCCATCCCGTTCTTTCTCTCCCACAGAGGCAGATTAGTCTTTTGAATTTGTACTATTTTATTTTTTTTTTAATTTCAGATCTGAAGAGATTTTTGTGTTTGATTTCATGGTGTGTGTGTGAGTTTGATTGTGTGCGTGTGTTATTTTGAATCCGGGTTTAACATCATATTTGGTTTCAAATCTGGGTTTTTGCATCATGGTGTATGTTTGAGTTTGAATCTGAGTTTTCAAAAATTAGGGGATGTCTGGGTTTGATTGAGTGTTGAGGATTTTGGAGATGGAGGTTTATGATAGCATTGAGGCTATTATTGATGGTGTTGAGACTTGTATAGTGGAAGTTATGGTGGAATGAGACATGTGTAGAATGAGATTGATGGTGATGGTGACCTTGGGGACGACGGTGGGGAATTGGCATAAGGAGATGAATTTAGATATTTTCTTTTTATTTATTTTTTACTTATTTTTGAGGCAAAGATGAATTTGGATTTTAAATTTTACATTTTCAACTCTTTAGTTTGTTATATGATTCAATTCAGCAGCAATTCAGCAAATGGTGGGCCCTATTGGGAGCTTACATGGACCGTCCCGTTAAAATTTTAACGTGGGTTAAAAATTAGTCTAAAAATCTTGTCAATCATAAGTACGCTTGTCACGTTTGATGTTTATTAAGTACGCGAGTCAAATTGATATATTGCATACGCATGTCACTTTTGCAAAAAAACTCTTTTTATAATACAAGTACAAACATCTCATTGACAAAAGGATAATAATTTTTTGAATCCAAAAATTGTTGAAAATATGTTTATAGAGAAAACGAGATTGTCTGAATGAGATGATGAGAAAGATGAAATATGATGGGAGTGTAAACTGCACAGAAATAACTGTCAAAAATAGAGAATTAACAGAAACAAAACAAAACGTTAATTTCATACTCCCTCCGTCTCATTTTAAACTTCAAAAATTTTCCTTTTGGGGGTCCCATTTTAAACTTTAAAATCTAAAAAAAGAAAGTTATTTATATTTTTTTATTTAGTGGGACCTACATGTCATACACACAACAACTATCCACTAATTATTCTCTACCCCATTTTTTCTCTCCTACCCACTTTCTTTACTCACAACACTCTACCCCACTATTCAGTGGCGTATCCAGGATTTTAAGTCAGGGTGTGCAAAAATGTGTAATTATGTGAAGGAAATTGCGCATTTCCTTGAAAAATCATTCGTCGATTAAAGTGGATTATGAAGTGGATTAATATTTTCCCCATGTATATAATAAATGTGCTGAGTCCAATTTAATATAGGATGGTCGAAAAATATAAAGCTCAAATGTTAATGGGTAAGTTGGGGAGTGGGTTTGTATCCCACATGGAAAAGGAAGTGAAAGACTTCCAAATCTCTTTCCTTTAAAAGGGCCCATTGGTGAGTAAAATCAATTGAATTTGTCCCAGATTAGTTTGGAGTAAAATGTTGAACTAGTATAATTAACCATTTGTATGGGTTAAGATTATGTAAAGAATAATACTAGCAGCACAAAAAAGTCACAAAAAAGTCACAAAATCCTAAGTGTAGTGATGTTATTGGTGTTTTTAATTAGAGTGTGGCGGATCCATTATCGATGCAACCAATAAAATATCGCCACCTCATGTTGTGAGCAAGATTTTGTGACATTATTTTGTGCCCCTAGCATTGCTCTTGTGTAAATTAGAGGCTCTCTTTCGCGCCCGGATGCATAGGGGGTGCAAATTTCAGTTAAAATTTGTCGATTTGTGACTCGTGCAAAAATGGCCTAGCCACTCCTCTTCTTTAAAATAAATAAATAACAATTTACAATTTATTTATTTATTTAAGAACTACTCGGTAAATTTTTTTGGAAAATCCAGGGTGTGCATTTGCCCACCCTGGTCATATACTACATCCGCCATTGCCACTATCTATATTTTATAATATAAAGATTCTCATCTTAATTCTTGTTCCCAATTTTTTTTTTTTTTTTGAAGTTTAAGATAAGACGGAGGGAGTATATGTACCATATTTATTTAGATTAGAATTTGTATCAACATCCACTCTCCTATGCTTGCATTTTCAAGCTTTTTGGTTGTTCACATTTTATTCATGTTTAAATGGGCTTTTATGCAATCCTAGAAAGTGAGGAAAAAATCATTAAATTTCAAGAACAAATATTAATGAGAATTAACATGTTTGAGCTGAGCTAATAATTTAGGGACATATTGGTCAACAACTTTTAGAAAGTTTTCCATGGAATATTTAAAATAAGTTGAAATTAGTTGCCTGATAAGAAATTGCAAAGGCTAACTTAATTGTGCCGGCATTGACAATGCATGTCACGTACCACTAAATAGGAATAGACCAACATGTATTTAAAAGACAATCACATATTGATACACTAATCCCTCCTAAATCATAATAAACAATTTCATCTGTTGTGGAAAGATAAATTCATTTTGATTTTCATTTTTAGTGATTTTGATCAAATATTTAGTTCAAATTAATTTAATTATGAAAAAAATAATGAATTATATTTAAGGGTGGTGTATGATTAACATTTTTTTAAATTTTATCATTAATTATTTATGAATAGACCAAGTACTCTATGTAAGAAAAAAAAATTAGGAAAATAATAATAATTGAAAGATTGGTGAAGTCAACCTCAGGAAGAAAAATGAGCTCATGAAACCAGCATACTTTATAAAATGAACAACATAAATCCCCTCAAACTCATCTCTTTTTCTCACTAGCTTTCACCCCCCCCTCCTCTCCTCTCTCTCTCTCTCTCTCTCTCCAGCAAAAATGGTGAAAATAGAACAAGTTAAACCAGTAGTCCCACCCTCTGATGCTCCACAAAGTAGTGATGCCAAAGACCAAGAAACCGCGACAAACCAAAATAAAGTCCACCCTCGAAAACGCATCAAGTGTTATGTATCAATAGCGATCCCACTACTCATCTTAGTCGTTGTTATCGTGATCTTGATCTTCACCGTCTTCAGAGTTAGAGACCCCGAGATCAACCTAAACGGGGTCCAAGTCACACAACTCGACCTCATCAATGGTACAAACATCCCCCGTCCAGGTACAAACATGTCCTTATCAGCAAACATATCAGTCAAAAACCCTAATTACTCGTCTTTCAAGTACACCAACACGACCACGAGCCTCCACTATCGTGGCACGGTTATCGGGGTGGCGCGGGTCCCACCCGGTAGATCGAAGGCTAGAAGAACCATGAAGATGAATGTGACTATGAACATTAATGTTGATAGTCTATATAATGTGCCAAATTTGCAAAATGATGTAAGTTCAGGGGTGGTTACTTTGAGTAGCTATACAAGTGTGGGTGGGAGGGTGAAAATATTGAATTTTATTAAGAAGCATGTGACAGTAAGGATGAATTGTACTATGCTTATCAATATTACTAGTAGGGCTATTGAAGAACAGAAGTGCAAGAAAAAAGTCAAGCTTTAATCAGCAATTACCAATGAGCTAATTACCAAAGAGCTTATAGCTCAGTGGTATGTGAGGTGAGCTTAAGGGCCTTCCTTAGGGGAGGTCTTTGCCCCTCTGAGGGCGGCTAGAGGCTTCTGCAGTTGATCAATCAGATGGAGCGGGACGTCTATGAGAAGATTTCTGAAGAGGCAGTATCATTCGCTGTAATATGTTCTAACGCGGTGAAACTCCGCTAGGAATTGTACTAGACTAGGTAATAGATCTGTAATAGACTTAATAGGAGTTTGTAACACGATGCCAATTACCTTGAATGAATGATATGTAACTAGCTTGTAAAAAAAAATCAGGCAATTAATTAGGAGTATGAATTTGCTTCTCTTTTTTTCTTTACTTGTAACATTATTTAGACCTAATTGGATTATAATTATAATACTCCATCCGTCCCAAAATGATCTTCTCATTTGACTATTCAAACTTTTTAAGGATATGAATCACTTGCTTTGAGCATGCACAGTGGTGAACGAAAATTTCGTTCATCACGTGAACGAAACTGTCCTGTGAACGGAATTTCGTTCACAAAAACCTATATGTTGTAGTGGTGAACGAATTTTCGTTCACATACATATTATTTTAATATTAATTTTATGTTATGAAATTAATAATTTACATTACTAAATATTATGTTGTTATGGTAATTTTGAATGTTGTTTTGCCTATAATTGTTTACGAAGTTGGGATCGTTAGCAAGCATTTGTTCGAACCAAGCATGATGATCATGATTATTTTCGGAATTATTAGAACTATTCCCGTAATCATCCATGATCAAGAAAATGAAATCTTGAATGCTTTTGCTAACTATAGAGAGAAGAAGTAAGGAAGAAAAGGTGTACATAACCTACTCAACCTTCACCTCTATTTATAGGGGGAAAAGGAAAGTGAGCGTTTTTTTATTTTTGACATAAACGACTTCGTTTGACCCAAAAGAAAATTAAAATATATGAAAAATTAAAATGTGTCAAATTTATAGAAAAAAATAAATAATATTTTCTAAATAATAAAATATTAAAATAATGTCAAATATTACGAAATTAGACTCTATTTATAGAAAAAAAGAAATTATAAACATTTTTAATATTTTTATGTAAATAATAATTTTTTAAAAAAGATAAAATTACAAAATACACATATAGCTCAAACCAATTTTCGTTCACGAAATGAACGAAAATTTTCGTTCATGGCCATGAACCAAATTTGGATCACCACTAATTGGCATGAACCAAAATTGGTTCACAAGTTTACTCTTCATGAACCAAAAGATGGTCACGGGTGTGCATGGTCTTACCAATCATGTTTTGTTTAGGCACTTCTAAGCTTAAATTGTAGAAATGAAAAGAACTTTTTGAGACTATGAAAAATGGCAAATGAGAAGATCATTTTGGGACAGATGGAGTATAAGCTACTTTTTTTATTTTTCTCCATCTAGTTCTTGCTTTAAAAAAAAAAAAAAAAAGGCGTGTTGCAACTCTACGTAGTAGATGTCATGTTTGTGTATGTGACGAGTTGATTGTACTCCAATCTCATATTGATATATTAATGTCTCGTTTGAATTCGAATTGATAATCTTGTATTCATTCTGTAATAAATATCGCATTTTTTTGTCCGCTCAGAAATGAGTCCAAATCCTCTGTGCCACTTCGTGTACCACTTTATGTGCCACTTCATGTGCCACAAGTGATCTAATGGTTCACAGTTATTGAGATTAGTATTATTGTAATATTATGCAAACATGTGAACGGATGGATTACAAGTGGTACATGGAGTGGCACACAAAAGTGGTACAGGAGATCTCAACTCCTCATAAATATATATCGCATTCCTGAATAAAAAAATAGTTTAGTGTAATAATAGAACTACATAAGTAATATACAAACACGTAAAACAAACTATTTAAACACGTTGACAACTCTTTTTTTTTTTTTTAATAAAGAATAAGAGTATATACTCCCTCCGTCTCTAGTTAGTGTGGACCAAAATTTTGGACACACAAATTAAGAAAAAGTAAGAGAGATAAAAGATGGAATGAGGTGTTTATGAGTATGAAAAATTAAATAGGAGAGAGAATGAGTGAGAGGAATAGTAAGTTGATTGGTGTTTCTGAGTGTAAAACTTAAATAGAAGAGAGAATGAGTACGAATAATAGTAAAGATTATTTGCTATTTTGGGATAGTCCACACTAACCTGAGACGGACGAAAAATGAATGAAGTCCACACTAACCTGAGACGGAGGGAGTACTAGTATTATTTGTCCAATGATAAAATGATTCTTTGAAAGAGTGGATTATTAACGTTCATTTTCTCACATAAAAAGTTATCTTAGTTGATTTATTAATCTTATATATTTATATTAAATGAAATGGGGAAATAAACTTCTCCAAAATCAAATAGGCCTATTAATGTGGTGGAATGGGAAACTATAATCAATTACTCCCTCCGTCTCAAAGTAGATGTCGTTTTGAGAGTTATTTTTTGTCTCAAAATACTTGTCGCTTCACTATTTTCAAAGTTTTTTTATTGTTGTATACCAATTATACCTTTAATAATGATAGTGAACTATCTCTTACCTAATCATTTAATTATCTAGGTAGTTGAATTACTTTAGGGGTATTTGTGACTTCTTCATATGCATTAATGACATTTTTTAATAAGTGTGAAACACTCCAAAACGACATCTATTTTGAGACGGAAGGAGTATTTTTTTTTAAAAAAAAGGTAGATGATCTTCTTCTTTCCTCTAGTTTTTTTTCTCAGTATTCCCTCCGTCCCATTTATATTAGACACATTTGATTTTTTTTGTCAATACAAGTGAATTTTGATTAAATATTAAAGTCAATCTAATTATCCTATTGAAATCTTAGATTTTTTTATTGATAAATCACTTAATAATTTATCAAACATTTTAAAATTTCATTATGATGATTAGATTGACATTAATATTTGATCAAAGTACAAAAGAATTTAAACATAGCCAAATATAAATGGGGGAGAGAGTATTCTTGAAGTGGGATTGTCACTGATTACTACTAGTAATTACTAGGTTGCCAAAAGTCAAGAAAACAATCAATTATGTATTGAATTTTCAACTTATATTGGTAGTAAGTGGTTGTTGTTAGGTTGGTTAATATACAACTTCATTGAGATATTTTGTCCTCCTTCCATTCTTCCATTGACAACTAAAGCATTTTAGTTGTCTGTGGAAGTGTAGTATACTCCATCCGTCCCACCCGAATTAAGATTTTTGGGTTGGGCACGGGGAAGTGTTAGTGGAGTAAGTGTTATGAGCATGAAAAGTAAAATAAGAGAGAGAAAGTGGGGTAGAGAATAATGAGTGAAAAGTTATTGTGAGTGAGAATTTGGGTCCATTAAATAAAATATTTCCATTTTTTGGTTGTCCTAATTCGAATGAAACATCGAAAATAGAAATTTGTCTTAATTCGAGTGGGAAGGAGGGAGTATTGGTCAATTTGTTGCAAGTGTCTCAAAAAACTTTTCATAACCTTCTCATCAAAAAGTCACATCATATCATATGTGAATGCTTTAAATTATACTCAATTGTCTTCATATGAAGACAAAGTTTTTTCAATGTTTTATTTGTCTTTCACAGGAAAATAAATGTAAGAGACTGATCCAAGTCCCACCCCACATGTAAAGACTAATCAAATAAATGGAAAAATTTCACCTTAATCCCTCCAAGTTTATAATATGTTGCAAAGTGAGTCCTAAAGTTAACTCCCACTTGATGACGCCCTGGATTTCTGGGGTCACGGAGATAGAACTCCAACTTTGCTGTCTCTTGATCCTAATCACAACACAAACAAGGACACCGTTAAGACCAATGCCGGGTTGGAATCCGGCTTAGGCCCTCGGGTGTGAGAGTAAGATCTCTGAGGAAAACCTAAGAAGAAGGCTCAATGAAGACCTTGTGTGTGTGAAATGGATAGAGCACGTACCTCCTTCATGGGAGCGAAAAGAGGTATATATATGACCAAGGGAAAGAAACCTGCACAAGGTACTAACCACCCTGGTACTGGGGGGACACGTGGCGAGTCCCCAGTGGATCGGTCAGGAGAGTCGCTGGGAAGGTGGCGTGTCTGTCAGGGAAGCATGGCCCTATCACCAATCGTTATGGTGTGTCAGGTACGGATAGGTGACGCCTCGCGTACGTTTGTGCCAACTGGGCACCACGGGCTCTTCAGGATAGCGGGAGGCAGAGCCATCTCGGGCATATATATCAGGGGGATCGGTCCCCTCGGGCTTACTTGCCCGCGTTCCCTGCCGGTTCGGCCCCTAGAGTTCAGATCCGGTTCGGGCGCGTTAGGTCGCATTAATCTAAACCAGCGAGCATCCGGCCCAGACGGCTCGGTCTCATCAGTGGCCCCTAACTCCGAGGGTTAGCTCATTCATGTGCGGCGCGAGGAGTTATACTTCCTAGGCTCGATTCGGGCAAATCGCAATAAATGCGGGCACGGATTGCAATGGGACGGGAGTCTTAGAATAGTGGTTGACGAAAGGACAGGTGGGGCCCCTTGTGTCAGGCTAGTGGCGTAGCCATTTGTCTTTTGACATGACCAGGAACAGGTCCATTAAATGCGAACCGTCATCGGTATTCGAAAAAGCAATTCCCGCCTCTTCACTTTTCGGGTTTCGATCGGGTTACCAGATATTTCGGGTCGGTCCGACCCATTTTTGGCGCTATAAATACCACGGATGCTGAATCATTCCAAACTTTCGTAACTTCCGTCTCTCTACCTTCCAGTTCCAACGAAGACTTTGCTTCTCCGGATTCCTGACTTCGAAGATCTCGTTCTCGTTCCTTACTTCTAATTCGCAGGTATTGTTCCGCACTTCACTTTTTCTTCTTTGTTTCGATTCGTCGTCTTAATTTCTGCCATTCTTTTCGTCGCCGTTTTTCGAGCGCGAACCCTAAAAATTTGCTCCCGTCGAGCTTTCGGATTCGTACGAGAGTTGTGTGACTTCTCGTAACCTCGTGTCTTCGAGTCCAAATTCTGGCCCCTAATTTCTGAAAATTTGTTGAAATATTGTTGTAGCCATGGAAGGGCTGGATTTAGGGCGTAAACTCCGTCCTGACCTGTTTGGTTGTTGCCGGAGGACCGGTGGGGTATACAGGCTCCTGTTAAATGCCTGGAAACGGCTGTCTTTGAATGAGTTTATTGCCATAGGTTTAGCGTATAGCTGGGAACCCTGGGTCTTGCCCCTGTTGTGGGAAACAGGTCCCTCCGTCCATTATGATTCCACAAGGATGAGGGATGCTGGGGGAGAGGAACACTTGGGCATTTTTGTCATGGCTGTTTTAACTCGATTCCCCGATAATGTAGATATGGCTGAAAACGAAACCTAGGTCGAAAAAGATCTTCTCTGCGGCTTCTAACAAATTCGATCAGTGGCAGAGATACCCTCTGGTGATTCAGAATCGACTCGGGTGGCCTTTTTCTAAGCCTGATAATACTTCCCCGCTGTCCATATCTTCCAAGGATTATCCCAGTTCAGATGGGGGTATCGAGCTTGCGTCCGCCATGCAGGATTACCTTGCCCGGCATACGAAGTCAGTTACTTTAGAGGACCAGACCGTGGTCGTGGTTGAACAAGTTTTCGACGTTCAAGCCATCATCAACAATGAGAGTCTTTTGGCTTACGCCGGGGTGGCCCCATGCCGAAATCCTGATTTTGAGAGCAGGGTTAACATGACTCCTATGTGGCGGGATCCTTGCTGGAGGGTTCACCAAGATTTTGCCTTTGCCCATGAATGCCCTGCTTGTCAATTGGGGGAGCAATGCCCGGATCCGGGCTTGACCGGTCTTTTTCATACTTAATCAACTGAAATTTCGTACCTGTTAGTTTATCCGATCATATCTGACTGACTGTTTCTTTTGCCCGCAGATCCCACTGATACCATGCCTCCCAAGAATATTAATGCTTTGAGATTGGCTGCGAAGCAGCGGGAGGCTGAGGCGAAGCAGCAGAGGCAGGCCGAAATGCATAAGGCCGAGGCCCCAGGGAGAAAACTGCCGATCACGGATCTTCTGGACAAGTCAAAGAAGGTTGTTGCAGTTGTCCCGACGACGGGCGAGCTTCCTCTACGGCCCCGCGGGAGCGGACGGGGAAAGGATTTGACAGGATCGGGGTCTCCCACTCCCTCGCATGATGCAGGCAGAACAGTGCCCGAGGCTACGAAGAAAAGGGGTCTGAGTCCGATCGCTGACCCTTTGCCTCCAAAAAATAAACAGCCCCGTCTGGAGTCTCTTTCTCGCGGTTTTACCGTATCCTCCCCCGCCAAAGGGACCTTATGCTCGGAGCGCTTCCCCGTCGAATTAATTGAAGACAAGGACCGAGCTAAGGAGTTTGGGAAGAAGGTAGCTGAGGCCCCTGAGGTATATGGGGTTGATCTCCATAGCCGCCGCGGCTTCAATTCTTATGTTGGCGATGGGCTTCTGCACCGTATGAACTTCCCGGACTATCAACAGAAGGTGCTGTCCAAAACCAACTTCCTGACCGCCCTGGGTCACGCGGGCTTGGCTATGGCTGAGGTTAGTGTCTCACTTTCCTTGACCCTTTGATTCCTCGTCCCGTTTTTAATATAATCTCCACGTGCTCCTTTATTAAACAGGTTAGCAATGACCTGCTATATATGTGGTCTCAGTATGAAGCCGAAGTTGCTTTGGCCGCAGCGAGGGGGAAGAAACTGGCGGAGGCGAAGGATGAGATTGCCCGCTTGTCCAAGGTCCTGGAGGGCTCGGGAGAGGAGCTTAAAAATAAAGATGCCGAGTTGATGACTGCGGTCAAGGAGAACTCTAAACTGAGCAACGATCTCGACGCATCTCGCGAGGCCAAAGACCGAGCTGAGGCTGAAAAAGCAACTGTTGAGTCTGAGAAGCAACGACTCGAAGCTCGCCTGACCGAGGCTGAAAAGCGGTTGGAGGAGGAGAGGGAGAAGAACAGGAGTTTGTCTGAAAAGGTTGATGAACTGGATGGCAAGGTTTTGGAGGCCATGCGGTTTGAGAAAGACCGGGAACTTGTTCTGAAAGAAGAGCGAGGGAAATCCGTGGCCGAGTTTGAGGCGTCTGATGCTTATAGAGAGAAGGTGGAGGAGGCAAGCGTAGAGCAATATAACTCAGCTCTCCATACAGTAGGTCGTAACCTGGCAGCTACGGGCAAATACAGTGCGCAAGAGATTGCGATTCTTTGCTCCATTACGGCCTCAGACCCTCAATGCTTTGCTGGCCATGCTCTAGTGCCCTTTACCACGGACCAACTCTCCGAGTTTCCCGAGTCTGTCAGATCAACTCTCCCCCCCGTCGCTCCGGTCACTGTCCAAGATCTTCTTTCCACCATTGATGGATTCAGATATTCTGCCGCGGGAACCTTGCCTCTGGTCGCAGCCTTGGAGAGTACTTTTGGCCCCGGCGGCCCGTACATTGATTGTATGGTTCTTCCTTACTCTCCTTATGCCTCCGCTCTTGCTGATGCTTCTCAGGATCAGTCTGGATCTGTGCCTGACACTGATGCCTCTGCCTCTGTTCCAGAGATGGAGAATGCTCCTCCCCCGGCCTCATGAAGGTCAGACCGGGTTGCATCCTGGGAAATTTTTGTAATAGTGTAGGTCCGGACATTTTCGAACAAGTGATTTTTGGTTTGTATATGTATAATTGTTTTAAGTTTTGCTATTGATTTCCTCTCTTGCGTGCTCTTTTGCTATCACTCTTTTGATTACACAGCTTAGAAGGTTTGTTCTCGCACGAACTGTCTTTGTTTCCGCACACGCGGTTTAGCTCGAGAGCGTATGGCCGCGGCTTCTCCCACTTTAGTCTAGCTCAAGGGCGTAGGACATGGGCCCTGCGGTCTAGCTCGAGGGCGTATGACCGCGCATCTTGGGTCTTAGGGATTTCACGAGGAAATAATCCCACCAAGGAATACATTCTCCCACTTTAGTCTAGCTCAAAGGCGTAGGACATGGGCCCTGCGGTCTAGCTCGGGGGCGTATGACCGCGCATCGTTCGTAGACTGGCAAACGGCATCCGTATCGCGGGCACGCGGTCTTGCTCGTGAGCACATGACCGCGCTTTGAGAACGAACATACTTGAGTAATTTCAGAGAACGATAGCAGTATTATTCACTTTACTTGAATAGATTACATTGCCATTTCGTTACAATACATGAGTAATTCCGCAATTTCTAACTGCTATTGATTGCAAAAAGATTTCAAGATCTACAATTGTCTTCTAAGGGTAATACTTTTTTAGATGATCACTATGCCAGGCATTTTTCAAGTCTTTTCCTTCTGCCGTTAGAAGCCTGTAGGTTCCCTCTTTGATTATTCTGATGGGCGTTGGGCGAATCTGACTTCAAGGGGCAAACGATCTCCCATGTTTTGGGCTTATAATTGACCAAGTTTTTCTTGGTAAAGTCTAAGTATTCTCTGGGGCTGCCTTCCACAGGTGTCTGAACCATATGTCAACTCCCGTTCCTTGTCGAGTAGTACATCCTTCCCTTCAAACTTTTGGCAAAGCGATCTCTTGTCACTCTTTTCTTGAACTCATTGCTTTGAAATTGTTTGGATCCTTCTTGCTTCCGTATACTAGTTGAACCCATTTTGTGAAATAGTCTACTGTGCGCTCCCAATCAAATCGGCCAAGTTGGGACTACCAAACTCTGCTTCGGCTATGTTGGCGAACCTCTGGACGTAGTCTTTTCTCTTTTCATTGGAGGAATCTGATTTTGTCCGGGCTCATGTCCTCTGTGAACTTCGTATAACAGGTTGGTGAAATTGGTATCTATAAAGCGGTATCTAGTTTCATCAAGACTCTTGCCCGGTCAGGGTCGTTGGGGAGGGTTTGCCGCTCGATATATTCCCTGATCTCGTCAACCCAATCTTTTTCCGAATCTCCAATTTGGTGGATTTCTATCCTGTCAATGGCTGGGCGCTCTGTGAACTCTATCCAGCAGTCCACACTAAGCTTGGCAATGTCCTCGTTTGTGATCCGGGAAAGCAAGTCCGCCTCGGAATTTTCAGCCCGGTTAACTTGGTTCAGCTCATGGTATTCGAATTCCTTTAATAAGTTTGTCGCGAACTCTTTGTATTTGACCAAAACCGGGTGATTTGTTTCGTATTCCCCTTTCACCTGGTTTATTACTAGTTGTGAGTCACTCTTCACGACCAGCTTCGATACTTTCATGTCCCGGGCTAATTCCAAACCCGCTATCAATGCCTCGTACTCGGCCTGATTGTTAGAGACCGCGAACTTAAACCTCAAGGCTCGCTTGAACCTTTGACCCTCCGGGGCGGTCAAGAGAATTCCGGCGCCGCTGACAGTCTTTCCGGCGGATCCATCTACACTTAACGACCAGCAATTTTCCGGTCTCTCCCCTGCAACTATTGCCTTCTCGCCTCTCTTTTTCTTTGTGTTTGCGGGTTGGGTTTTGTCCGGCTCGCTCTCCTTTGATTCAAATGTGGTCTCTGCCACAAAGTCCGCCAGTGCCTGTGCCTTGATGGCCTTCCGCGGGGAGTAGGTAATCTGGAATTCAGTCAGCTCTATGGACCACGATAGCATTCTCCCCGAGGATTCGGGCTTATGGAGTATCTTCTTCAGCGGGGTGTCTGAATAAACCGTGGTTGGGTGGGCGATGAAGTATGCCCGCAGCTTCCGAGCGGCCACGAGCAAGGCGAAAGCTAGCTTTTCAATGTTTAGATAGCGGCCTTCCACAGCAGAAAGTGCCTTGGAGACATAATACACGGGTTTCTGAAGTTTGCCCTCTTCCCTTACCAAAACAGCGGCCACTGCATAATCTATTGCGGCCAAGAAAACATAGAGTTCCTCCCCAAATACCGGGCTGCTCAATAGCGGCGGCTTTCCCAGGTAAGCTTTTATTTGCTCGAAAGCGTTCTGGCAGTCCTCGTTCCACTCGAAGCCCTTCTCTCCTCCTCCTTTTAAAGTTTTGAAGAAAGGCAGGCACTTTTCGGCTGACTTAGCAATGAATCTTCCCAAAGCCGTAATGCGGCCATTAAGCTTCTGTACCTCCTTAACGCATCTGGGGGGCTGCATGCTTATCAACGCCGTGATTTTCTCGGGGTTTGCTTCGATCCCTCTTTGGTTTACCATGAATCCCAAAAATTTTCCTGCCTTTACTCCGAAAGCGCACTTGGAGGGATTAAGCTTCATGTTATTTTCCCGGAGGTTGGTGAAGGCTTCTGCCATATCAATGTCGTGAGAGGTCTCCTTGGTCTTGATAACCATATCGTCGATGTAAGCCTCCAGGTTCCGGCCTAATTGATCATCAAAGACGATTCCTACCATCCTTTGATACGTACCGCCCGCGTTCTTGAGGCCAAATGGCATGTTGTTAAACGTGTAGGTTTTGCCCGCGGCATAGAAAGCGCATGAAGGGACGTCATCCTCCTTCATTTTGATCTGATGGTAGCCCGAGTATGCATCTATAAAGCTTAACACCCTATGCCCGGCGATAGAGTCTACTAATTGGTCGATCCGGGGAAGAGGGTAACAATCCTTAGGGCAGGCCTTGTTCAAGTCGGTGAAATCCACGCACATCCTCCACTTTCCATTTGCTTTGGTTACCATGACGACGTTGGCTAACCACTTCGGATATTTGATCGGGCTTATGATTCCTGCTTTCAGTAGTTTATCTACCTCGATTCTGATCGCCGCTTTCTTCTCTGGTGAAAAGTATCTTTCTTTCTGAAGGACCCGGGTAAATGTGGGATCGACATTCAGTTCATGCTCGATGACCTCTCTACTTATCCCCTTCATGTCCTCGACGGTCCAGGCAAATACATCCAAGCTTTTTCGCAGCAGCTCAATCAGAATCTTCCTTTCTTCTGCGGGGATTTCCAGCCCGACCTTGACCGTTTGTTCGGGGTAAGCGGGGTTTATGACTACATCCTCCAGAGCATCGTTGGGGCGGATGTCCCTTATTTCCCTATCGTGCAGCGAATCAATCACGATGTCTATGTGCTCGGTCTCTGCTGCAATACGACGGGCTTTCCTACTCCGCTTAAATTCTGCCCGTGTTGAGTGGAATGACAAAATTCCAATCATGGCCGCCTCCTCGGTCCTGTTGCTGTTGGTTTTGATCTTTTTTGCCTCCCTCGAGCTTACCAATCTTTTCCCCATCGCGCTCTCCCTTCTTTTCCTCTCTATTATTTTGAGAAAAAGCTCGGGCTTGTTCTCTATGCATGCTATCCCTGCGGGGGTGCTGAACTTGATCTTCTGGTGAGGGATTGACGCAACGATTCCTAGGGCAGCCTGAGCGGTCACTCCCAAGATTGCGTTGTACTGGGATTTTAGATCGATCACCATGAACGTGACGCGGGCTGTTTTCTCGAACGGCCTCTCTCCAATGGTCACTTCGAAGTCAATGGTCCCTTTTGCGTAGACCGTATGATTCGTGAACCCTTCCAACAAGCCCGCATATGGGGTTAAGTGCGCCTCGGACATCCCCATTTCTTCTAAACAATGGAAGTAGAGTATGTCCCGTGAAGCCCCGGTATCAATGAGGACCCTCCCAATATCCGCTCTACCAATATCCATCTTGATTGTCAATGGTTGTGTTGAATGGAAGAGGGTGGAGGCCAGCTCGCTCCTCTTGAACCCGATCATTTCCTCTTGCTCGGGTGGGTATGCAGGTATCAGGAACACCTTTTCCAATTTCTTGATCTGAATAGAGAGCTGGGTGTTGCTCGGGGCTTCTTCCCCAATATACTGTATGTCATAGCGTTTTTCCCCGTCGGCGTCGTTATCCCTAACATATTGGACATGTCCCCGTGGGGCTTCTCCTTTATTGCTGGGTCCCTCGATCCATTTTTTCAATTCTCCGGCCTCGACTTTCTGTTGTATTATCTTTTTCATCTGAAAACACTCATCCGTGTTATGCCCGTGGCTTTCATGGTAGCCGCACCACTTCTTCTTGTTCGCCTCATAAGGCTTTCTTTCTAGGGGTGGGGGAGGGGGCAGGGCTTCTGCCCGCAGAATCTCAGTCCTTGGGGCTATCAAAGGAGTGAAGGTGTTGTCATTTCTTTTAAAATTGGTCGTGCCCCTCGGTCTTCCTCTATTTCGGCCGCCACTGCCCCCCGAATAGCCTGCGTGGTACCTTGAGTCATGAGCGGGCTCGAGCCTATCCCTTATGCTCCTGCGGGCATCTTCCATGAACGAGGGCTCAACTCCGGCCATGGCAATGGCTCGATTGTACATTTCCTCCGTTCCCTCGGGATTTCGACAAGCGAACTCTTGCCTCAAGGTATAGGATGTCAATCCTCCCAAGAAGCACAGCTCGATGTCATTTCTCGTTAGGTCCACGATTTGTTCGGTCATTTTTCTAAACCGAGTAATGTATGCTTTCGTACTTTCTCCGGGATATTGCTTCACACCGCATAGATCCGATTTCGGTCTTGCGACCTCCCCAGCGCCCGCGAACGAATTCAGGAACGACGTCCGTAATTGCTCGTAGCTGCAAATGGAGCGGGGTTTATGGGCCAACAACCATCCCAGCGCCTTCCCCTTGAAGGTGGATGCTAGAGCCTTGCATTTTACGGCCTCATCCGTTGAAAATAGAGCCATCTGCCCTTCAAACCGCCCAACATGGCTTTTGGAGTTAGATGAGCCGTCATAAGCGTCTAGCGTGGGGACCTTTCCCCGCTGGATTGGGGAATCAGCTATCCAGGAGGCAAAAGCATCTATGGGTCCAATGCATTTTGCCACACTTTGCTTAGACTCCCATAGGTCCCTGATCATCCCCTGGACCTTGTAATCAATCTCTTCCCCGGTTTTCACCCTTTTTGCCGTCCCCGCAAATAGCTCTCCGGTTCTAACAGTTGCTTTTCCCTTGTAGTGGCCTTTGGACCTTCGAGGTTGAGACTCTCCTTCTTCACTCTTTCTCCCTTCCTCTCCTTCTTCATCGTCGTCCTCCACAACGATCGTTCTTTTCTTCTTTCCCTCCACCATGCTGGCTATGCTTTTAGAACCATGAGTTTTTGATCTTTCAAGAGGGATTCCCGTGTCAGCCTCGGCATTAAATAGCTCTTCCAGGGCCAGGTTTAACTGAAGCCCTTCCGCTACTAGATCCTGCCTGTCTTTCAGGAGCTGGATTTTCTTTTGAATCTGCTCAGGGGTGAGGGGAGTGACGGGGATTTTCTGTGCCTTGCGTGCTTTTGATGTTTCGATACGATCTCTCAGATCCGCCTCTCTTCTTGCTTTCTGAAAGGGAGTGCCCGAGCAGCCACTAGGCGCCTTGTCTCCCAATCTGGCAAAGATGGACCCTTGAGGCGCTTGTTTCGAAGGGCTAGCATTTGGGTTCAAGATTTCTTTCCCAGTCATTGTAAATATTTGGAATGTCGAGTGTATTTTTAGAACCGTAGAAACAAAAGAATGGCTTCGAACGGTGGAAACTCAAGATGAGATGACCGAGACTCGAACTGACGACTTGCAATAAAGGGTGTTGAGCCAGACTAGACTGGGAATTCGAAAGAACTCAGAAGATTGCACTAGGAAGATTTTCGCTTCCCGGCAATGGAACCACTGACGACGCCCTGGATTTCTGGGGTCACGGAGATAGAACTCCAACTTTGCTGTCTCTTGATCCTAATCACAACACAAACAAGGACACCGTTAAGACCAATGCCGGGTTGGAATCCGGCTTAGGCCCTCGGGTGTGAGAGTAAAATCTCTGAGGAAAACCTAAGAAGAAGGCTCAATGAAGACCTTATGTGTGTGAAATGGATAGAGCACGTACCTCCTTCATGGGAGCGAAAAGAGGTATATATATGACCAAGGGAAAGAAACCTGCACAAGGTACTAACCACCCTGGTACTGGGGGGACACGTGGCGAGTCCCCAGTGGATCGGTCAGGAGAGTCGCTGGGAAGGTGGCGTGTCTGTCAGGGAAGCATGGCCCTATCACCAACCGTTATGGTGTGTCAGGTACGGATAGGTGACGCCTCGCGTACGTTTGTGCCAGTTGGGCACCACGGGCTCTTCAGGATAGCGGGAGGCAGAGCCATCTCGGGCATATATATCAGGGGGATCGGTCCCCTCGGGCTTACTTGCCCGCGTTCCCTGCCGGTTCGGCCCCTAGAGTTCAGATCCGGTTCGGGCGCGTTAGGTCGCATTAATCTAAACCAGCGAGCATCCGGCCCAGACGGCTCGGTCTCATCACCACTGTCCCTAAATGAGTGTCCATTTTCAAGAAATCTTTTTCCCTAAATGAGTGTCTTTTTTGAACATAACTTTCTCCCTAAACGTTTTTTTTCGAACAAATTTTCACCGGTTTCTTTATACGTGCAAAACTAAAGGTTTGGAAAGGAGATTACAAGATTATATATGAATCGTTGTTACCAAATTGTTCAAAAAGTTGAGATTTTCAGTGTCCCTTAAAATGGAATTTGGACACTCATTTAGGGACAGAGAGAGTAATTTTTAAAATCAAATATCCAACGTTACATTTTTTTTGTCGCAATTAAGGATAGAGCTTACGCCTGTTAACAATAGTCAACGAAGTGGGTGGAAAATTAACGAAGTAATTAAGTTTTCCAATCACTATTAACTTGCGTCAATAGTCATTAGTTCTTGGATAATGATATGTATAGTGAAAATTCAAAGTTAGTTCTTTGATCAGTTGAATGAGTGCAAAATAGCATTATACACTCAGTTGTAAAAAAATTAATTTTAAGACTCATAATGAAATAACTTAGAAACTTGGAGGCAATAAGTTACAAGTTGCTCTCAAATAATCAAGAGGAGAGGTGTATTATTTCTAGTCGTCCACACTCCTCAATATCCATTGACTCATGTTGTACTTAATCAACTTCTAACATGGAAGGCTTTTGACTTCAAAACTAGTATACTGATCAACTTAATGACATTTGTTTAACAAACTGACATGATATATATATTCTAGAGTAAGGAGCTATACTAGCTCACAACACGAGTTCTAGACAAGAAAATTCAAAACCAAACTTAATACATACACAGCGGAAACATGCCTAGCACATAAGCTGGCATTAAGAGTACTATACAAGATGTCTAGTGACAACAAAAACTGTCTACCCCAAAATAAAGAGTTACAAAACCCATAATACACCGTCCTCACCAAGTGTAAAAGGACACAAGCCCCAAAATAATCACGACCTGCGAAGCAAACTCCCAACTATGTCGAGCCTCACTGCGCACTATCCTTCCTTTCCTGGGGGGGGGAAGCAAATAAAGGGTGAGATAAATCTCAGTAAGCTATTAGATGCAACTACATGACATGCTATCATGCAATTCAAGTAGATACTCAAGTAATTATATATCAAGTATCATCAAGTAACAAGTATATGAGAGGATAATCCACTCATCAAATAGCACATAAGGCTAAACAAGCAAGTTATAAGGATATTGCTTCCTTCCTTATTCCTCCCAAGAATACCATTGTTGTCGAAGCTTGTATTACTTTGACTTCACGATCAATAACAGGAACTGATTATTCAGTATATATCAGAAGACCCGGTAACCAGTGTCATTCTCAATATCAGTACTCATGATTATTCATGAGGTGTTCGGGACGGGAATTTAGCATTCACTTAAGTCAGGCTTATTGCTCCAACTAAGGAAGCTATGCCCTTACTATGGCCGGTAGTAAGGGGTCGGGCAGAAATACATAGGGACCCGATTGTCACTTAAACCCCAGCTCTCGCGACAAGCGTGAACCTATACATTTTCGAACAAGCAAGGAGACCCAGCTGGACTCACACAAGAAAGTACAAGTAGATATTTACTTGAACAACGGGAGAAGAACTAATCCAAATGTAGTGGACTAGCTCAACAAGGAACATGCTTCAAGTACTCAAGAAGTCACCTTGTTATCAAGCAACTATATGCAATGTTTGCACATACACAACAAGAACATGTTTCATACAAGTTAGTGCTTGTTCATAGCACTTTCAAGTTCACTACCATACATATGTATTGGTGTCAAGCCATGTACAAGATTTTATTATCTTATATTCAAGTCTTAATCCATTTCTATGGATGTTCAAATCACGTACAAGCTTTTAAGGCCTTATACTTCAAGTTATAACTTCCAATCTTTGGACATTCAAACAAGTATAAGAGTTATACATTTACTCTTACCAAATCCCAATCCTATTCTTAGGATGTTCAAGTCTAAGACCTTATGCTAATGCCTCTAAGGTGTACAATCATTGGATTCACAACAAGTATAATACATTAGTGCTTGTTCATAGCACTTTCAAGACATAAAGAAGAGATACTACTCTTATACTTATGTTCTCATTTTAATTCAATGAGTATACATGGTTAAGACCAAGTCTGATGCCCCTAAAGTATCACAACACTTGCTAGGACATCTTATATTAAGGTTATATACCTTAACTAGGGTTACTTCCAACTTATACAAACTTTAAACAACATCTTTATTTTTCAGACAACTGTGCGGTCGCCCAAAATGGACTGTGCGGCCGCACACAAGCAGGTCACTTTCTTTGAAAAACCCTTCAGAAAGATGTGCGGTCGCACAATCATTTTTGTGCGGTCGCACAGTGTACTAAAATGAGAAATTCCCATTTCTTTCACAGGTTGAACTATTTCCGTTCCAAACGTAGGAGTAACATTTCCTAACAAATTCAACATTCCCAGAAAAGGCATAACATCATTCAAACTCATCTTTCCAAATCCCTTTATAATTTTACACAGGGGAATTTTACTCCTTTTGTCCCAAATTTACAAGTACCACAAAAATCACCCCAAACACAAAATTAACATTCACAAGTATCGAGAATAACATTTATGCATGTTATTACAAGCAAGGGGGAGCTAATAACTTACCTAGTCAAAATTCAAGTTGACCCAAACTTATTTATGTTCGGCCTGGAACGCTCTATTCAACGCCACGAATATTAATCCGGGATCGGAAGCAAGAACGGAGGGATAATTAAACTCGAGGAGTCGAGAATAGGGAAAACTTTTAACCCTAGCTTTTTAGAACAGAAGGAGTATGCGTAAGAAAATTTTGGGGAAGAATGCCTTTCTCAGGCAAACACTAGTTGATATACTTCAACTATCCAAGAATGACACTTAGGCCCCTCAAGTTTCACTTTTAACAAAAAGACCCCTAAAGTCAAATTTTCACAAATGACCCAAAAGTCAAAACTAGACATTTAACCACCTTAATATTCTAAAGCAGTTAAAAATTTAACCCAAGTAAAACTAGCACATAATATGCAAGTTCAAGTATTTAACAAGTATGTCAAGTATTTAACAGGAAATTCGATGGGTGTTACATCCTCCCCACCTTAAAGAAAATTCGCCCACGAATTTTACTTACCAAGATTTTCAAATAGGCTCGGGTATTTATCTCGCATCTCTTTCTCGGTTTCCCAAGTAGCCTCTTCAATTTCATGATTCCTCCAAAGGACCTTCACAATAGGAATCCTTTTGGTACGCAATACTTGCTCTTTCCAGTCAAGAATTTCAACAGGCTGTTCCTCATAAGACAAATCAGGCTGAAATAGAATAGCCTCATATTCAAGAACATGTGATTCATCTGCCATATACTTGCGAAGCATAGATACATGGAACACATTATGAATACCAGATAAAGAAGGAGGTAAAGCCACTCTATAAGCCAACTTCCCAACTCTTTCAAGAATCCCAAATGGACCGATATAACGAGGAGATAACTTTCCTTTCTTCCCAAATCTCTTTATACCTCTACGAGGAGAGACCTTCAAGAATACAAAGTCACCTACCTGGAATTCAAGATCCCTTCTACGATGATCTGCATAACTCTTTTGTCTACTCTGAGCTGTGCGCAATCTATCTCGAATGAGTTTCACACTTTCAACTGACTGTTGAACCATTTCAGGACCCAAGAGTCTAGCTTCTCCCACTTCATCCCAGCATATAGGAGATCGACATTTTCTGCCATAAAGAGCCTCATATGGAGCCATTTCAATGCTAGACTGAAAACTGTTATTATACGCAAACTCAGCCAAAGGAAGATGAGTATCCCAACTGCCTTTGAAATCAATAACACAAGCACGTAACATATCCTCAAGAATCTGTATAAGTCTCTCAGATTGCCCATCAGATTGAGGATGAAAAGCTGTACTGAAATTCAATTTAGTACCCATAGCACCCTGAAGAGACTGCCAGAATCGAGAAGTAAAACGAGGATCTCTATCAGATACAATACTCACAGGAACCCCATGCAGTCGGACAATCTCCTGAACATACAAAGATGCCAATTGAGACAATGAATATCCCATGGAAACAGACAAGAAGTGAGCTGATTTAGTCAACCTGTCCACTATAACCCAAACAGCATCATGGCCTCGTCTGGTACGTGGCAAACCAGTCACAAAATCCATCGTGATATGCTCCCATTTCCACTCTGGAATTTCCAATGGTTGCAACAAACCTGCGGGACGTTGATGTTCCACTTTTACTTGTTGACAAGTCAAACATTTGGATACATACTCAGCAATTTCTCTTTTCATATTGTTCCACCAGAAATGTTTCTTCAAGTCTTGGTACATTTTAGTACTTCCAGGATGAATAGTATACTTGGCTTTGTGAGCCTCTTCAAGAACTTTCTTCTTTATCTCAGGATCAACTGGAATACAAACTCGGCCTCGAAAGGTAAGAATTCCATCACTATTAAAAGAAAAATCTGGTTGCTTTCCTTCATTCATTCCACTAATGATTTTCTGCAATTCAGAATCAACTACCTGAGCTTCTTTGATCTGTTGGAGTAAATCTGAAGTAGCTTTTATATTAGCAAAGATAACTCCATGATTTGATTCACAAGGATTCCAATCACACAAATCTTCAAACATCTTCCATTCCCGAATCATCAAGCAAGAAATATAAGTCTTTCGGCTCAGTGCATCTGCCACAACATTTGCTTTTCCCGGATGATAAAGGATAGTACAATCATGATCCTTCAATTTCTCCATCCATCTACGTTGTCTCATATTAAGCTCTTTTTGAGAAAACAAGTACTTCAAGCTCTTATGATCGGTAAAGACTTCAAATTTGGTTCCATACAAGTAATGCCTCCATTTATGCAAAGCAAAAATAATCGCAGCCAACTCTAAATCATGAGTAGGATAATTCTTTTCATAAGGAGATAGTTTTCGAGAAGCATAAGCTATTACCTTGCCATCTTGCATTAGAACACAACCCAATCCTTCTTTAGAAGCATCAGTATAAACCATGAAATGCTCAGAACCATTAGGCAAAGCCAAGACTGGAGCTGTAGTCAAACGCCTTTTCAACTCCTGAAAACTTGCTTCACATTGGTCATTCCACTCAAAAGAAATAGCTTTTCGAGTCATGTTAGTCAATGGAGTAGTAATCTTGGAGAATCCCTCAATGAACCTCCGATAATAACTAGCCAAGCCCAAGAAACTACGGATCTCAGTCACTGTAGTTGGCCTTTTCCAGTTAACAACTGCTTCAACTTTGGAAGGATCTACTGCAATACCAGTAGCAGACACAACATGCCCCAAGAATGAAACTTCTTCTAACCAGAAAGCACATTTGCTGAATTTTGCAAATAGTTGTTTCTCACGAAGAACTTGTAATACTATTCTGAGATGTTGTTCATGCTCAGCCCGTGACTTAGAATACACAAGAATATCATCAATGAATACCACCACGAAGCAATCAAGATATGGCTTGAATATACGGTTCATCAAATCCATAAATACAGCTGGAGCATTTGTCAACCCAAATGGCATAACAATAAACTCATAATGCCCATACCTGGTACGGAAAGCTGTCTTTGGTATATCCTCAGATCTGATTTTCAACTGATGATAACCACTTCTCAAGTCAAGCTTCGAATACACTACTGAACCCTGAAGCTGATCAAACAAGTCATCAATATGAGGTAACGGATATTTGTTCTTGATAGTTACCTGATTAAGATCTCTGTAATCAATACATAATCGCAGAGTCCCATCTTTCTTTCTGACAAATAACACTGGTGCACCCCACGGTGATACACTAGGCCTGATAAAGCCCCTTTCAAGCAATTTCTCAAGCTGTGTTTTCAACTCTCTTAACTCAGCTGGAGCCATTCTATAAGGTGCTTTAGAGATTGGTGCTGTACCTGGTAATAACTCAATACAAAACTCAAGCTCTCGATCAGGTGGCATACTATACTCAGAAGAGAACACATCTGAAAATTCAGACACAATAGGAATATCCTCCATCTTGGGAACAGATACACTCTGATCAAGTACACATGCGAGATACCCGGCACAACCACGAGATAAAAGTTTTCTAGCTTTTAAAGAAGAAATAACATGTATAGCACATAAAGGCCTATCACCTTCAAAGGTAAAATCAGGCAAACCAGGAATAGAAAAAGTTACTACTTTTCTATAACAATCAACAGATGCATGATGCACATATAGCCAATCCATGCCAAGAATCACGTCAAAGTCCCTTATAGGTAACACGACTAGGTCGGCAAGAAGGGAATGATCACCCACAAGAACCTCACATTTCTTGTAAACCTCAGAAGTAAACATGCAATCTCCCATAGGGGAAGATACTTCTAGCACATAAGGCATAGAATCAGGAAGAACATGCAAATGCGACACAAAATGAGATGCCACATAAGAATGATATGAGCCTGGATCTATCAAGACTCGCGCTCTCGTACTAGAAAGTAATATAATACCTCCTATGACCGCAGAAGACTCAGCTACACCCTGCTGATCTAAAGCAAACACTCGACCCTGAACTTTTGGTCGACCCCCACTATCTCTCTTGGAACCTGAGGCTGGTTGACTTGTACTCCCAACTTGATTTACTTTACTCTTAGAACAATTTCTAGCAAAGTGCCCCGCTTCACCACACACTATACACTTTCCTTGCTTTAGCCAATACTTGTCTTCAGAATGGCCTTCTTTCGAACAATAGCCACATACTCTCCTGGGACCTTGGACTGTTGTCCTCGAACCAGTTGATACACTACCTTTGCTTTCGGTTGGCTGTCGGAATCGACGATCTTGGCGGCCAGATTTACCACCTTTAGAACCAGATCCCTGAGTTTTCTCTGATACACGACCAGTCATGGTTGTTCCCAACTTCACCTTGTGTTCTTCGATATCATTTTCAATGGTATAAGCCTTCTCCACTGCTTGCTGATAGCTAGTGAGCTGTAGAGAAAGAAGTTGCTTCCTATACTCAGTCCTTAACCCTTTAACAAACCTCTGTGCCTTCTTAGCTTCATTTGGAACTAAATGATCACAATACCTGGCCAATTCTGTGAACTTGGTTGAGTATTGCCCCACGGTCAGACTTCCCTGCTCCAGATTAAGAAATTCCATCTCTTTCCTATCTTGGACCACTGTTGGAATAAACTGCGACTTAAAAGCTTTAAGAAAATTCTCCCATGTCTGTGGTACACCTTCCAGTTCCCAGCTTTTACTCAACGCTTGCCACCAATGTTCAGCGGCTTTCTCAAGTTTAAAGGTTGCAAAGGTTACCTTATCCCCACCTGCACATCTCAAGGCTGTAAAGATCTTCTCAATACTTTCAATCCACTCTTCTGCCTTCTTAGCATCAAATTCCCCCATCAAAACTACGAGGTTTCAGCTTCAAGAACCTTGTAAGACGATTAGGATAATCCCAGTCTACATTATCAACCATTTCTTCTTGAGGAGTTATAGATCTCAGTTGATTACTGCCACTAGTACCTTCAGAACTCATTGTACCTGTAGGTAAACACTCAGCGTTATTAATAACACCCCAAGACTCACCCATACCTAGGTCATAGACCCTATCCAGACTTAGAGCAAACCAAGGTAGCTAAACAGGGTAGCTAAACCAGGGTAGCTCTGATACCAACCTGACACGCCCCCAGGTCCCGGGATCCCCTAATAGAACCTCGAACCTGGATGGGAGCGCCTAACGGGAAACAAGAAACTTAACAAGAAACTTAATGACATTTGTTTAACAAACTGACATGATATATATATTCTAGAGTAAGGAGCTATACTAGCTCACAACACGAGTTCTAGACAAGAAAATTCAAAACCAAACTTAATACATACACAGCGGAAACATGCCTAGCACATAAGCTGGCATTAAGAGTACTATACAAGATGTCTAGTGACAACAAAAACTGTCTACCCCAAAATAAGGAGTTACAAAACCCATAATACATCGTCCTCACCAAGTGTAAAAGGACACAAGCCCCAAAATAATCACGACCTGCGAAGCAAACTCCCAACTATGTCGAGCCTCACTGCGCACTATCCTTCCTTTCCTGGGGGGGGGGGGAAGCAAATAAAGGGTGAGATAAATCTCAGTAAGCTATTAGATGCAACTACATGACATGCTATCATGCAATTCAAGTAGATACTCAAGTAATTATATATCAAGTATCATCAAGTAACAAGTATATGAGAGGATAATCCACTCATCAAATAGCACATAAGGCTAAACAAGCAAGTTATAAGGATATTGCTTCCTTCCTTATTCCTCCCAAGAATACCATTGTTGTCGAAGCTTGTATTACTTTGACTTCACGATCAATAACAGGAACTGATTATTCAGTATATATCAGAAGACCCGGTAACCAGTGTCATTCTCAATATCAGTACTCATGATTATTCATGAGGTGTTCGGGACGGGAATTTAGCATTCACTTAAGTCAGGCTTATTGCTCCAACTAAGGAAGCTATGCCCTTACTATGGCCGGTAGTAAGGGGTCGGGCGGAAATACATAGGGACCCGATTGTCACTTAAACCCCAGCTCTCGCGACAAGCGTGAACCTATACATTTTCGAACAAGCAAGGAGACCCAGCTGGACTCACACAAGAAAGTACAAGTAGATATTTACTTGAACAACGGGAGAAGAACTAATCCAAATGTAGTGGACTAGCTCAACAAGGAACATGCTTCAAGTACTCAAGAAGTCACCTTGTTATCAAGCAACTATATGCAATGTTTGCACATACACAACAAGAACATGTTTCATACAAGTTAGTGCTTGTTCATAGCACTTTCAAGTTCACTACCATACATATGTATTGGTGTCAAGCCATGTACAAGATTTTATTATCTTATATTCAAGTCTTAATCCATTTCTATGGATGTTCAAATCACGTACAAGCTTTTAAGGCCTTATACTTCAAGTTATAACTTCCAATCTTTGGACATTCAAACAAGTATAAGAGTTATACATTTACTCTTACCAAATCCCAATCCTATTCTTAGGATGTTCAAGTCTAAGACCTTATGCTAATGCCTCTAAGGTGTACAATCATTGGATTCACAACAAGTATAACACATTAGTGCTTGTTCATAGCACTTTCAAGACATAAAGAAGAGATACTACTCTTATACTTATGTTCTCATTTTAATTCAATGAGTATACATGGTTAAGACCAAGTCTGATGCCCCTAAAGTATCACAACACTTGCTAGGACATCTTATATTAAGGTTATATACCTTAACTAGGGTTACTTCCAACTTATACAAACTTTAAACAACATCTTTGTTTTTCAGACAACTGTGCGGTCGCCCAAAATGGACTGTGCGGCCGCACACAAGCAGGTCACTTTCTTTGAAAAACCCTTCAGAAAGATGTGCGGTCGCACAATCATTTTTGTGCGGTCGCACAGTGTACTAAAATGAGAAATTCCCATTTCTTTCACAGGTTGAACTATTTCCGTTCCAAACGTAGGAGTAACATTTCCTAACAAATTCAACATTCCCAGAAAAGGCATAACATCATTCAAACTCATCTTTCCAAATCCCTTTATAATTTTACACAGGGGAATTTTACTCCTTTTGTCCCAAATTTACAAGTACCACAAAAATCACCCCAAACACAAAATTAACATTCACAAGTATCGAGAATAACATTTATGCATGTTATTACAAGCAAGGGGGAGCTAATAACTTACCTAGTCAAAATTCAAGTTGACCCAAACTTATTTCTGTTCGGCCTGGAACGCTCTATTCAACGCCACGAATATTAATCCGGGATCGGAAGCAAGAACGGAGGGATAATTAAACTCGAGGAGTCGAGAATAGGGAAAACTTTTAACCCTAGCTTTTTAGAACAGAAGGAGTATGCGTAAGAAAATTTTGGGGAAGAATGCCTTTCTCAGGCAAACACTAGTTGATATACTTCAACTATCCAAGAATGACACTTAGGCCCCTCAAGTTTCACTTTTAACAAAAAGACCCCTAAAGTCAAATTTTCACAAATGACCCAAAAGTCAAAACTAGACATTTAACCACCTTAATATTCTAAAGCAGTTAAAAATTTAACCCAAGTAAAACTAGCACATAATATGCAAGTTCAAGTATTTAACAAGTATGTCAAGTATTTAACAGGAAATTCGATGGGTGTTACAGATGTCCTGGTTTGTTGGATGGTTGATGTGATCTCGGGCTTGTGTCAAGTTTGTAAGGATGATGAAGTCAGTGTAGTTGTTATAGACTGCTCATTCTAATCCCTTTCCAAATTACGAGTATTTTTGTCAGGAGGGGGGGAGGTAGTCTTGCATGAGATGCTTTCTGATGCTAGACGTCCATTTCTTGGGTCCCATAGCTCTCATTCTAGACCAGCCCATCTAGCATTCTTCTTCCATGTCCATCAGTGTAAACTCAGAGGCGATGCGGAAGCGTAGAAGGTTTTGTGAGTTACTTGATTCGCCTAATTCGCGATTGCGTAGTATTGATCTTTCGATGCCAATTCACATGCCTTGTTTCTAATAGTCTCCGGTGAATTAACGATTAGAATCAGACCACAACGATTTCTTGTGAGAATTATCCATGAATCCACAGTTCATGGAGTCGAAAAGAAGAGAACCATGACGTTTCCTTTTGTTGAGACTATGAGAGGAGAAGAGGGAGAAAACGAGAGGAGGCGAGAAAGAGAACGAGTCCCTTTTTTGTCTTTTTTTTTTTTTTCCGTTTCCTCCCCTTTTTTTATAACCGTGTAGTGCCTCTTCAATTGGGTTGTGTCTTTTACCCTGCGGGTCGGGTTACTGGATCGAGCCAAGTTGTGGGCGGACACATCCATTATTTCCAACAATCAACAATCAAAATTTGTAAAGTACCAATATGTGATTATTTTTTTTAGATATTCCTCAAGAGACTTTTCATTCAATGAATCAAGACTCGGGGGGTGTTTCGGAGGGTGGGGAAGGATTTTGACATATTGTCCTTGAGGTTCTGGTAGAATTACAAATTTTATTTTTTTGAAGGTTTATAGAGGTTAGTGTTAGGATAATATAGAAGGGTTTGCAAGACTAAAAATAATGTTATTCCGATTTTTCCAAATTTCTCAAAAAGGTTAGGATAAGACATGTTAAATTTAAGTCGTCAATATTTTTTAGGAGTTGTCTTACATATATATATGTTGTTTGTATCACGATAAAATCACATCCAAAATTTATTTTTATTTGAAATATGACATTTATATTGGGTAAAATAAAAAAGGTGTGTCATTTTGAGAAGGGGGAGTGTATTATCTACTCCGTCCTTTCCATAGCAAAGTTTTTTTTTTTTGAAAAAAAATTAATGCGCGAGAACTAAAGAAAAGTAAATATAATATTGATAGTTGTGTACATGTCGTGAGTGTGAAAAATAAAATAAGAGAGACAATGTGCGATAGGGAATAATATGTGAATGGGTAGAGCTATTGCCACTACATTTTTTAATTATCCACTACATCTTTAATAATTAAACAAAATTAATTGTTCACTTTGACAAGATTTGCCCATCAAAATCCTGCCAATTATAAATATAGTAGGAATTACCCAAATCACCCTTAAATTTATCTTCTCTCTTTAATGAAAAAAAAGGTATGCATAATATTAGTATTCATATCTATTTAATTATTATTAACCAATATTCTTATATTCCACAAAAGTTAAAATATAAAAAACAATCAGTACACTAAATATATCACCTAATTAAATATCACTTTTGAAATAAATAAATTAAAATAAACCAAAACAATACATAATATTATAAAAGAAAATGTTAAAAACTTAAATAGTGCATCTTAAATAAAAAAATTAAATATCCATTAAAACAACTTTCAAAAGCTACAGACGATGAGTTTCATAAGCATGGAAATTAATATGAAGTCAAAACTAAAATAAAAATAAAAATCATACGAAATCTAAATACTACTAGTGAAACTCTCATAATAATACTACTTCCGTCCTAAAATGAATGTTTAAAAAATTTTAAAATTTATTTTTGATAAAAAACAAATTTAAAATATTTATGACTTTCTTTTTGAGACGGAGGGAGTACATATTTCTATACATAACCCATCCTTGCTCCTAGCTTTCATTCACAAGTCTTCAGCACCTTCAACTCTAACAATTTCACAAGTATATATTCAGCAACCTTCAACTCAAGCAAACTGCAACCTTCAACTCAAGCAAACTGAAATATACACATTAACACTTGAGTTAGGAGTAAAATTAAAAACTACAGAATAACAATATAATACTATATTCAACTTATAATATGCACACTTTAGCATATTATGCCTAAGAGTGTGTTTTTTAAATGTTGTTACTCAATTCAGAATGTCATAACAGTACTGATGCAATCAAAACAAGAAGGTATGCAAAAAAATATAGGAAACTCACATAATTCAGCTATGTACGTAATAAGTCAGTAATTGATGTGTCCATTGCATCCAAATCTACCGTGTCCAAGAAACAATCAAGCGTTGCGGTATGTGAGGAACATGCTTGCTCAGAAACTCCAGAAACTCCCATTTGCTTATTTGGACAAGTTCTAGTATTGTGACCAACACCTTTGCATGTACTACATTTTCTACCACTTTCAACAATTTCAAAAGCAGAAGGATCGCGCCTTGTCGAGTTAGATCCATTTTTCTTCTTAGCTAATGAAGGTCGGCCTCTATATATATATAGTTTGTTTCAGTGAAGACAATTTGTATGAAAAGATTTATCATGCTTTTGTAAACTAATCTGAAATCGAAAGAGTAGTAACAAGGTTTGATCGAAATCAGTAATTTTTATGAACTAACTAAGAGGATAATTGAAGAATAAAAAATAATACACAATATTTATAAAAACTCTTTGAAAATTGAAAGAGACTATTTAACAATGCTAATGTATAAGTATTCATACCTGGTGATTACAACTCCAAACCCAATTTGGTTGGATAGATAGGGAAGAAGAAGAGGCCGCAGCACGAGTATCAACTCCTTGAAAATTGAACGAATTATTTTAGGGTTTCTTTTAATAGTTAGTGTCTAATATTATGCAAATATTTTATTAATGAGATAAATGATACATATAAAGGGTGATTTGGGTAATTCCTACTACATTTATAATTGGCAGGATTTTGATGGGCAATCTTGTCAAAGTGAACAATTAATTTTGTTTAATTATTAAAGATGTAGTGGATAATCAAAAAGTGTAGTGGCAATATCTCTACCCTATGTGAATTCTTGTGGTGAGCGGACATTTGAACTCTATTTAATAAAAAATAATTTTATATTTTTATTTTGAATTAAAACCATTTGTTATGGGACTTCAAAAAAAAAAAAAAAAAAAAATTGTAACCTATATTATGTAACGGAGGGGAAATGTAGTAATCATCTTAGTGATATCCTCCTCCTTCCATAAAAAGGGTGCTCCTTATTTAGTTGAAGAATAATATTAGGAGTACAAAATACTTACAAACTTTTTTTACAAGACTTTATATGTATTGATTTTAGATGATTTTATTAGTCTTTTATTATAGTGTAGTATGTCCATTATCAATGCAACTAGTAAAATATTGTCAACTCATTTTATAACCAAGATTTTATAACTTTATTTTGTGCCTTTAACATTGCTTTTAGTTGAAATCCTTATATTAAAAAGAAAACTTTCAAATCCTCACTTAGTTTTATTCAAATGCCAGAAAATTATCAAATCATATTTTTAATTAATTTTTTGGACTTACAGATGAAACAATTATACGTAATAAAATGAAAAATGAGTCGTTTGTTATGAAATCGAGAGAGTCCTAGAGGTAAATGATACCAACTTTTTTGTTGGGTTAGGGCAACTCCAATGGAAAGAGTTAAGCAAAGGTACTAAAATCAAATTTTGGTACCTTTTGGTACCTTTGAGTACTATTCATAAGGTATCAAATTTTCATCTCCAATGGTAGGTATCAAAATCAAATTTTGATACCTATATAAAATGTAATAGTAATTCCAATGCTAAGTATCAAAATCAAAAATTTATTTTATATTATTAATTTTATTATATATTTAAAATATTTAACTATTTAAATATTTTAATAATTAAATATAATTAATTTTAAATAAAATTAAATATTTTTTTATATTTTAAATAAAAATAATATTAATAATAGTAATAATAAAAACAAAGTCACAAGAGGTAAAATATTAAAAAAGAAAGAAAATTTACAAGTTTTGTAATACTTAAACAATGAGAAAGAGTTAAACAAGGTACCAAATTTGGTACCTTGCTTAACTCTTACTCAAAATTTGGTACCTCAAGCTTGCCTCATTGGAGATGCTAACTCTTTTGGTAGGTACCAAAATTTGGTTTTGGCACCTACCATTGGAGATGCCCTTAGGAAAAATTATGATTTACTTTCCAAATGCAATTATTTTGTTTATTTTTAATTTTTGAAATGATAAATGATAAAAATGTGTGAAAGATTTTCCTATTCCGGCACACCGCCGGCCCAAACGACCATCCCACTCCCCCCGTCGCCATCTTCAACCCCTCGCTCTCTCTCTCCTCCCTCATATCAAAGCGCCATTAAATGATCCCTTTCGTATTAAATGCACCACCTAAAAAACCCACCCACCCATCTTCCCTTTAACCCAAACCCACATTTTCTCTCTCCTCTTTCCTCTACTCAAATGGACTTCTACACCACCACCACCACCTCCTCCTCCCTTCCTCTTCCCCAATGTCCTCCCCTCTCACCTCCTCCTCCTCCTCCGCCGTCCAATCACCACCTTCCAACACAACCTACTACCTAACTAACCTCGGCCTCGGCTACGCCATCGCCATCGCTCTCGGCTTCCTCGTCCTCCTCTCCTCCATCCTCCTCGCCTCCTACATCTGCTGCCGCCACCGCAACCACAACTACAACAACAATCGCAACTCCAACACTTCTCTCTCCGACAACACCTCTCACTCCGATAACGGCATAATTCTCCCCCGCATCATCTTCGTTGCCGAGGACGACGACGACGACGGGGATATTGAGTCCGCCGTCGTTGGACTGGAACAGAACGTTATTAATTCGTACCCGAAGTTTCCCTTTGTTAAAGGCGGCGGCGGCGGATTAGGGAGTGATACACTGTGCCCGATCTGTTTGTGTGAGTATAAGGATGCGGAGATGTTACGGATGTTGCCTGATTGTAAGCATTATTTTCATCTGACATGTATTGATGCTTGGTTGAAATTGAATGCTTCTTGTCCGGTTTGTCGGAACTCGCCGCTTCCGACGCCGTTGTCCACTCCGTTGTCGGAGTTGGTGCCGTTGTCTCAGTATTCAGACGGCCGACGGAGGAGATAGCAAGTAATTAGGTATTTGAATTGGAGATCAGGACCTGGATCTGGCTCTTATTTCTGGATTTGATTGAATTAGGGTTCTAGGTATTGAAATGTAAAGAGTTTTGTTGATTAATTAGAAACAAATTTGTTGGAAAGTTGTTAGGATTTTTTTTTTTTTTTTTTTTTTCCATTTGAGTGTGATCTTTTGTTTATAATATAGAAATTGTGATCACTTTCTGATTATTTATTAATTCAAGCTTTTTGAAATCCTCTTTTCTGATTCATTGCTAAGCATTGGAGATATGAATTTGGAATCCACAATTTGTTGCTTGAAACTGCAGAATTGAGCTAATATAAACGTACACATTTACGTGATCTTGGTTTCATTTCATCTGATTTATCTATGATTAACGTCATGCAACTAGTTTAGTCGCATCCACATTGCCATTATAGGCTGATTTGTGAAGTTTTCATTCTGACCTTTTTTCATATAATCGTCTTAAACGATTATGAATTTGCTTGTTTTCTTACATCATTTAGTGGGGTTCTTTGATTCTCGTTGGTACTGTTTTATCAATTCTGAAGTTTCAATGTTGTTCCAATGTGCAAACTAGGTGAATCTCTTTCTCTGTTTGTTGACACCGATTTCCTTTCTTGGTGTTGTTTGGTTAGAGCATGTACCAGAACGAGAACGTGAGCACAACTGGGAAGTGATTCTTCTGCTTCTACGACTTCACCTGTCAATTATAAAGCTCGGAATACTAGATTGAAGAAAGCTACAATGAAGCGCTAATCAACCGAGGTGATACTTTAATCCGTGTTAAGACTACACTAATGTTCCCCCCGTCCCAAAATGATCCTCCCATTTCCCATTTGATTATTCAAACTTTTTAAGAATATGAACTCTTGCTTCATTCACTAGCCATGTTTTGTGTATGCACTTTTAAGCCAAAATTGTAGAAATGGGAATAACTTTTTGAGACAATGGAAAATGGCAAATGGGAAGATCATTTTTGGACGGAGTGAGTAATTTATTTCAGTCCTACATGTTTTCTGCAGCATTTTGTGCCCCCATGCTTATTAGTGTCTGACTTCCGCCATTTCTGCGTTATTCCTCGACTATTTCATTATTTTACCATCACTTATGTACTGTATACAAGGTAAAGGTTTATTAGCATCTATTAGGCCGATATGTGGCCCCGTATGATTGTCTTTTGACCCGCTTCCCCTCCCAAATCAGGGACCACCCATTTGATTAAGGAGTAAGGTGTGTTTTGCACTAAATCTGGATCCCTTTTGGGCAGTTACCTGGTTAAACTATTGATTTTTATTTGTTTATATTAAGTTGATTATATTTTATAGCTTTCATTGAAGTGCATGATGAAACGATGCGGGTGAAGTTTAACTAGCTGTCTTAAAATATATTAGTACAAACTTTGATACTTTAAACTAATGAAATTTAACCTATTTAAGAAATGCATCGGGAAGTCTTACCAAGAGAACTCTTTATAGTAAGCATTAGAAATAATGACACTGATCTCAAGGTATTCTTTAAAGCCTTGATCTAAAGTACTACCTCAGTCCCAAAATGAATGGCCGAAATGTTTTCAAATTTAGCAATCCTTGGGCGGTTTTTGTTACTATTGAAGCATGATGTTCATAGTTGAGTCCCTCTTTAACGGTTTAAGCTTTTAGATGAGTTGGTAACTTGATGAGGTTTTTGACTTTTAATTGTAGTTCCTGAATTATACGAACGCATTATAAGTCTATATCGTTAAATAATTGACCGTTGTATCTTCTTGGAGCTCCACCTTTTCCAGTCCCCGTGTCTAGCAATGAACATGCTATTATTCTCCAAAAATGGATGGCAAAGTTGGGTTCATTGAGAGGATTGCCAAGTTTTTTTTTTTTTCTCTCTTGGGCACACTAGCACTGCTTGTCTGTGTTGCTACCTTGTCAAATACGTACGCTCTCAAATCTTTTCTGCAACAATGGTAAATCTGCTAGCCATGCTTTTGCCCATAGCGTTTAATACTCCCTCCCTCCCAAAATTATAGTCTTATTTCCCCTTTTTGCTTGTTCCAGAAAGTTAGTCTAATTTTTAAAATTAGGGCTTTAAATATCACTGAATTTCCAAAACTTATAATGTAACCCTTAAACTTAAAATGTCTGAAAAGTCGAACAAGACTATCATTTTCGTTTGGAGAGGGAGTATTACACAATGTTGTCCAAAAAAATTGGAGGAGATACAAATGATATGAGAGTAGAGATTCAACAAAGGATTAATCATCCGTGTTGATATATGGCTCCTTTCTCGCAGATATTATGAGTCTACTCGAGTTGCTGAACCAAATCAACAGCTTAAAGTGGATCCGTCCCAAGTACAGCCTGCTTATGCTGTTCGAGAATACTTGTCGATAGAGTATATCAGAAAGTGTGAGGATCAAACCAAAGAGATTAGGAAAGAAGAACTTCATGGGAGCCAATGGAACTTTCTTTAGCTTTGCCCATGCTTGTTTCTCTATGTAGCTGTAGCATGTAGCATGTAGGCTGTAGCGGTAGCAGTAGCAGTAGCAGTAGCAGTAGTAGCAGTGCCAGTGCCGGTGCCGGTGCCGGTGCCAGTATGATATTGGTGATAATATGCAATGACATAGGATACTTGTACTAAAATTGTGTTTTTTACTTTTAGGTTCTTGTTTTGCCAACATTTAAGTTGGTTCTGGGAAAGTTGCACAAAAGTTATGTAAACCCTCATTATCGACCGTCCATTTCAACCTCAATGGTCCACATTTACTGGATTATTTAGTGTTACTTCATACTCCCTACGTCCCAAAATGATCTTCCTATTTGCCACTTTTCATTGTTCCAAAAAGTTCTTCCCATTTTCTACAATTTAAGCTTAAATGTGCATAAATAAAACATAACTAGTGTAGCAAGTGTTCATATCCTTAAAAAGTTTGAATAGTCAAATGTGAAGATAATATTTTGGGACGGAGGGAGTACGTTTTCCTCATCCCGCACATTACATTAATCGGCCATCCACTTCATCCTCATTTTTAGCGAAGAACAGAAAACTCTACGCTCACCTATGGTTCATTTGATAAATGTAAAAGCAACATAAAATGGACTTGAATCTGTTCTTGTTGTAATTGACTGCAGCGCTGTAGCACCAACCATTGAGGTTTTGCCGCATTTCCTAATTTCTTTTTTATTTTAAAGCTTTGATCTATTTTGATTTAAGTAAGTTTGATAAGAGTTAAATTTTTTACTTATCAAAAAAAATAAAAATTGGTTGTTGGATGATTTAGGTGGGGTCATCAAAACACGGTAATCATGTAAAATGTACTCTCTCCGTCCCAAAATAATTTTCACACTTTTTTCCAAGTTATTACGAAGTAACTTATTTTAAGTTGATTTAATTATCTTAATAAAAATCTAAAACTTGTTATTGATCGTATTATTGATGGTGTGTTAATAACCAATTTTAGATTTTCAGTTAAATCAACCTAAATCAACCTAAAACCGTTGCTTAAAATCCATTTATAGCAACATCAAATAAAATATAAAAATTATTTTGAAACCGGGACAGATAGAGTACTAATAAAGTGGGAAAGTGATATCAAAACATGTGGAGTAGACATGCGCAGGGTGCCTACCCAAAATTTCTCTTTGAAAGAATGAAAGGGACATTGCAAACATCTTAAACTAGAATAATAGTAGTCACAAAAACTTTCTCACAAAATCCTAGTTGTAAAGATTTTATTGGTGTTTTTAATTAAAGTGTGGCGGATCCATTATCGATTCAACCAATAAAATATCGCCACCTCGTGTTATGAGCAAAATTTTGTGACTTGATTTTGTGCCCCTAACATTGCTCCTTAAACTAATAACCATAGATTCAGTGCAACAAACATAGCTATGGATTCCCTCTGAATAAACAACATTAGATTGACCCTACCACGAGACCCACCTATGACCTATTCCACCTTACAAACCTCAACAACATCAAATAAATCAGGACAATGTTAGGGGCATAAAAAAAGTTTATAAAACGATGAAATGGCGATATTTTATTGGTTAAATCGATTGTAGACCCGAGATACTTTAATTAAAAAGTCCAATAAAATTTTGACACATCATTTTATAAGCCACATTTTGTGACTTTATATTTACCCAATAAACAACTACCGTCAAAATATTAGACGAGTTAGAGTAAAATCATTTAGTCTCAGCTCACTCTGATTTGAAACCGTAACCGTGATCAATGTGTTGTAGTTTGCATCGATGTAGTGATCAACGTGTTGTTGTTTAGGCCATGAAATATTTTTAAACCAGTAGAGATTAAACTTGATCGATGTACTCCCTCCGGACTCAATTATAAGCAATAAAAGTGGGTTTTTTTTTACCTAAATATAAGCAACTCTAAGGGATTTCAAGACCATTTAATACTCTCTTACCAAAACTGCCCCTATTTAATTATTCATTTTCAAATACAAGTGCACATTTATTACACATTTAATATGAGGTTATATTAGTAATTTTAACATGTTTTTATTATAAAATCAAGACAATTAACTAACTTAACTACTTTCTTAATAGGTGTGATTTTAGTTATTTTTGCTTATATTTGAGACCGGAGGGAGTATACTTCTAAGATCAATTATCCCAACTCCTCATAACTTGTACCCCCTCTGTCCTTAAATGAGTGTCCAAATTCCATTTTAAGGGACGTTGAAAATCTCAACTTTTTGAACAATTTGGTAACAACGATTCATATATAATCTTGTAATCTCTTTTCCAAACCTTTAGTTTTGCACGTATAAAGAAACCAGTGAAAAAATTTTCGAAAAAAAAACGTTTAGGGAGAAAGTTATGTTAAAAAAAGACACACATTTAAGGACAAAGATTTCTTGAAAATGGACACTCTGACAGAGGGAGTATAATACTACTTCGGTTCTAAAATAAAATAAGTGTTGTTTATTGACTAAAATTTTGATTCACAATAATTATTTATATTTGGGTTGAAAATATTCAAATTCCTATTTTGTTTTACATTAAAATTTAAATAAACAGGCTCGGTAACTCTCAACCTAAGGCTCGTAAATGCCAAACCTGAGGCTCGGACTAACTGTCTGGAAATTCGTACACGTATGTATCGAAAAGAGGGCACACCTGTTCACCATTTCAATTTTTCACACAGTAGCTGCGTGAAAAAAAGAAACAAACGGTGTACACCGCTCTCTCTCTCTCTCTCTCTCTACTTCTAAGAAAACCTCTCTCGATCTTCAAATTTTAGGGTTTCGAATCGGAGAAAATGGCCGAACATGCAGATGAAATCATCGAACCGAGAGGCGGCGATTCATTGATGGAGAAGATATCGGACAAGTTTCACCGAGACGATTCGTCGTCTTCGTCGGACTCGGATACTGAGAAGAAGCATCATCATGAAGTGAAGGAGAATCACGATGCGGCTCCTTTGTCTCCGCCTCCGAAGGCGACTTCGTCGCCGTCGTCGGTGAAGTCTAAGATCTATCGGTTGTTTGGGAGGGAGAAGCCTGTTCATAAGGTCTTCGGTGGTGGTAAACGTACGGAATGAATCTCTTTCTCTTTATTTTGTACATACTAAAACGCACACAATGATTTGGGTTTAACATTTCTGCTGTATTGAATTTTCTGCTGGATCTGAGTATGTTTAGGCATGCATACTTATCTTTGCTCGTATCTCTATGTGTTTATATGTATGCGAATTTGGTATACTTGTATTTCCTGTTGTTGCATATGAGTTAGAAACTTGGCGTTTTACTAATCAGGAAATCCGAATTTTGTAAAGTATGGCTCATCTTCTGGATGTGCTATTCTCATGCTGTTGATTTTGTTCTACAATTTCTATTAGCTAAATTCGGTGGTGGTAAACGTACAAAAATGAATCTCTTACTCTCTCCTTTGCACACACTGAACTGAAACGCACGCAGATGATGTTTCCATTCATGTGATTGATGAATTAGGTTTAACATTTCAATTGTATTGAATTTTCTTCTGGATCTGATTATGTTTAAGAATGCATGCGTATCTTTGCTCGTATCAGTATGTGTTTATATATGTGTGAATTTGGTATAGTTGTATTTCTGTTAATTGTTTTTCCTGTTGCTGATGAGTTCAAAACTTGCGTTTTAGTAATCAGGAAGTCCCGATTTTGTAAAATTTGACTCATCTTCTGGATGTGCTATTCTCATGCTGTTGATTTTGTTCTACAATTTCTATTAGCTAAATTCGGTGGTGGAAAACGTACAAAAATGAATCTCTTACTCTCTTTTGCACACACTAAAACGCACTCAAATGAAGTTTCCATTCATATGATTGATGAATTAGGTTTAACATTTCAATTGTATTGAATTTTCTACTGGATCTGATTATATTGAAGGACGCATGCGTATCTTTGCTCATATCAGTATGTGTTTATATATGTATGAATTTGGTATAGTTGTATTTCTGTTAATTGTTTTTCCTGTTACTGATGATTTCAAAACTTGTGTTTTAGTAATCAGGAAGTCCGGATTTTGTAAAATATGGCTCACCTTCTGGATGTGCTATTCTCATGCTGTTGATTTTGTTGGTTTTCTGCAATTTGTTAGCTAAATACTTTGTAATTGCTATTCGTAGTCAAGGTTTGAATTCGGTGACTAAATGGTCTGTTGTGTTTGAGCAGTGCATTTACTTTTGGTCCTGTTGCTTTCCCTTGGTTGACTGCTTGGTAATTGCTGTCTTTGTAATTTACATTCTGTGACTTGGAAGTTCAATTTTGGTTGATTGTATCTATGTATGAAGGAAGTGGATCTCTGATGAAGTTTAAGTAGGAAAGATTGATTTCTTTAAATTTTTTTCTTTCAGTTCAAGGATGTTACATTTGTTGTTTTCGAATGCAAGAGAATTCCTTTCCCCCTAGTTTCTGTAGTGAACAGATAAGTACAGATCTTAGGAGCACATATTTCTCGCTATATGGTGAAGACGGTAGTACTTGCTTTGGCAGTTTGTGCGACTGAATCTAGAGAATTTCTCTTATGACATTGGTGGTCTTTACACTGGTTAATGCTCATTCATACATTACCAAGTGTGCTCAGAATAGCAAGCTGCCCATTACACCTGATTTTGCCAAAATTGTAAAAAAATTGAATGCCTTCAGCTTGGGCGTAGACCTTTCTTTTTATCTGCTATAAAAATGACCTGTGTTGATTACAGTATCTTCCTTCAAATTTAATGTCTTGTCATCATTCTGAAATGTACTCTGTTCATCATTTGATGCAGCCGCTGATGTATTCTTGTGGAGAAACAAGAAGATATCTGCTAGTGTACTTGGTGGAGCAACTGCTGCATGGGTTCTTTTTGAATTGCTTGAATACCACCTGCTCACTTTAGTCTGCCACATTTTGATTGTTGCATTTGCGGTCCTATTCTTGTGGTCCAACGCTTCCATCTTCATCAACAAGTGGGCTTCTGAATCTCTACAATGTCATTGTTATGTTTTGTTTTAAATGTTGTAGACTGACTATTTTAGATACAGGTCACCTCCCCGTATTCCTGAAGTTCGTATTCCGGAGGATCCATTTCTTCAGGTTGCTGCTGCATTGAGGATTGAAATTAACCAAGCTCTTGTAGTACTACGCAGTATTGCAATGGGGAAAGACCTGAAGAAGTTCCTTGCTGTATGTACTTCTGATTCCATATTTCTTACATCCCCTCCCCCCGCCAGCATAATTTTTACGTGTACCTTATATCTTGTAATTTGAAATAAAACAAGAAAGTGCAACTGCTTTCAATGGATAATATATGCTAGTGATTTTTGTTCGGGCTTTTTCTGGATGCATGTTTATCCCCTCTGCATAACATTGTAGTACATCGTAGTTTAACATCATCAGCAAGTTCTCTTACGGGTCAACAATTTTACCAAGATTTGTATCTTGCACATTTTCCTCCATTTTTATTGTATCGTATTCTTTGTGTAATTTTGACAATGTGATTGATAAATTAATGAATTTGACCTCCTGACCAGAAATGTGTAATTTTGCAGGTTATTACTGGATTGTGGGTCCTGTCAGTTGTCGGTAGCTGGTGCAATTTCTTGACACTGTTCTACATAAGTAATCACAAACTTTATCATACATACTTCTTTGTTATGTTCACTACTCAGTTGCTTGACCAACTCAATTTGCTAATTTTGTTTACTCTGTTTAATTTGGAACAGCATTTGTTCTGCTACACACTCTACCTGTTCTATACGAGAAGTATGAAGATCAGGTCGATGCCTTTGGAGAGAAAGCTTTAATCGAGTTGAAGAAGCAGTATGCTGTGTTTGATGCCAAGGTTCTGAGTAAAATTCCTAAAGGGACATTGAAAGACAAGAAGAAAGTATAGAAAGCAAGATTTTGTACCTAGTGCAAGGCTGACCCGGCCTTTCTGGTGTCTAGGAAGCGTTGTTGAAGTCGCTTCTATCTGGAAAAATGTTTGAGGAGAGGATCTCTCCATTTGGGTGTCGTAGATGTCAATGAATTGTGACACTATTAAATGCTTGAATTTATGTTACTTTGGTTATTATCTGGTTTTGGAGGAAGTAGCAAAACTTGTTTGTACATATTTCTTGAATTCTGAAATGCTGTTAGCTAAAGGTTGCGCTTGGTTACTGATCCCTATGAATGCGGTTAGTTACTGAGGTTATTCATAGTCGGTGGTGGCATCAGCATAAGGAACAGGCCACATGCTGGTTTGCACCTTTTGGTTCTTGTGTTGCTTGTATTTGATGCTGATATAGGTCGGGGAACCATTTGGGATTATGAGCCAGGTGTTGTAGTTACAACTTGGTTAGATTATATTTTCCCAGAAAAGAATACCAAAGCTACAGGAAATTGCGTATTAAGAGGCGAGGCACTTGCGCAGTTGCAAAAGTAAATAGATAAGAGGACGGAATTAAACCAAGATTGTTAATGTACGAGGTTCTTGCTATCAGATTTTGTCATTTTAGTCTCTAGTTTATTGTTTTAAATTGGTATACAAATAGTAAGTTTTAATGTCTCTGTACAGTACCAATGGCATGGCAAGCATCTTCATCAAACTGGTGAAAGTGGAAAAAGAATAATTTTACAACTGTAAACACCGACAAAAAAAATCTATACCTTCTAACCAACTGGTAAATGCGTGTTGCTCCTTAGTGTCCAGAAAATAGTCTGGAGAGTCTAGAATTGCTGTCTGACGAGGTAAGAGGAACAGTTGAGAACTCTGAATCGGAATGTTCAGCCTGTATAATATGGCTCCCACGAGAAGATGGTGGGCTTTGGTACTGATGCCAAGAATGGTTTGATCTTCTATCATGCGACGGTGAAGCCGTATCAGTATGATGTTCAGCCTGAAAAAGGCTCACACGGGAAGATGGTGGGCTTTGGTAATGGTTCAGTGAAGGGTTTGATCTATTGTCGGGAACTACTGAAGCTGCCTCTTTAGTTTTTGTAGCTTGTTGGTTATCGCTGGACCCTACAGTTGCTTGAGCCTCTCTTCTTTCCCTTTCTCTTTCCTCCGTTTCCTTTAGGAGGAAATCAACCCACATATCCGCAAATGACTGCAAGACAAACATTGACACAAAAGTAAAAAAGATAATTGATGAGCGAAAGGGCACAGAAAAGTCGCACACACTTTTAGGTTTAAGCACTGAGGTAAAATCATTTATGGAAAGAAAAAGCAAAGAAGTAAAGTGAAGTTGGGGAAGTAATCAAATACACATGAAGAAACTGCTCGAGCTCTCAGACTTGATTTTTCATGAATTGACCACAAATAAGTTAAGCTTTAGCCTTCAGTCAGCCCCACATCAGAAGATGCCATAAATGACAGAAGTACCCCTATTGTTTTAAGTTACTAACTGCTTACTCGAGCCTAGCTCGGCTCAGATACACCTCAAGGATAAAAAATTCAATTCAAGCCTAGCAAAGCCAAGCCGAGATAAAAAAGCTTTGGTTTCTTAAAAGGATATTAACTCTCAAGAATTGCAGCATTAGACCAACAAGCAAGCAATGGATACTACCTCTGTCCTGGAAAGTTAAGTCCCTCTTTTTTTATTGTTACTACGATGAGCTTTGAGCAATAATTTAGGCTACTTTTAATTATCTTAATGAGAATCTAAAATTGGTATGGAGAGTATGTATAATGGTGTATCATTTACAAGTTGTAAATTTTCATTAGGGTAATTAAAAAAGGTCTATATTATTGCTCAAAGTTCATTCGTAATAACAAAGAAAAAATAGGGACTAACTTTTATGGGACAAAGGGAGTATAACTAAAGACTGTTGAGGTTCTTAGAAAGAGCAAGTGTATACCTGGTTATCTGATGCCATACTTGTAGGAGCGTCGGCGGAATTTCCACCCAAAATGCCACCCACCAAGCGACCTGGTAAACCAAATACACCCCTAACAACACCTTTTCCAGTTCCCTGTTGAGCGGCACCAATTCTTTGCTTGTCTTCTTCAGAGAATCCAAGCATTCGAACCATAAGGTCCAGCACCTGATGGCATCCGTACAACATGACAACAGCATAAGAGATTATACAGGTTGTTTGATAGTGGGAAAAAAAGTTACATTATTCTTTTCTGTCCCAGTTAAATATGGATTATTTTTCTTTACAAAAACGACGAAGCAGGTCAATCAAACTTGCTTAAATAGAATAAATTCATCTACTGACTGAACGCCGAAACAATAGGCATTATACTGTTTGAGATTATATACCTCTTTACTGTGGTTTCTTTGGAAGTATGTCACCAATAACTTGATCACAATGCGCCTGCCAAAAAAGCACGTCAGACATTAACTCAACTAATCAAGCCCGTTCATGTATCAGAAATCAGGGGCGACAATGGGATACTCTTGTGATGTGAGTGTAGCTTTATTATCAGAGATCTGAATGCGACGCCAAATGTCACAAGACACAATGAAAAGAACTTACCTATCAACAGAATAGTCTGAATCCATTGACATTCTATTAAGTCTTGTCATACTCTGCTCAAGAGCACGCCGCAGCTTCCCATTGTCTTCCTCAAGCTTATTCACCCTGCCTTTTCCTTCATTAATCATCTTTTCAGCCTGCGAAAGCTTAGCCAGCATTTCTTCTTTCTCTTTCTTAGACATCTCTGCTTGTTCATAAGCATCCTGGTGAAGCAAGTAAATTTTGAAGCTAAAAACACCCAAAAAAAAGATAAATTGACTCTGACTCTCTCAAAAAAGCGTCTCTTGTTAACCATTAATTAAGATAGCAATAGGCGACGTAATCTCCAAAGCCACTATTGTCTAACCCTAAAAGTTATACCCTCAAGAAACTGATGAAGGCCAAAAAAGTATCCCGTTTCAACTTTATTAACTTAAATACTCGAGGATGAGAAAGCACAATATCTTAAACTATTCATGTCTTTGAAGATAGGATTAAAGGCATGAGTGTGCAAGGGGGGAGATAGGGTGGTAATTACAATTTAAGAGATGAAAGTTTCTATATAGACCTTAAGAATGTAAAACAATAATCCAATACACTATCTTGGCAAAGATAAAACATTCATTTCAGATATTGCAGCTGGAAAAAATGCAGACACTTAAAAAAACATTATGAAATCATATCAAAGGGAATATTAGCTTGCATTAACCTTTAAAAGCCCAGAGAGTCTCGCTGCTTCTTGTCTCGCAGAAACCAAATCTCCTTCCAGGTGTTCCTGCGCATGTATACATAGAAGTTTCACTAAACATAGTCCAAAAACCACATCGTTGACTTAAAATCTGTAAGTAACTTGCAGACTAATTTACCTTTGCTTCTATTTCAGCATAATATTGGCCCAGAGCAGTTTGAAGATTCAGAAGTTCAACATTTTTGGCATCTATTGTGCTTGTAACACTAGCAAGTTTTTTATTTAGGTCATCAATGATTTCCTTGGACTTTAGAAGCTCAATGGTGTTGGTCATCTTCATGTCCTCTTGAGTAGCAATTGCATGCGTCAGAGATTTCTCCAAATGTCTTATTTGAGCTTTTAAATATTCATTGTTTTCCCGTAGTTCTTCGATGATCTTGCTGTCTTCATCCATTTTTTCCGATTCTTCAGATTCCTGGTAAACAGTAAGACAATTCATCATTCAGTTCACTCTATTGTTTAAAAAGAAGTTTCTTCAAATGGCTAAATATGGTGAGCACCTATATGTTATACCTTCTCCAATAAATGCTGCTTTAGCCGATTCAGCTGATGTAATGTTTTATCCTTTTCTCTGCATGCATCTTTCAAATCTTTCTCCAGTTTTTGCAAAGATAATTCCATCTCTTTTCTTCCAGGAAAATCTACTGATGACTGAACTTTCAATATGAAGATACTTTAGCACAATGAGAAACTAAAACCACACATATAGGGGTGGACATGCACATTGAAAGAACAAACGGTCAAATAAAAGTTCTGTGCCCCATAATCTTGAGGCGTCAAAACACTCACCTCACTTATGCCGTTCAGAAGCTTGTCAGAAATCTCTTGACCACCGGTAGAGCTTTTGTGAGCCGAAGCTGTTCTGGCTGCTTCTAGTGCATCTTTGAGTTCATCTTTTTCCTTCTACAAAAAACGAGCGAAGAAAATTAAGACCGGGCCGCGAGCAGTAAAATGTGACTGTTGAACTCCAATCAACAGGAATCTCTAAAGAGTTTAATCAATTGCATGAGTTAAGCTTTCAAAGTTTTCCAGACAGACCAAAAAAAGTATCAACCTTGAGATCACTGTTTTCCTTCTCCAAGTTTGAAACTACTTTTCTAAGACTTTCCACTGCAGCATCTGCTTCAGGATTTTCCCTCATACTTATCTCTGTCTGCAATTGTCTTATTTCTGATGATTTTTTCTTCAACTCACCTTGAATTTGATTCATCTCTGCTAACAGCTGCAAAGAGAAATGACATTGCACCCGAAAAAGATGAGGAAAAAACAACAAAAAGAGAAGGAACACTTAAAAGAGCAAGGGATAATGATGCTATCTTCAAGTAATGTTAACAGGTGTCTAACCGTGACTGCTTAAGTAGGTGTATGCATAACACAGTAACCGATATGGATAAGCAATTTGAAGAAATACAACCTCCGCCCCAAAATGAATGACCAAAAATATATTTTAGACATCCATTTTGAGGCGGACGGAGTATTTAGTTTTCTCTGTCATAATCATCTGCAATGTGCGTTAGCACATAGTATGGGCATCATATTCAGTCAATCAAATAAGTGAAGAGCAACTACATAAAAATTCAAGATGAGAGCAAGAGAGGGCAAATCATGTATGAGAGTGCACGGGTTTGCCAGAGAATGGGATATTAAATATAGCATCTCATTAAGCATACAATTAAAACAACTAAAGAATACTCACTCCGTCCCAAAAAAGATAGTCTCATTTACCCTTTTTGCTGGTCCCAGAAAGTCTGATTTCCAAATTAAGGCTTCAGAAAAACTGAATTTCCAAAACATATAATGTAACTGTAACCTTAAAATATTTGAAAAGTCAAACGGGACTATCAATTAAGGACGGAGGGAGTATATTAGAACCACCTAAAAAGTATTCCTCCACCCCCTTCTTGTTTCGGTGTCATGACGAACACTTAGGATACCATAAACACATTACAGATTAAAGTTTCTGTTAAATTAAATTAAGTTTCAGAAATATAAAATGAAGGAAATGAGCACATACAACTTAATGTTGTGCATTCATATAGTAGGCTATGCTACCCGCTGGAAAATGATATCCTATGAATGTATCCTCTTTAATAGCTGGAGCCTTGAGCAACGAACTATATATGTCCAGGGCTAGTGCATATAGAACCATGACAGGATACAACTGATATCCTCTAATCTCAAGATACAACGAAAAGAACTCCCAAGTTTTTTCCTGGCAATATCATTAACCTATTAGGATCTCAACAAGTGCAAAGGAAAAAAGAGGGTGGGGGTAGGTGGAAGTAAAATGAAAGAAAAAGGTACTATGCTTTGATTGATATCTTGTATTCTCAAGATACAAAGAAAAAAAATCAGAGTTCTCATAGTTGTGGCAGAATCATTAACCTATTATGACCTCAAGAAGTGCAAAAAGAAAATGGAGGTGGGATGGAAGTAACAATGAAAAGGTTATGGTAACGCGTTTTATTCATAATATTGATCTTTGATTTTCAATTCAATTTTGTACAATGACGAATCATCAAAATTCTCTTCATAAACAGGAATATTGTCATTATTTTACTTGTCTTTATCCTTCAATTATCTATGCATTCGTGATATCCAAATAAAACAGAATGTATGAAGATAGACCGTGATCAACTTTCGTCATGCAGAGCCAAAAGTGCCACATAAACCATTACGAGGTGGAAGTTAAACTCACTTTATTATTCTCCACTTTTAAGGAGTTCTGCTCCTCCTGGAAAGATCTGTTCAGCTTCTGCGCCTCTGAAAATAATAATCTTGTCAGACTTAGGCGCCAGATCACAGCCGATCTAAAATCATAACTCAACTATCAAAATGCGAGAAAATACCTTGTAATCTGGACTCTATACTTGCCAGCTTGCCATGTTCTTTAACACATTCCAATTCTAAAAGCTTTATCTGCTGCTCGTGAGTTGCTTGCATTGCAGCCAGAGATCTGTCTTTTTCCTCCAGCAAATCTGCAAGCTCCTAGAAGTCATTCATACATCTGTTGTCAATTTCATTTATTAAGGACAATTTACAAAAGAGCATTTCTAAGACCAGAGGGAGACAGAGAATGGAAGAGCTCTACATTCATCATAGTCAAAGCAGATAAGTCACTTTTTTCAAATAAGAACAAAATGAAAATAAAGGCAACGCCATTGCCTTTTTTCGAATAAGAACAAATATCTTGTAACATACTCCCTCCGTCCCACCTCACTTGAGACTTATTTCTATTTTGGTCCGTCCCACTTCACTTGAGACTCCCCAAAAAGGTAATCTTTTTATAATTTTATATTCTGACGCAGCAAGGAAACGTAAACTGGACACTAACGCCACAAAGACTGTTATTTCAAATAAGTAATTCCCAAATGAATACAAAAATCTGATCCCCTCTAATAGACTGCCATCCCTACTTATACTCTCAAAACAGTAAATTAAATGAAGAACTATAAATTAAATGTATCGGATAATGATGTATCTGGAATTGAATCAGACATGAATTTGCTGAAGGCATGTATCTGTTGGAAGTTATATCAGCAATGATTTATTAAATGAATGTATCTGTTGGAAGTTATATCAGCAATGATTTATTAAATGAATCTGTTGGAAATCAGATCAGCTCCGCGTCATTCTCCCCTGCTTGCGAGGAACTCGCCCTCGAGTACGCTGAATCATCTGGGTACAAAGGCGCGTCTGATGGAAAATATGGTGAAATATCTGCCACATTGAATGTTTTTGAGATCCCGAAGTTGTCGGGTAAATCAATGATATACGCATTATCATTAATCCTTTGAAGAACTTTGTAAGGACCATACTTCTTAGGCTGCAATTTGCTGTATGTACCTACTGGAAATCGCTCGCGCTTGAGGAACACCATCACTTGATCACCCTCACTGAAGACCCTTCTCTTGCGATGTTGATCAACAGCTTTCTTGTACCTTGCATTGGCAGCCTCCAGCTTAGTCTTCACTTCTGCTTGCACATCTTGCCAATGAGTGGCCAAATTCTGAGCAGCAACATTAAATTCTGATTTTTTCGGCAATCTGATTAGATCAACAGCATGTTGTGGAGCCTTCGTATAAACTACAGAGAACGGGGACCTCCCAAGAGCACTGTGGACAGCATTGTTGTATGCGAATTCCGCTTGCGGTAAAGCAACATCCCACTGCTTAGGTCTATCTCCACAAATACTTCGGATAAGGTTACCTAAGGTCCGATTCACCGCCTCAGTTTGCCCATCCGTTTGAGGGTGAGCAGTACTGCTGTAGTTAAGCTTCGAATCAAACATCTTCCACAAAGTTCTCCAAAAATGGCTAAGGAATTTAGTGTCCCTATCCGACGTAATGGTCTTAGGAACCCCGTGCAACCGAACCACCTCTTTAAAGAACAATTTAGCGATGTTGCTGGCATCCGATGTTTTCTTGCATGGTATGAAATGCGCCATCTTAGAGAACCTGTCAACAACAACAAAAACAGAATCGACACCCCTTTGGGTTCGAGGTAATCCCAACACGAAGTCCATTGACAGATCCTCCCATATATTATCAGGAACAGGTAAAGGTAAATACAAACCAGTGTTTTGAGCATGCCCCTTCGAAGTTTGGCAAATATAACACCTTTGAACCAGTTGTATCACATCTCGGCGCAAGTGGGGCCAGTAATACCTCTCACTAACAGCAGCTAGGGTCTTGTCTCGCCCCAAATGACCAGCAAGTCCGCCTCCATGCAAGTCACGAATCAATTTCTCCCGAAGAGAAGTCTTCGGAATGCAAAGCTGATTTCCTTTCATTAAGAATCCCTCATGAATATGGAAATCAGAATCAGTACTTCGCGTACTACACTTTTCCCAAATCTCCCGAAAGTCCTCATCTGTGTTGTACATATCTTTGATAGTATCAAACCCAATTACCTCATGTCTCATGACCACAAGCAATTCAGCTCGCCTACTTAATGCATCCGCCACTTTATTCTGCACTCCTGCCTTATGCTTTAGTGAGAATGTGAATTTTTCAAGGAACTGCAGCCACCTCGCGTGCAAACCCTTGTCAATCCTCTTTTGACTTTTCAGATATTTTAAGGCATCGTGATCTGTATACAACACAAACTCTTTCCCAATAAGATAATGCTCCCAATGCTTAAGGGCACGAACCACGGAGTAGAACTCTTGGTCATAAGTTGACCACTTCTTCCTTGCATCACTAAGCTTTTCACTGAAAAATGCTATGGGCTTCTTTCGTTGGGACAAAACAGCGCCTATACCCACACCGCTTGCATCGCATTCCACTTCAAACAAGGTGTTGAAATCAGGCAATGCTAAGACTGGAGCTGTGCATAACTTTTCCTTCAGAACAGCGAAACTGGTCTCAGCTTCATTACCCCAATTAAACCTCCCTTTCTTCATACACTCGGTGATTGGGGCTGCAATGCTACTAAAATCGCGTATAAACCGCCGATAAAATGTAGCCAGTCCATGAAAGCTCCTGACTTCACTCACATTTCTAGGTGTCGGCCAATCACGAATGGCCCGAACTTTCTCAGCATCTACTTGAATACCATCAGCTCCCACAACATAGCCCAAAAATACTAAACTTCTAGTCATGAAGCTGCACTTCTTCAGATTAACGTAGAGTTTATTTTTTGTAGAGCTATCAGAACTTCGCGCAAATGTGAAATATGCTCCTCCTCGGTTCTACTATAAATCAAGATATCGTCAAAGTATACTACTACAAATCTACCAATGAATGTTTTCAATACCTGATTCATAAGTCTCATGAAGGTGCTAGGAGCATTCGAAAGACCAAACGGCATCACAAGCCATTCAAATAAACCATCCTTCGTTTTGAATGCCGTCTTCCACTCATCTCCTGGTCTGATCCGAATTTGATGATACCCGCTTCGGAGATCAATTTTTGAGAAAATTTGTGCCCCGTGTAACATGTCCAGCATGTCATCTAAACGAGGGATAGGAAACTTGTACCCAACAGTGATCTTATTAATGGCTCTGCTATCCACGCACATTCTCCAGCTTCCATCCTTCTTCGGGGTCAATAAGGCAGGGACTGCACACGGACTCATACTCTCCTGAATGTACCCCTTAGAAAGTAGATCATCAATGTGCTGTTGCAATATTTCATTCTCCTTAGGACTCATTCTATAGTGAGGCAAATTTGGTAAACTTGCGCCGGGAACTAAGTCAATATGATGTTGAATGTCTCTCATCGGTGGTAACCCCTTAGGTAACTCCTCTGGGGTGATATCGCTGAACTCTTCAAGCAACTTTTTGACCATTTCAACGTGCTGAGCTGCTGATTGCTGTTCTTCCAACAATAAGGCATGTTTTAGAACCATAACATGGACTTCCCTCGATTCTTTCATAGCTTCCTCAAACTCAGTTGCAGAATGTGCCAAAGTGAGAAAATTCTTTCCCACTGTCTTTGCTGCCTTCGGTATCGAATCCCTCTTCAATGGCAGTAAGGTATACCTCTTCCCATCCTTTCTTAAGCGGTAGGTATTCTCCCGACCATCATGTTGTGCTGCTAAATCATACTGCCAAGGCCTTCCAAATAACAAGTGACATGCATCCATATCCACAACATCAAAATACAGTTCATCGCTATATTGACCAATAGAAAATGGTACCTTACACCTTCCCGTTACTTGAATCTTGTCACCTTCTTTAATCCAGCTGATGGAATACGGACTTGGGTGCTTTTCTATCTCCAGCCCCAACTTCTTTACAACATCCTTCCCAATTATGTTCTCACAACTTCCACTGTCAACAATCACTTCAAAAATCTTGTTCTGAATCGTACATCTAGTACGAAATAATTGATGTCTTTGGGTCTCTTTCTCTTGCTTAGGAGTGAGCATCATTCTTCGAATCACATAATTGTGACTCTCAACACCCTCAACAACTTCTCCCGTCTCATAACCCTCAGTCTCATCATCCTTATCTGGATCACAGTAAACCTCCTCCTCTTCTTCTCGATCTACCATGTTAACTGACTTTCTTTGTGGGCAATCACTAGAACGGTGTCCTAGTTGATTACACTTATAGCACTTCCCGGAGATTGGCCTTGCGTATGGATTGGTTGTTTTGGGTGCATCTTTTGCTTCGGTTGCTCGTGGTTGCTTAACATGAGTTCTCTCTTCTGTTGCAGTCTCGTCAACAGCCTTGCTTTTATCATTTTTATCCCCAGTTTTAGAACTATTCCCAACGTAGGTCCTACGAGGGAATTCTGCACGACCCTTCTCCAACATCATTTGTTCAGCCTTTAAGGCTAAATTCCTAGCCTCTGACAGCGATCTAATGACTTGTACGCCAATGCGATCACGGACTGCTGGCTTCAAACCCTCCACAAACCGAGCAACTTGCTGACCTTCGGTTTCTCTCAAGTCATTTCTGATTGATAGCCTCGTGAATTCAGCATAGTATTCATGTATGGATCTCATTCCCTGGCAACAATTATGATATTTCTGAAACAAAATTTGTTCATAATCTGGAGGCAAAAACTCACAAATCATTAATCGTTTCATCCTCTCCCATGTTCTTATTGGTGCTTTGCCCTCTCGGGTCCTACGAAACTGTAAGCGCTCCCACCACGCAGATGCTCCTGATTTTAATCTACATTTAACAAGTTTCACCCGTCTTTCTGCCGCAACATCCATATACTCAAAAAAATGATCAACATCAGCAACCCAGTCCAAGAACTCTTCAATATTAAGATTACCTTTAAAATAGGGAATGTCCACCTTAAGTCTGTAATTTGTTTCTCTTTCAGTCACGTCGAACCTTCGATAACCTGCGTTTCTTCTCTGTGGCTCTTCATACTCCAGCATTTCAGTTTCAAAATCTTCTTCAGAGTCTTCCACAATTGCTTCACGTACACCCCGACCACGTAACTCAGTTGCCGGTCGGATGAAAGGCTGCCTATGACCAGTGCCGCCACCAGGCATTCTCCAATCACCACCACGGTTCCTGTTGGGACCAGCGACCTGTCCCTCCATTCGGTAAAACATCTCTTCCAGACGATCAAAACGGTCACGAACACCCTGAAGTCCAGTTTCGAGATTACCTATCCGAAGTGACAAATCGTCGACCACCACTCTCATATCGAGAGTCTCAGTCCCCCTTTCAACGTTGGGAGGACCGCCGTTACCTCCGCCAACACCGCCTGTCATCGAGCCGTCAAACGAACCTGCTCTGAATACCAAACTGACGCAGCAAGGAAACGTAAACTGGACACTAACGCCACAAAGACTGTTATTTCAAATAAGTAATTCCCAAATGAATACAAAAATCTGATCCCCTCTAATAGACTGCCATCCCTACTTATACTCTCAAAACAGTAAATTAAATGAAGAACTATAAATTAAATGTATCGGATAATGATGTATCTGGAATTGAATCAGACATGAATTTGCTGAAGGTATGTATCTGTTGGAAGTTATATCAGCAATGATTTATTAAATGAATGTATCTGTTGGAAGTTATATCAGCAATGATTTATTAAATGAATCTGTTGGAAATCAGATCAGCTCCGCGTCATATTCAATCCCCCACCCACTCATCCTCCCTCCGTCCCACCTCACTTGAGACCTAAGAGGTGGGCACAATAACTAAGGAAAAAGAGTAAAATAAGGAAAGTGTGTGGTACAAAATGAAGAGAGAGAATGAGTGGGGTTAATAGTAGGTTGGTTGAATGAATTGAGTGGTGGAAAATGAAGAGAGAGGGTGAGTGGTGGGGTAGTTTGAGCATAAAATAATAAAAAGTTGGCTATTTTGGGGAGTCTCAAGTGAAGTGGGACTGACCAAATTGGAAATAAGTCTCAAGTGAGGTGGGACGGAGGGAGTAATGAACAAGCTACGTATAAGATAAATAACTATTCCCGCACGGAACACAAAGTTGGCTATTACCTTTTCTTTGCTCTCTGAATTTGAATCTCTCGATTCTAGCTTACTTCTAGTGCCATCAGGATGCATAGAATGCACAACTCCATTGCCTAATATTTGTTGCTTCGTAATAACACCATTCTGTGACAGGTATCCAGATGAACGGTTTCTAGCTGAAGCTTTATGCTGTCGGTTTGTGGACTGATCACTACCCTAAACAACAGATATCAGCATCAGCAAATATAACAAAAAATAAACGTTAGAAGTGATGAAGATCAATTTCAATAAACAAATGATCCATTTCACAGGATCCCCATGAAATATGAACAATATCGATGCCGATTGAACAACTCTTGAGAGCAGGAAAATAAATTGTAAAAGGTGCATAATTGGAGAACCAATATATTACAGTTAACTAACCATGAGCATAAGGCCATAGACCAACAAGGTTTATAGATTATACTCATAATCATCTACTGGCTCATAATAGTTTCTTCAGATGATAGAATTATGAAGACGAATAACACAGTTCTGACCATAAACTCGCAAAAAGAGCAGGTCCTTACAATTCTGCAGACAAAATTATGATCAACAGCACCACCTACTTTTACTACTCCATTATGCTATATTATTAACCCTCTACATCTATCTAAGCATGCCACCCAAGCATCAAAACCCAAACTACAACATAGAGCAGTACAACGGTCAATTCCAATTATTTGCGGATACAATTCTAAGGGAAAACTTAAAATAGACAAGTACAAGATCAAGTGTCTACAGAATCAAAAGCGTACCTTGAGCGCAGTTGGACTGCTAGTAGGGGCCTTGAAACTCTCGCTTCTGGATGCATCCAGAGCAGACATTGTTGAACGGACATTTTGTTTCAACGAGCCATTTTCTTCGTTTAGTCGTGAAATTTGATCCTGCACATTAAATGATTAAAAACGGAAGGAAGGCTTGGAAATGGCTCTTAAACAACAGTCGCTTGAAATTAACAACAAATAAACTTAACAAAAAACACAATACTGAAAGAGGCTTCATGAAGGCACATCAACTAAAACGTTTATCCAAAACATCAAGCTCTCTTTCTAAAATGGAAATATGAAGAGGGGATGAATGGTGGGTGTACAAGGAGAAGTCTCAACCTGTGATGTGTAAGAAAACTAGAACCCATGTTGAGTTCTAGAACTTATAATTTGGTCATATTGAGCAAGTGTCAGCACGTAGTCAAAGGTATGTCTTAATGCTGAACTATGAAAAACTGAACTTATGATATAAGAAATCACTAGCTTAAAATGCATTGTCAACCATGTCGACGAACTCCAAAAAGTACTCATCATTAGGCCAAAGATCAAATGGAGAATAAACTAAAAAAGAAAAATTAGTACCTCTCTCTCTTTCAATAAAGCAGCATAATTAACTGACAATGCCTTAATCTGAACCTCAGATTCTTGCAGCCTCTTGATTTCAGCTCTATATTGTTCTATCTGTGAGACACCACAACATACACAAAGGTCAGATAGCATACCAAGCGAAGTCCATATATGAATTAAGCAATACGGCATGATGAAGAGAACTACGGGTACCGTAAAATAACCAGGACATTGTATGAGATAAATCAGATTCAAAGACATAAACTGCGAGAACCAAAATCAAACCATCAACGGGACAATGTATGAGAATCATTAATCATGACAACCTAGCATGAAATACTTAACAACGAAAAAGTAAAATATATATGTTTGAGAAGGGGGAGTTGGAAATCGATCGAGCTATAGAGCAAGCCACAGCACCAAGAGTGGGGCCTCATGACCTCGATATCTCATTGATGCCCGTAAAGAGATCGAATTGATCACCCTATCGAAAGAGGGTCCTTTAAAAGTTCAACCTCCTCAAAAGAAGGGTGTTCCTATGTCCAAGCGCACTACAAATTTACCAACGAATCCACAATCACAAAACACGCTTTACCTACCTTGCCCCTGGAACCCTCAAATTTAACTTGTAAGAAAGACGAGATAGAACCGTCGCAAACCCAATCCACGCCGCCATTCCAAAAACCAGTGCGAAACAAAATGGGCACCTTTACTAAGACAGCATGCTTTGACACTTATTTTCAAGGGAAATGTCCATCCTCACATACTGTGGGAGAAAATGGACGTCCATTGAGAACAATGATAGAGGAATACGCATTGCGCTAACATAATAGGAGAACGCACAATGCCAGGGATAAGAATAGAATAAGACTTTACATGAATCTCCTGCCACATTAAGCAATCTACCATTTAATAGTTTTTGTCTACGAGACTAGGTCAACGAACATATATAATGATCCACCACAAATCATCGGTCAGCGAACAACAATTTGAAACATGTTCTTGATCTTTTATACAGTATTCTTTTTTCCCTTGTATATATCAGTAGTCTAACCGACCAAATAATGTTATATGCACAAAGAGAGTATACTACCAACAAGGTTTTGATAGTCCTATAATTAAATAATTGCTATCTGGAGAATCAACTTTAGACTTTGAATATTCTGAAATGAAGAGGGAGGTTTGCCCAGTCTGAAAAGAAGAGCACTTTGAGGGTTTTGACAGTAGTATTGTGTGAAACTTTAAGGATCTCTTTCGTTAATGTGAGATGGGAGGATGAGGACAGAATCAATGTTGACAAGCACACACACACAAATTTGTATACATCATACATATACCTCCCTTCCTATAGCTTTTTCAAAAACAAGAATTGAAATACTAAAATCTATCATGTACTTTCTCGTTAACTCAAACGCCTTATAAATCCTTCCCAATATGATAAGCATTTATTCCCATAAGCGTTGTGGATATATCTACATAGCCACGACAGGGATGCATTAGTTGCCCCTAATATGAATCTCTAATTTTCTTCTCACTTTTGATGCTCAACTATATTTCCACCTTTTTTCCTAATATTTGCGTTACTATTTCGTCTTCCTTTTATACTCATTAATATTACCTTGACCACTGAGAACATCCTCCTTTACAAATGGTCCAACAACGGCCTTCATTCTATAAAACCTAGTCTCCAGATCATATGACTGCATTCTACGAAAGTAAATACATCTTCTATTAGGTGTATAGCAACTGGAAGTCCTATATACTACAACTTGCATTCTATACAAAGAATGCCAGAGCATGTTCGTAAACTAAACTAAAGCCCCTCGAACCACCTTATGTGATCCTAACAATAAAAATTCACTGCCGATAACCTGACAGAAAATTAATATCGAAACGGCAATGAACACATTACCACAGCTTATTCTTGAGCTCAAAACTACAGAATCAACATAATATTAACGCAATGACCTTCAAAATATACATATAAACTCGTACAATTCAGACTAGTAACTCATAATATGTTATCTATGAATGTGTGTCCATTAGAGAATGTGCAATTAACATTGTGCAAGAGCAGTTTAGGAATTGACAAAAAATTACCTCAGAATTCGAATTCGAAGGTGAGTCGAAACCATTAGCGATAGGAGAATCCGAAACTGAGAGGGAACGAGCAGAATTGTGCGAGAATCTCCGGTCAGAGTACGAGAATGAATCTCGAGAATTGGAAATCTCCGAGAGCCTATCGTCGTAGTCATCATCGTCCTCGTCGTGAACATCCAATGCAATTTTGTTCAGGTTTTCTTTCAAATTCGCCAGCGTCGTACTCCACATCATCTATTCCCGTCACCGGAGACGATAGCAATCGGAATTTCACCGGAATCTGCAAAATTTTGAGAGTAAATTTGGAGGAACGCGATCGAATCAAATTACTAAGAAGATCGGACTTTGGTAGATCTGATAAAGGGAAAATGAAAATAATTTCGGAATTAGCATGGAAAATATTTTTTTTTTTTAAATGTGAAAATCAATTTAATTGCCGCTGGGCCGTTTTTGTTGATTATCTGTGGGCTGAGTATAGCGGGGGAAAAGGGCCAATAATTGGGCCATGGTTCTACACTTTGATAGATTCAACAACAACAAAACGAAAAAAAAAATAAAAAAAATCAAAATATATTAATCAAGAATAAATTTTTGAAAAATTGGATATTCATTCAAATAAAGGAAACATGAAAATGAACGTTTCTAACTAAGTTGATGTTTACATTTTTCCAAGAAAAGGACTTAGCTTGCATCATTTTGAAGTTGCACAAATTAAAGAAAAAAATATTGTATATTTGTAAGTGAAAAAGTGACTGTGAGTGTGATAAATTGAGAGTAAAATCTAAAATTTAACTATATTGCTGTGTGTATAATAAGTGGGATATGGTGAATTAAGAAACAGTAAAAATTAGACATTTTAGAAAATAAGATGTATCAATGAGACATTCAAAAAGAAAAATTAGTGCAAGTTATTTTGTGATGAAAAAAGGAAGATTTAATATTATTATTTGAACTCCAAGTGATATCCTGTACGACTGCATATCAACTCAAACAGTGACATATTTTTTAGAGATTGATTTCAGTATCAACCCCCATATCATACATTCCACTACAATTATCATATAAAATCAAGTGTTTCTATCATTTTTATATGTCACATAGTGTGTTATATTAGTAATCCGACGGTTATACACACACTGACACGGTTGCTCCCGGTTCTGGTCAACGAATGCCATGTATGAAGTTTGGATCTGGGAGCAAATAGAAAAATCAAAAGGGCTGTATCTCAATACAATGAAAAAGAAAGGGGTGAACATGTAAAAATCACATCTTATAAGAACTAGTCACATCCAGTAACTGTATAACAGCCATTATTTAGGGTTACGAGAGTCGCCGTTCGTTTTCCACCTCCAACCATTTTCTCTTTCTTCCTCATCTGGTTTGGTTTTCATTAATTTTCCAGGAAAGATGCGATGAAGAGAAAACGTAGGAAAATCAATTTATGATGATTGCGAACAATTTCGCAAGTATGATTCTCTCTACTTTGGTTCGTATTCACTGAGCATTAACTTTCCTTGATTTGAAACGTCTCTTCATCTCATCATATTTTTTTTATTTTATTTATTTTTTGCAAATTATTGAATTATATAAATCTGTGAATTGTTTGGTTTTAATGGAGAAATTGATGAAACGAAGGACCTATGGAGGAAGTGCAATATAAATTTAAATGCGCTTTCGGCCAAGTTTGCTTTCGGATATTAAATTTAGAGAACTTGGATCGCCGTTTCGGAATTTGCTTAATTTTCGATTCGGTTCATTTTATGTCAAAGATCTACGTTTTCACATGAATTTTCTACATTGAATCTCACATTCGTGATTCTAATTTCATTGTTAGCTTTAAGCTGTAAATGTGAATTTTGTGTATTTTCTACTCCCTTTGTTTTAAAATACATTACGTTAGGAGTTAAATTTTGTTTCAATATATTTGACGATTTAGTTTTGTTTCCAATTACGCCATCATTCATAATTGCAAATTATCTCTTCTTGATACGTGTGAAGAAGTCTAAATCGACATCTATTTTAAAACAGGAGTATGTTATTTGGAAATCGAAGGTCCCAGCAGGGAGGGTGAAACTCTTTTACGAGACCTCTCTAACACTAAAATTTATACCTTCGTAGATGAAATTCATAGGCCGAATTGTAGGATGAACCAAATTCTTCTGTTTTGGTCTGTTCTGAAACCTCGGCTATATTTGCTAGTATATAAATTCTTTAGATAATTTGATAAAGAAAAAAAAATTGTATAGAATTCTTGAATCATTTTCACTGCATTTGATAAACTGAACACATTGTAACGTTTGATCTAAATGTACTTGACATTTACTACCTTCATTTCAGTGTGATTTCCATTACTAATAAATAAAGACACAAAGACAAGTCATATGTTTAGTGCACATTTGTTTTCAATTCAGTCCTTTTGTTCTACAACCTAGATGGCTTAGTCACATGAAATCTACATTATGAAGTTAGCTAACTAATAGACGCAACATTTGGATAACAGGTTGTGTTCAATTTGATCATACAGAAAACCAGTTTGGGCAAAACAGAGGTTTACACGGGACGAAGCATTCATTCTTTGTGAAAGATTTAAACACTTGTTCATCAGAGCCCTTTCTTACTGATCACACGCGACTTTTATGCAAAACATAAGACTTTTTATTTCATTTGACACATTAATTCTATTATTTCTCTGTACTTCGTCCAGCAGTTAGATTTTTATGCCATTGGAGATTGAATATGTAAAAAGGCTCACAATCGTGGTCATTTTTGCAGTTGTCGATGCGCATAAGACATACCGTGAAGCCACTGCAGTAGAATCAGCTGGCGGTGGCTCTTGAACCCAATGCTCTGGAATCCGTCTGCAAAAGAGTCCCAAAGTTAGAACACAATCCATCAACTAATCGAAGTAACATGAATTATTGCTCAAAGATCTTTCATAATAACAATGAAAAAAAAAGGACTAACTTTCCGTGACAGAGGGAGTAGTATTAGAGCCATTCACTGTGTAGGAACAATATTTCCAAGAAAAAATTGCCCAAATGGACAAATGGAGCAAATAAACAACCTTTCAGCGAATATGGTAAAGTACCTGCCTGTAGATTAGCCTGGGAGATCAAAGCGATCAGATAAACAACCAGCAGCAGAATGAAATGCACGCGGCTTCAAAATTTCGGTTCGCCAACACTTTCAGTGATGTTTGTTAAGTACTACACTTGAGTTATTTAGGATTCAGATGTTTAGGGCTGAACTCTTTTCAAGTAAACTCCATTACACAGGCAAGGTTTGAAGTCCACTGAAATTTGACCTTGCACTTTAAATATCTAAATTCAAAAAATATAAAACTAGATATACAGGCTGAAGTAGTGCTCAAGACGGAAAGCATAACATTATTACTCTCTGTTCATAGTTAGGGTGAGTTTGGGAGTGCTTTTTTGATGCTTATAATCACTTTCAGAGATCAAGAATCACTTTCTTTGTGTTTGGATGTCAAAACTGATTCTGATTTTAAGCTACTAAACGCAGAAAACTGTGTTTTGACATAAGCAGCTATGACCCAGCTTTTGCTAGAAGTGATTCTAAAAAATTGTTTTTGTATGATGTTTTACATTAATAACCTTCCTTTTATATGTGTGCATTTACCATATTGATATGTATAGTAAGGGATATTTTTGGAATTTATTTTTCATAATCAATTTCGGACATGCGGTATCCAAACATATTCATAATTGATAAATTACTGATAAAATAATCATTTACACTGTAATCACTTTTAACGAATCACTTTTTGAGAATCAAAAGCAATCCCAAACTCATCCTTAGTGATCACAAATACGTGCAGGAATAGAAATGTACGAGGGAACGAGCCCTTCAAGTGATTGTATTGAGAGGCAGACGTACTGGAGTAACAGTTACAAAAGCAGATACTCCCTCCGTCCCCAAATGATAGTTCTCCCTGTTTGTTTGTCCTAGAAAGTTAGTCTCATTTTCAAAATAAAGGCTTTTAAAATCACTGAATTTCCAAAATTTATAATTTAACCTTAAAATGTTTGAGAAGTCAAACGAGGCTTTGGGACGGAGTTAAATATCTTGCTTGATATGAATGTAATTAATTCCTTACAACAAACAATGTATTAACAGAAAATGGTAACGTGAAAAGAAGCATCCAGGAGCATTTATCTTATGGGATTAGGCCAAACTGGCCAAGCAGCCAACGCCAAGGTTGTAATGCATGCTAGTTGTCAAAGTATAATGTAGTAACTTCATCAGAAAATGGATGCTCATTTTGGGACCATTTTATAAATGAGGTCTCATTTATTTTTCCAATCTTCACAGCTTCTAATAAAATTTCCCTTTTTCTAATTTCCGTTTTACATACTGTACATTATGAAATGGTTGTACATTACTTGTAAACTAAAAGTTATCTTCTTTTTCAGAAGTACTAGAAATAGACGCTACAAGCATTCATAGCCCAGGAAAAATGTAAAAGAAGATGCTGACATAAAATTTGGAATGTCCGTTACTCCTGTTTCCTTGCTTCAACGGAATTCAGACCGTCAGAAGTCTACCAGTAACTCATACTCCCTCCGTCCCAAAATAAATGTTCAAAAAAATTCATATTTGTTCTTGATGAAGAGCGAATTTGGAAAAAAGTATAGAGGCTCCAAAATCCCAATAGCGGAAACGGGCATCAACTCAAAGCTATTTACATATGCCAGAGCTATACCAATAAGTCAAGAACAGCAACATGCCGACATATAATGTTTTCCTCTGACTTCAATTTTTTGGTCTTAAGTAGGGTATCTTTTTCTTGGCCAAAAAGGAATAAAAGAAAATGCCCTTTCCTCTTTGTCAAAGGACCAAATGAATATTCCGAATCCAATCACATATTACGCGTTTAAAAAAACAAAAAATAAAAATTGAAAAACTGCTAAGTAGTCTTGAATCTTTAAGACCATTTTTCAGGATACACGAATCAGAAAGAAAGATTCATGACTATATGCTAAACGATCGTTTACAATGAAGAACCGCCTCAGAAATTGAATTGTCAGAATCACTCAAAACAACTCCAGAATTGCTAGATATATTCAGCACTTGATCCGCCCCTCCATCTTTCCTATCAACATCAGCAGCAACTCTAATACTTTTCCTCGGCCCAAGAAATTTAAAACACTTCTTCAACAATTTTCTCGACGATTCCCTCCATTTCCCAAGAAAACGAGAAAATCTTTTCTTATCCGTTTTCCTACTACTACTTCCTCTGTCTCCTAACGAAACAAATGATGCAGTAGTAACAGAGAAATTTAACGGCATGATTTTCCCGTCAAAAAATATTTCATCAGCATCCACAAGATCAGTAGGAATTGAAGATTTTGAAACCAGGACATCAAAGTTGAAACTTGTAAATCTCTTTGAGTCAAACACCAAATACTTTGCTTCTTGATTTTCATGATCAGTAACTTCATAATCGATCCTATCATCAAAAGCCGGGCCTTCATTTGTTAACCAACTATAAGAAAAACTTTCAGTAGCCAGTGGCTGTGGCTGCAAACTCTCCATCAGTCGCGAGAAAAAACTGAGATAGAAAAAATGGCGAAAGAAACAAAAAAGAAGGGCTTTTTTATAGTCACAAGAGAACGTGAAGTATAGTTGAGATGTTCTAAAGCTAGTGATGGCTCAGATAGTAAACATATGAAAGTGTTTTTGAAGGGAAGTCTTATATATGTATATGTATATATACATATACAGAGATGTATATATGCACATAAAAAAGTGAAGTCTAGTTGAGATATTCTAAACCTGGGGATGGCTCAGATACTCAATAGATGAAGGGAGGCTTATAGATAAATAAATATGTGTGTGTGTGTGTGTGTGTACTGGATAAAGTGAACTCTAGTTGGGATATTCTAAAGTTGGTGATGGCTCAGATAGTTATATATGAAGGTGTTCTTGAAAAGAAGGCTTATATATATACATATACAACTGTATAATAATGTGTATAATGTCCCGCTTGATTGCATAACTATCGTTTTGATTTATTGAAATATTTATATTATATTGATTTTTAATGGTGATATATAAAGGAGAGACAAAGAAGGATGTTATATAAAAATATTGAAGGGGCAGTTGATTTCTAGGGACTTCAAGTGTGATTTGCAAATAGTCGTAAAAAACTGCGAATGGACCATGCTAGGAATGCTGATCTAAATGCCGACGTTATATGTTTCACAAGAGACATGGTCTTTTGCTTAAAGAAATGGAGTTGTGTCTTTATAATGCTGGAAGGTAGCAGGCAAAAATAACGACGAAAATAAACTAATATGGTGGCCACAATTAGTTAGTAGAAGATTAAGAAGTCGGACCTGACATGTCTTATGTACCCTAGCTGCAAAATGGCTAGTGTCAAGTTGGTCGAAAATATTTCCGTTTATGGATCAACATATGATAGGGCAGAGGGAAAGAATTTTTTTGCGAATTTGTACATTGTAGTAGAAATTACCAACATTAATACTGTATATAATTTCGCGATCCCTTGGAGAAAAGATACTACTCCCTCCGTCCCAATTTAAAGTTCTTAGTTTGACTTTACACAGAGATTAAGAAAAAGTAAATGTTGTGAGTAATAAAAGTAAAGTGGGAGAGAGAAAGTGGGTAGGGAGTTTTTGTTGTGAGAATGACAAGTGGGTCCCACTTTCCATTTTAGGTAATAAAGCAAAGTAAAAACCTTAATTTGGGACAAACTAAAAATGGAAGTAAGAACCTTAAAGCAGGACAGAGGGAATAGTATTTAGTTTGCCTATTTTAAATGAGATAATTACAAAGTAGGGTAACGTACTACACACTCTATTACATAGTAAAAGGTAACATACTCTTCTTTAACAACATAATGAAATGTACTTTTGAGTTGAGTTACAAATAATGCAACTACGCTGGATGACGTTAAATTTTATTAACGGAGTGTTACCATATCAAACAACTCGTTACATAAACTAACGGTCATTAAAAATATAACACCCACTTCATCTTCTTCCTCATTTCATCTCTCCTTGCATTTTTCTCAAATTCAAGCCAACAACAATGGTGGATGAACATCAAAAGTGAACCCAGATTCCAACAATAGAAAACCCAAATCAAACCCAAATCTCAAATTAAAAATTTGAAGCCCTAAATAAAAAAATTGAAACCCTATATTTGAATAGCTAAATGTCAAGGATTAGAGAGAGATAGTCGGAGCCAATCATACATGGAGAGAGAGATAATTCATATGAGATACTCAAATATTATTGATCACAATAGTATGATATTTATATATGAGGTGGGGTACTCTCCAAGCTATTCTAGTTACATAAGGAAACTAATCTTATTAGGAAAGTAAATCAAATATTCTAGGAAAGTAAATAATACAATGTCTAGAAAATATACAATTCTAACTATAGAAGGATTTTATATCCTTAATATGCCCCCGCAAGATGGACGATCGATAGGAGAGTCCAATCTTGGAAAGTGTGAGATGAACCGAGCTTCGAACGAGCAAGAAGAATGGTCGAACACGTGTTGTCACCTTGTAATTCAACTTGTACAAGTAGGGTTGCACCCCTTACGTGTGAGATTTTTGTTACGTCGCAACCACGTCGCAAGACGAGTTTACGCTGCAATGACGTTGACTTTACGTCCCAACCACGTCGCAAGACGATTTTACGTTGAAATGACGTTTACTTTGAACGTTTCATCAACTACGTCGCAAGACGATTTTATGTCTCAAGGAACGAGTTTTTGGTTGCTACAATGGCAGAGGTTTTTGGGTTTTGGTCGCTACTATGGCAGAATTGGTGCTACAAAGGCAAAAGTTGGTTGCTACAAAGGCAAAATTGGTTGCTACTAAGGCAGAAGTTGGTTGCTACAAATGAAAAATTGGTGCTACAAAGGCAAAAAGTTGGTTGCTGCAAAGGCAAAATTGGTTGCTACTAAGGCAGAAGTGGTTGCGACAAAGGCATAATTTTTTTTGGTTTTGTGTTGAAAGAAAAAAATATTAAAAATAAAAAAGAAGTAGATAAAAATTTGATGAAAAAAATATATATATTAAAACTGAATTTGGTAGGCAGCACAAGCCACACATGGTAATATTTTTTTTTAAAAGTGAATAAAGAAGAAGAAAAATAGGGTTTGCGATTTTGGGAAAAATAGTTGGGTGTATAGTATAGCCAGGGTTGAGGATTCAATGGGTTGTGGTGGAAGTGTGAATGGTTAAAAAGAAGTGGTTTTTTTTTTTTTTTTTAATGGTGGAGGAGGGTGTTGGCTCCAGTCAAGACACGTTAAAAAAAAAAAAAAAAAAAAAAAGGTGATGATTTAGTTGGAAGTAGGTGTTGGGAAGGGTCTGATGAGTGATGAGGGTGAATTTAGGGTGGCCAAAGTTGAGGTTTGTTCTGGTTGGGTATGGTTTAAGGGAGTAATTGGGTTAGTGAGTGTGTTTAAGAATTTTGAGGGAGATGTTGGTTCTTGGGCAGATGAGAGGATTAATAAAGGAGAAGAAAAACAGAAGGGGTAATATAAGGGCTGGCCATGGTGGTGTTGATGAGAAAAAGGAGATACGGAAGCTAGTTGGGTGGGGCGGCTCTTGACGGAGAAGTCCCATTATAGATCATAGCTCTGATACCATGTCAAGGATTAGAGAGAGAGATAGTCGGAGTCAATTATACATGGAGAGAGATAATTCATATGAGAGACTCAAATATTATTGATCACAATAGTATGATATTTATATATGAGGTGGAGTACTCTCCAAGCTATTCTAGTTACATAAAGAAACTAATCTTATTAGGAATGTAAATCAAATACTCTAGGAAATATACAATTCTAACTATAGAAGGATTCTATATCCTTAATACTAAAGCCATAATTTGAAAATTGAAACCCCAATCCAAAATCAAACTCAAATCCATCCCAGATCTGTGATTCCCAAATAAAATCTCAATTCTCAATTAAACCCTAACAATTCTCTGTCATCGTCTTTAGTGATTGTGACTTGGTTCTTTCTCCAATGTTGATGTCTTTGAAGGTAAGACATCCAGGAGAGAGGTGAATCTTCTTGTTTGGATTTTTTTTGGGTGCTCGATTATAATAGAGTTGTAAATAGCAGCACATCATGGTCTTCTGCGATCGGATTTTAGAGCAGAGATGATGTGGATTTTGTTTCTTTAGTCGGAGGAAGAGTCAAATATAATGGGGTGCAACCCAAAGCCCCACATCGGCAATTAAGGAAACAATTGCAATGTATATAAGAGCACCCACCCATTTCATTAGTATGAGGCCTTTTGGGGATGCCCAGAAACAAATCCGTGCGGGCTAATCCCAAAGCGGACAATTTCATACTAATGTGAATGGAGTCTTGCAATCGAGGGTGGTAGTGTTCCGCGGGCGGTTGGTACAAGCTTTCGCTGGATATGGGCCAGAGGAAACATTTCGGACCATAGCGGTGTGGTCCTTTGTTTGAGGGGAGGATTGTTGGGATGCAACCTAAAGTCTCACATCACCAATCGAGGAAACAATTGCAAGGTATATAAGATCACCCACCCACTTCATTAGTATGAGGCTTTTTGGGAGTTGACCCAAAAGCAAATCCGTGCGGGCTAAGCCCAAAGCGGACAATATCATACTAATGTGGAGAGTGGTGGTGGTGGTCGCGATCCCTACAGTTGGTTGGAGTAGGGAGGGGGAATGTTTGGTTGTGGGGGAGTTGGGAGGAGAGATAAAGGTGAGCTGGGTTGGTGATTTCTTGTGGTGTGTGGCAGATTTGTGGTGGTGGATGGCGGACTGATGGTGGTGTGTGGCGGATTGATGGTGGGACTGTAGCAAAGACAGAGAATTGTGAGAGGTAAGGAAGAAGCTACCACACCCATTAGAATAGGCTAACGAACGTTAAATATATTTAACGGGTGTTACACTTCTTTGATATTTCAGTTACTTTTGTAATGTCGTTAGGGTGCGTTCCATTATATGTAACAAAATGGTAAAGCACATTTCATTAAAATGTCAAATCGTAGTATGTTGCATTAATTGTAACAAACGCTATAGTACGTTACCCTACCTTGTCGTTCACCCTATTTTAAATAAAGAAAATAAATTTGCCCACTTTAAAAAAAATCCTAGGTCCGACAATGACATCCACCACCTCCTACTTACCTCTATCATGAATTTCGCCCCTCCAAGACATTGCCATATCGCAACTAATTGATCAAAAATAATATGAACCGGGGAAAATATGGTGTTGGTTGCGATACCGACATGACAACATATAGCGGAGACAAGTAGGGTCGCGACGAGTATTAGCGCCCCACAGCTGAAGCCTAAATTTCAACACGCATCACAATAGAAACAACTTAATTCAGTTGTGCTGGTGTTCATATGTGGTGCTTCTTGGCTTTGGAAAGAAGATTGCAAGGATAATGTAAAGAAAATCATGTAGAAACAAAAAAATGTGGCCTTTTTCCTAACAAAAATGTTGCCCATGATCCTCCCTAAAATACATTATTTCATGTCAAAATCATAATTTTTACATAAAATGGAATATCACATGCTAGGCTTGTGGTGTTGTCCTTACAACAAAAAATTGATGGAAAACAACAAAAATATGATGGAAAAGAACAAAGAGGGAAAATAAGGCCTTTTGAGAGGGCCCTTTTAAAGCCATATTTTCTTCCTCCATTAATTGGACGGTGATTGTATCATGCTAAAAAAATGTACTAAGATTGTTTGTTTATAGACGCGACATTTATTATGTAACGGGCTAAAAAAGAAAGTGAAACATTTATTATGAGACGGAGGGAGTAACGTGTACCTCATTGTATTGAGATTATTTCATACATTTTCACCTTACTTGTGGATCAATATTGTTCTTCAACCAAGTGTTCTCTCAACAGCCCCCAAGTACAGTAATCAATTGCAGACTATCTATGCATATGATTGTCATTAAACTGTCTATCAAATATATATATATATATATATATATATATATAGATGCCCACTATCAACATGCGTTTACAAAATTCAAAAAGCAGATGCCCACTATCAGCATGCGTCCAGCCCTAATAAATTGTATAGAATTTGACATCCGGACCTATATAAACGGATGTAGAATGAATGTAAATGCAGGCTTAGTTTTCAGTTTACTTCATAGCACAAATTCTCTCCAAAAATTTATACATGCATATATATATATATATATATATATATATATATATATATATATATATATATATATATATATATATATATATATATATATATATATAAATAGGTGCTCAAATGAGAGCCTAAATATCGTGAGAACCGTGAAAACTTGGATACATTAGGTAAAAACCTAATGTATCCAAGTAATGTATCCAAGTGAACCATTGGATACATTAGTTTTTACCTAATGTATCCAAGTAATGTATCCAATGTATCCATACATACATATATATACACCAAATTAACCCGTGGAAGAACTGGGGAATCATAAAACATGAGGCTCAAGTTAATATCTTCCAACTCTCTCTCTCTCTCTCTCTCTCTCGAGAGAGAGAGAGAGAGAGAGAGAGAGTTCTACTAACAAATTGAATAAATAAGAAGACAATGCCAAAACAAGTCAGATAATTACCAATTTAGCTTATTTTCTTATGAACAAATTTCTACAATGAGAAAATTATTTCAACTCCTTTACATCTAAAAGACAAAAGAAGAGAACAAGTACATATACAAGCAAGAGGAAAGAACACCGAAGGGATTAAGGTAAGGGAGAATAAAAAACAAATTAACTTTGGAAAATCAAGGATTATTAGGTTTGTCTCTTGCCAATTGCCATGAATATATCTCATGAAACGGCCTTCTAGCCATTCAATTCCTTCTCCAACCTTCATGAACGGAAATCCGCTCACTTTTCTGAATGAGGAAAAAAAAAGAATAGTGAGTTGAAAGAACATGATCGCGATATTCATTACAAATAAAACACGATCCCACGAAGAAAAAAAAAAGAACAAAAATGTTATGAACGTACCATATGATCTTTTGCAATGAAGAACAGCCTCGTACACTGAACTCTCCGAATCACACAAAGCATCCTTAGAAGGAGAAGAATAGGAAGAAGGCAATGCTCTTAATGGAGACTCTCGAGGCGAAATTCTCTTTGCCTTCATCTTTCCTACTTGCTTTGACCAATCGTCCGAGCTAGAACAAGTCAACTCTCTCTGAGGCGATAACTGAACCGAATGGCTTAAACTCTTGACTTCCCATACTTTACTATCAATATCATCAACCCTAACACTTTTCCTAGGCACAAGACACTTAAAACACTTCACCAACACCCTCTTCGCCGATCTTTTCCATTTCCCAAAAAACCAACAATATTTTCTTTTATTTGGCGAAAAATAAACACTTTTGGAATAAAACGACGAAGTAATAGGCGTTGAAGGAGCTGAAATTGTGGTATCAAAATATAAAGGCAAAATATGTCCGTTGACAAAAATTTCATCTGCATGAACACATGCATTATCCGAAGAATTTGAGATAGGAACATCAAAGTTGAAGTTATTAGATTCTTCCAAGAATCTTCTCGACTTGACTATGAAATACGCGTCTTCTTCTTCATCATCGTCGTCAGAAGTGAAATGGAAAGAAGGTCTCTTGTTTGTTAACCAACTGTATGAGAAACTTTCTATTGTAAGAGGTTGAGAGGTTTCCATGGTTGGTTAGGAAACACTACTTTGTATGAGAAATATAGACTAAAATAAAAACTTATACTTATAGATACATATTTGAGAAAATAAATTAAAAATATCAGGCACAAGATTTTTTTATGTATATAATTTTGTTCTAGCGAATTGAAGCCAAATCTGTCTATTTCAATTTTGTTTGTTTAGCTTAAATTTGATGCCTTTATTGAAAATGACATTGGTTTGGTTACAAAAAGGTCAATATTTTTACTGTTTTTGGCTGCAACTTTCATCTTTGAAACAATATATCTTCCACACGTAATAATAAGTGTCGCAGTTAACTTATCAAAGTTTTAGTAAAAATGTGTTTTACTTTATTAGACATTGTTCACATCATGGTAAATTCTATTAAGACTATTTGTTTATTTAAAAACGCAACACTTATTTTAAGAAGGGCAAAAAGAAACGTGCAACGGCTTAATTATGGGCATTCATATATTGCCTTTGTCCCAAAATGAATGTCATTTTTTATCAAGAAAAAAAAATAATTATCTATTTTAAGACGGAAGGAGTAAGATACTAGAAAGATGGAGGGAAGGTTCAAAAACAACCACTAGGAAATGATCTACTATATTCTTACATCAAATGAATAACAAAGGATTAACATATTCCCTTGGTAGATTATCCAACTAAAGATAGACGTTTTTCTAGAATCAGAATTTTTTATTCATTCATCGATTTTAAATAATTACAAAAAAAAATCTACTCCGTCTCAGAGTATATGTCCACCTTTCCTTTTTAGTCTGCCCCATAGTATATGTCCACTTTCGAAAATGCCAAAGAATCTTAACTATTCCTCCCACTCATTCTCTCTCCTACTTTACTTTTATACTTTTTTTTTAACGAAAAGGACTAAAAGCCCCCTAAAATTTATTAAAAATCAACTTACTATTCCCTCCCACTTACTCTCTCTCCTACTTTACATTTATACTCACAACACTTACATCACTTCCACCATTTCTTAATCTCCGTGTAAATGGAAGTGTGGACATATGCTCTAGGACGGATAGTATTTTTATATGAGATAAATAATGTGGAAGGGATGAGCTCAGAAGGAGGATGGTCTTTAAATTATATAAGAAAACTGTCCCTTTTGTTGCCATTTGATAATTCAAGAAGCATGCTTGGTCTATTTTTAAAGAAATGGTCAAGCTGATATCATAAACAATGCAATGAAATCTTGCCTGTATTATGGTAATGCAGACAGGGCAATATTTGACAATGCAGCTATGTCTTCCTTGTCAACAGTTTGCATACAAAAACAATCAATTAATATATTAACATCAAATAATTGGCATATTAATAAGAAATTACTATAAATTTATAAATATATTAGACATCGACTTGCGCATATCCGATATATCCGGCCATATATAACGACGCCAAGTTGCATGCTTGGATCCATGTCGTGACTTGATCATTTTCGCACTAAGATTACTCGGTTAAATGGGTATTTCCGTACGTAATTCAGTGCTAGGGACAAAATGAGGAGCCAACATTTGGGAAGAGGCGCTTAGACTATCGAAAAGGGTATTTTGGTAAATTGCCAATTTTCTCGCTGATGTGTTAAAATCTTGACCATTCATTTTGGAACGTGAGAAAACGGAGACCCTTTGTTCACCCTTAAGGCTTAAACTTAAAGGATCCTTTGAAAACCTCTTACTATGTTTGGAACCTAAGGCTAATTAGAGAGAAAAAATGGATGAATCTGGTGCTGTACAGTCGGACTGCACAGAAATCAAGGCGGGTGATTGAAACCTACTTTACAAGTTAGGTATATCTAAAGGTGAAGACATTTTGAGGGGTTTGCAACCACTGAAATGGCGAGTGGTTGTTAAGATGAAACGTAATGAACTTCCAAAGAAGACGATGAGTTGTTCTTTTCACTTGGAATCCTAATAACAAATCTTCAAAAATAGCAGGAAAAGATCGAAAAAAAAGCAGCAGACACTTAGACAGAGGTCCCTAGCTGGTCGGACAGCATAAATGGACACTACAATGTTTATAATCGTGAAAATGGAAGCAGAATCAGACATGAAGTAGTCATGAGGTCCCCTCCTCTTGTTCCCTACTAGCTAGAACAAAGCCTTTTAGTTTAGACATGAACTAGTCGTAAGGTCCCCTCCTCGTGTTCCCAACTGGAACAGAGCCTTAGTTCTTGATAGTCTGGCTCAGATTGAACTAAGGTTGTGGTGTCAGACTGAACAAAATTTCAGGGCCTATGCTGTCAGACTGAGCAAAAATCTGACGATTATTGTAAATGAGTTACATTTTACAGTAACATGAGTTGCATCTTATAGGATATTTGTGTTGCATTGTTCCCAACTATTGGCTCTGATTAAACTAAAAGAGCAGCATCTCTGGGCTTTTTTTTTTTTTTTTTTTTTGGAAAAAGAAAACGATCAAAAAAGAGACGGGTTTGAGATCACAGAACGAAGGAGTGGTCTTTCTTTGGATCTTGAGGTGTACAATCTAAATGAATGACTTTGTGCAGTTGCTATATGACAGAGACCCGAGAGTTTAGCTTCATTGACAGTTTTGTCATGAAAAGTTCGATCATACTCCCTTCGTCCCAAAATGATCTTCGCGTTTTTGACTATTCGAACTTTTTAAGGATATGAACACTTACTTCACTAACCATGCTTTGTTTAAGCCTAAAATGTAGAAATGTGAAGAACTTTTTGGGACAATGAAAAATGGGAAATGAGAAGATCATTTTGAGACGGAGGGAGTATATGTGAATGATTTGTTTTCCATTCGTAACTTTTTTCAATGAAAATGAATGATCAGTATAGTAGTAGTGATCATAATCGGTTGCCAATAATTAAGCGAATATATTGGCTAACTAAACGAAAATTATAGACAAAGAAAGCACAATGAATGGCGAAATATTGAAGTTGCGAAAATTGCTTGAAGAGATAAAAGGAGAAGCTCCAATAAACAGAATTCTCTCATGAAAAGCACAGCATTTTAACCTTATTTATGGATTAACAATGGCCATTTCATGCAGCAATTTGACTTTGTATACATATCCTCAATGACACTCATATATAGGACTCCCTCCGTACCTCAGTCTCGAAAAGATGGTTGTTTTGAAGATTAAAAGAAGTGAGCAAGATCAGGGGCGGATCCAATGTATGACCAGGGTGGGCAGATGCACACCCTGGATGTTCCGAAAAAAATTACCGAGTGTTACAAAAAAAAAAAGTTGGTTAGTCAAGCTAGGCCATTTTGGAGCTACACTCACGAGGCACAAAATTGACAAATTTTAACTGAAATTTGCACCCCCTTCGCACCCGAGCGCGAGAGAGAGCCTCTAGTTTACACAATCTTAACATATACAAATGGTTAATTATATTTATACTAGTTCAACCTTTTACTCCAAACCAATGTAGGACAAATTCAATTGATTTTACCCACCAATGGTCTTGAGACATTTTCCCCTAATTTTTCCATTTGGGAGGCCCTTTTGAAGGAAGGAGCGAGTGGGATCCTGTCGCCGCATTTCTTTGCTTAGTTTCAACTCCCCGAAGCATTTCGTCTAAAAGATCTTTTCCTAAAATTCCCCTTCATTTTTTATTTGTTCGTTAAAATGCAAAGTAAAAGGGCGCTCTAGCCAAAATGAATCCTATTTCGGGTCTTGACGAAATAATGGCGGGCGAATTAGTAAAATTTGAAGAGGGTACAATAGGCATTGCTCGGTAGGGGTGTTCATGGTCCGGTCCGGTCCGGTTTTAATTAAAATTTTACAAAACCGGAACCGGACCAATTATACGGTTCTACAAAAATTTAAAACCAGAACCAGACCAATACATTACAAAACCGATGTCCTTGGTCCGGTCCTATTGGTCCGGTTCCGGTCCGGTTCTCCGGTTCTAAGGGTGTGCTCTACGGTGTTGTGACTTAAATAGTAGGCCATACAAACAAGCTCTGTTTCATAAAAAATACAATAAAAATACAAACAAACTGAAATTCTATGATTCTCGGTTAACTTAATACAGACAGCCTTAAATCAAATATTAATAATTCCAAAAGTTCATCCAATTCAAAAGTAGTCAAAATCATCATTGTTGGCAAATGACTTAAACTCTTGCATCAAAATTACTTGTTGGTAAAAATGCAGTCAATGTCCTCCATTGTCCTGCGTCCATGTCCTCCATTGTCCTTCATAATCAAAGAAAAAAGTAAAAAGACTGGTTACAAAAAAAAAAAATTATAATTAACAGGTTATAGAGCAACTTCAAAGTTCAAACATTAACTGATTACCTGAAAGAGAAAAGATGAAACAACAATCTTACGACACCCAACTGCAGCACCCTGTTCAGGAAAAAAATTCATGCTTAGAGTACCTTCTTCTACAGCATTACAACAGCAGTATGGATATATTCATTTTGAAGCAAGAAGTATGAATATATATTCAAACAGGTTACTTCAAAAATTATGAATGTGGTTAATTGAACTACTCAAACTAAATAAAAACTGTAATAAAGAATTATAGATATTGTACTAAATAATAATATATCTATAATATTTATATATGTTACGATTGGTCCGGTCCGGTCCAGAACCGTATTTTTTTTTAATCAAAACCGGAACCGAACCAATTAATCGGTTTTATAGAAGTTTGGAACCAAAACCAGACCAACACTATTAAACCGGTCCGGTTTTTATTGATCCGGTCCGGTTCTATTGGTCTGGTCCGGTTCTATTTTTTTCTGCACAGCCCTATTGCTCGGTCTGCAGCAGCAAATGCTCGTCACCTTCTGGGTTGAAGGCCTATTATTTCACAACAACGAAAGCACATAGAGCATGGGTGGCAATTCTGATTGGTCAATAAAAATCTCCTTTCCCATGTGGGATACAAACCCACTCCCCAACTTACCCATTAACATTTGAGATTTAAATTTTTCTACCATCCTATATTAAATTAAACTCACCACAATTAATATTTACATGGACAAAATATTAATCCACTTTAATCAACGAATGATTTTCCAAAGGAAATGCGCGCAATTTCCTTCACATAATTACACATTTTTCCAACACGAGTTACGTAATCGTATGGGGGATGATATGCTTAATGATTCTTTAGTGTCCTATGTTGAAAAAGATGTACTAACCAATGTAAGCGTTGATGAAGTCATAAAGTAATTTCAGGAAATGTCAGTGCGTCGTAAATCATTGTGATCTTTATTTTTATTTATAAAAATGATGCATATTATATTATCTTGATTTTTTTATATATTGCATTAAGTTTTGCACACCCCGATTTGAAATCCTAGATACGCAACTGAACAAGATGGAGAGAGGCTTCTAACATCTGACAGACACATGTTTAAAGAAAAATGTGACTGACATGGCCAATTCGACTTTCATTTTGTCTCTAGACAATAGCCGACGTATCCGGACTCACCGGCACACCGTTCTTCGTTTACATTTACTTGCACTAGCCCACTCTTAAATATAATTAGGGATTAACCCGTGCTTCGTACGGGTGTTTTTTTTTTTTGTGTGAATATTTATAATTACATTATATAATTATTAAATATTTTAAATGAATATAAATAAATTTAAAGATATACTCCCTCCGTCCTACTACAAGTGAGACTAATTTCCTTTTTGGTCCGTCCCACCACAAGTGAGACTACCCAAAAAGAAAATGTTTTAATATATTTATATTCAACCAACCCCACTATTTAACCCCACTCATTCTCTTCTTCATTTTCCACCACACAATTTATTAAATTAACACTATTATTTACCCCACTCATTCTCTCTCTTCATTTTCCACTACACATTTACTTCATTTTCTTAATTATTGTGCCCATGTAGTAGCACTTGTGGTGGGACGGAGGGAGTATATAAATGTACTTGTGATTTTTTAATAATAATGGAAATAGTTTTAGTTACTATAGTATAAAATACTCCCTCTGTCCCATACCAATGGCTGGTCAAACCAACTTGAACTTTGACTAAGATTTTATGCTAAATTATTAATTTTTATAAAAAAATTAAAAAATTTATTAAATTAGTAATAGAAACATTATTAATAACTATTTAAATTTTTATGGAGATGAATTATTTAGCATAAAATGTTAGACAAAGTTAAAGTAGGTTTGACCAAAAGTGCCCATTGGTGTGGACGGGGGGAGTAGATATTAAGATTGGGTAATAGTATTGGTTAAGAATAACTTTATAAATTTTATAAAAATTGACTTCGTTTTTCCCATAATGATGTCAATTTTTACTCTTGATCGATTGAGAAAATAATATTTTAATTATAATTAACATTATAGTAATTATGTGCTTAAATTTAAAGATAATGGTTACCTAAGTAGTACTCCGTTCATCACAGAGTAAGAGTCCTACATCTCAAATGCCGGAGAAAAAGAAATGGTGGAAGTGATTTAAGTGTTGTGAGTGTAAAAGTAAATTAAGAGAGAGAGAGAGTGGGTGGTAGGGAATAGTAAATTGATTGGTGTTGTGAGTATAAAAGTAAAGTATGAGAGAGAATGAGTGGGACGAATAATAAAGATTCTTTGCCATTTTAGGAAAGAGACTCTTCCTCTAAGATGTACCAAAATAGAAAGTATGACTCTTACCATGAGAATGAGGGAATAACTTTTATCGTAAATAATAAGTTAATAGTAATAGTTACAATATATTGTAACTATTCTAATTAGTTAATATTATTATAAATAATAGTTACTTCATATAGTAACTATCACACTTAACTAATATTACTAATAGTAATAATTATCTTATATAATTAACTATAACAATTAATTAATATTATTAATAGTAATAGTTATTTTATATAATAACTTTTACATTTAACTAATACTATTAATAGTAATATTTATTTTATATAGTTAACTATTATAGTTAACTATTTATTTTATATAGTTAACTATTATAGTTAACTAATACTATTAATAGTAATAGTTACCCTTTATAGTAACTATAATACTTAACTTATACTATTAATAGTAATAGTTATCTTATATAGTTAACTATTATAATAAACTAATACTATTAATAGTAATACTTAACTAATATATTAACTATTACAATTAATTAATACTATTAGCTAATAAGAGAAAAATGAAAAGTCATCTAATAAAAATGTTATGGTTGATGTGGCACCACCAAAAGCAATAGTTACCCAAAAACATCCACATGGCACCACCTAAAGACTCTGCCTTGACTTTTAATATAAGTATATAGATTTATAAGAGATATATTTCAGACATATATCAATAATGAAACCTTATTACAACCTGTTGTTTTTATAATAAATATTGATATAACTTTATTTTTTATGATATAAATATCAACAACATAAAAATTAATTTCATTAAAATGAGTTGAGATATCAATTTTTATAGTTATAAGATGGTGTTTACTTTCTTTTCTTTTTTTTTTGAAAGAATATGGTGTTTACTTTAAATAAAAGGAATTGCTTTTAATACAAAATTGTTTTCTTAAATAAGTCATCAAATTTATATCTTTTTGACGCAGCACGGAAGCGATAGTATTCGTGAGTAGCGCACTACACACAAGAGCCTTCAAGCGAAGCACCCTCAAACACGATAATCTTGGAATCCACCAAGAAACAGAGATAAATCTCCAAGAACAAAGTTCAATTTTAATAATAATAAAGTTGTAACCTAAAACAATGATACTAAAGTATTTATACTACTAACAAATAAAAACCCTAATCAACAAATAACAAAACCTAGGAAAACAACCAGGCGGGCGCCTGGTCTTGTGCAGGCGGGCGCTCGGCCTGCTGCTGCCCTGGAATTCCTGTTGTCTTCTCTCCTACATCAGTCACCTCTTCTTCAAAAGAACTCGACCCCGAGTTCATCTCCGATGTTTGGAAATTGCCGTCCCACTTGAACAAATACTTTGAGTAGATCCGCTCCTTAAGCACAATTTGAAACAAAACGAATTTATCAAAAATAATCAAACCTTCATTCTTTGTGTCTCGAATTGTTGCCTTTGAAACGAGATCTTCAACCATGGACAGAAAATTATTACTAATTTTCTCTCCTTTGAAATCTTCATTCATTATTTGTAGATCCTGATTCGCGGATTTGACTGCCATTAAATCTTCTCTGTTTGAATCTGACTCTTTCTCTTCAATCGGATCGACGCGGTGGATATTTTCCCCGCGACGTTCTTCTTCAGCAATAATCTTGTTATTCTGCAACAATACCTCGAACTGAGCCCGACGTTCTTCTTCAGCACGTTCAAAAACAGCAGATCTGCGCGCTTCCAGTCTCTGAATTTTGGCAGTGTAGTGATCGGCTTTGTCAGCAAAAAAATTGGCTTCCATCCTATGTCGCTGCCTAAGCACTCCCTCCCTTCCTGCTCGATTCAGATCTCTGATTGATTTATATTTCTGCACAAGTCAATCATGCTTGTCCGCTTCTTCGAGTTCTTCGTCCTCTAACTCTAGGAAATATTGTTCATGTTGTCGAGCACGATCTAATCGACGATCGATTTCATGAATAACTTCGTCATCAGATCTGGAACTGGAATCCCCATCATCCCGAATCTCTGCCCTTTGCGGACGTCGATTTGGATCAACCATGTCTCTCTCACCACGACGGTTTTGAGTAACAGTGTTTTGCCCTTGTTGAGCAGCCACCAACGCTGCAATCTGCGTTGTCAAGGCGGCGATAGCGGTGGTTATGCCATCGATGCCGGCCTTTGTAGCTTGATCCCCCATAATACTTCAGTGGATGCAAAAGACAGGATATGGCCTGCTCTGATGCCAACTGACGCAGCACGGAAGCGATAGTATTCGTGAGTAGCGCACTACACACAAGAGCCTTCAAGCGAAGCACCCTCAAACACGATAATCTTGGAATCCACCAAGAAACAGAGATAAATCTCCAAGAACAAAGTTCAATTTTAATAATAATAAAGTTGTAACCTAAAACAATGATACTAAAGTATTTATACTACTAACAAATAAAAACCCTAATCAACAAATAACAAAACCTAGGAAAACAAAAATACCGAAACTAACCCTAATTGTATGCGCAATAAACATAAAAACGAAACTGGGATTTTCCTCTCGACAAGCGAGCGGGCGCTCGCCCTAGACCAAGCGGGCGCTCATCATGGCAGAAAGATAAGCCGTTCTGAAATCAATTCCAGGCGGGCGCCTGGTCTTGTGCAGGCGGGCGCTCGGCCTGCTGCTGCGCTGGAATTCCTGTTGTTTTCTCTCCTACATCACTTTTTTATTCACACCATTCATTTAAAATAAGTTTTAAAATGTCATTTTATTTTTCATGTAGAGAGGAACACACTCTTCTCAACTTGTTCGGATAGGAACATATCATTCAAACAAAACACGGACATAGGCTAGAATTTAAATGAAACAACATTTAGCTTGTGCACCGATTTTTTACCGGCCGAAACGAATCAAAACTTATAACTATGGACTAGTTGGACTAGAGACCACCACATAACTTCACTGTTGTTAGTCTTGCAGATTGTATCATTTTCAACTTGGGCTTGGGCCTGGGCCTTTGTTGGTTTCATTACAATTCCTTATACTGCGTCCATTTTAAAATGATTTAGTTATATACCCCCTCGGTCCCATCCGAATTAGGATTTTTTGGTTGGGCACGGGATTAAGGAAAAAATGATAGTGGAGTAGGTGTTGTGAGTATGAAATGTAAAGTAGGAAAGAGAAAGTGGAGTAGAGAATAATGAGTGGAAAATTGTTGTGAGTGTGAATGTGGGTCCCATTAAATAAACCCTTTTTTTTTGTCCTAATTCGAATGAGACACCCAAAATAGAAATTTGTCATAATTCAAATGGGACGGAAGGAGTATGTAAGAGACAATTTATCCTGCATCTTAACATGGCATCTTAACATGGGACGGCAATAAACTATGTAAGAAGTTTCACGTTAAAACCATTTAACCCACATCTTAACAATATATATCTAGAAATGTGAAATTTATTTAAAACTAACGAAAAGAAAAAGACATTAATTAAATATGAATTATCTTCAGTATTCTTTTACGTTGTGGTAGGAAGATGCGTGTGCACTTGCTTGAGAAACAATAGAATACAAATATACAATCTACAACAGAAGAGTTTATAGCTCAATGGCATTTAGGTGGATGGATAGAGTACTCGTTCGACTCTAATAGGAAGCATGTGGAGAATCTTCTATGACAAGATGACTATCAGATGGCGCGGGATGTTCATGAGAGATTTTTAGCGAGACAAGTATAGAATTTGTAATAAATATATATATATATATATATATATATATATATATATATGTGTGTGTGTGTGTGCGCGCGCGCGCGCTCTCAAACGAGAAACACAATTGTATGAGAACCGTGAGAACCAAACATAATCGTTAGATTGAAATCAAAATCAAGAGTTCATATTATAGATACAATAGATACACTTGGATACAGTACCTAAATTTTGATATTGCACTTAAATACAGTAGCTAAATAACTACTGTATCCAAGTGTTTTTGAAAATTGCAATTGGACACAGTAGCTTAAATGACTAATGCATCCAAGTGTATCTACTGTATATATAATCTGGACCATTGATTTTGTAATTAATCAAACGGTTATGCTTGATTTTCACGGTTCTCATGTCAAATAATCCTTGAGGCGCGACCCCAATAGTTATAAGTTTTGTTTCGTTTTGGCATTTAGAAATGACCTTTAAAATAAAATCTGAGCGTGGAGGCCCTCCCGAATTTTTTTCCATCCCCAAATCCTCTTATCATGGAATTAAGCTTGCCAAAAATAAGTGGATGAGAATAATAATCTTTTAACAAGGGCCCAACAACAGCTCAATAGCTCATGCATAAATATGACGCCTGTCATTTGGAGATCTCCGGGCCCGACCCCTTGTGTCACAATTTGGGGTCATGTAGTTTGAAACCAAATTTAAGACCATCTCCAACAATTACTCTATTACTTCAAAATTTTAAAATTTGATGTAAAATCTTTTCCCGACAATTACTCTATAATCTACACTATTTTAATGGAGGGGTTGATTTACGCCAAATATGGCGCAACGCCAAACTTGACACCAAATCTTTTCCGTTTTTTGTTTTGTTTCTTTTTTTTTCCGCTATCCTTTTTTTTCTTTTGCCGGTTCTGTCTCTTTTTGTTTTTTTTTTCTCCGCTATCCCTTTTTCCGCTTCCTTATTTTAAAATAAAAAATAGTAAGTTTTGTACATTCATTTTGAGAGATAATATATACAACAACAACAACAACAACAAAGCTTTAGTCCCAAAATAATTTGAGGTCGGCTAACATGAATCCTCATATGTCATCGTGATAAAAGGAAGAGAGAGAGAGAGAGAGAGAGAGAGAGATGGAGAAATTGAGAGATAATATATATTTAAGATAATTTAAATAATAAAAATTAGACAAACTCACATAAAATACAAACTTAAACTGCAAATACGAAAACAAATACATATTATTTTCTTATTTAATTACTTAATTTTATAACATAATATTTAATATAGTGTAATTTGAATAATTTATTAATAATAATAATATATGTTTAATGGTTAACATTTTAATTAAATGAAATGAAAATGAATATTCTGATTTGATGCAAAATTTGAAGTAAGCTGTTGGAGATGGTAGAAAATATTTGGTGGTGAAGTTGCACCATTTTAATGTTTTGGTGCAAAAACGGTTGGGGATGCTTTTAAAAGAATAGAATTGTATTTCTTATTATACAGTCCAAAGAAAAAACCGTATTTATATGGGGAAATGGACGAAGTACCAAATTTAACAGGATAGAATTGTATGCTCCCTCCGGTCCCATTTAAAGCTTTACCTTTAACCCAAATGAATGTTCTGTTAAATGATTTATTTTTTCCTAAAATGGTAAAAAAAAAATGTGGGCTCTACTTGTCAACCCCACTCATTTCTTCCTCTCACATACTCCCTCCGTCCCGCCGGAAACTTCAAAAAAAAATTATGGCACAAGAATTAAGGGAAAAAGTGAAAAAGGTGATGTGTTGTGAGTGTTGATAGTTGAGTGGGAGAGAGAAAGTGTGGTAGAGAATAGTTAGTGGGTTAGTGGATGTGAGTATGAGAAGTGGGACCCACTAATTAAAAAGTATTAAAAACTTTCCATTTATGGATTTTGCAATTTCTATGGGACGCCCAAAATGGTAAGTTTTGCAATTTCCGGCGGGACGGAGGGAGTATTTAAATTGTAGGGTCCTCTTGTCATATTCACTAACTTTTTCCCCTCACACATTTTAATTGTATGGCCCACTTGTCATATCTACTAACTTATTCACTCTCACAACCCTTCTTACACACATTATTTTTCATAAGTTTTTGTGTGCTTTACCAAAATAGTGAAACTTCAAATGGGACGATAGGAGTATTTAATATAAAAAAAAAAAGTTGCTTAAAAAAAGAATTGTAGTATTTTTCTTTAAAATAGTAGATGGGACCATATGACTGTCATGCACGTCTGAGTGTTCCCCGTCCATTATGGATGGTTACATACATGTGGAATTACGGACCCGGAACCGCTGCACCCAAAACCGATGCATCCCTCCACCCAATGATTCAGATCGAGATCACATATGCGAGCTCATCATCTGTGTGGCTAAGATGATTTCAATTTTTGTGGGTCCCACCAAGCTCGGCTACATCTCATCCGTTGTGTAGAGCTAAAATGAGGTGGCTCTAATCGGAACCATTGGGTGGAGCTAACTAGGGGTGTAGCGGTTCGAAATCCTGGAATTACAATTAATTTGGGGTCAATTTAGTAATAACCTTCAGTTCAAATTTAGTTTTTTTATACAATCAATTAAATTAGGAGAAAATAATTTTTATTTTTTCTAAAGATATGTTAATAGTATATTTAATGGTGATTCAATAATAGTATTTCAATATAAATAATATTCCCTCTGTCCCAGAAAGATAGTCTCATTTTGACTTTTATTGTCAATAAAAATGAACTTTGACCAACCCTTGGTGACAATCGTATTATTCTATTGAAATTCTAAAATCTGTAATTAATGAATCATTAAGTGATTTATTAATAACGATTTTTATAATCGTATTATTCTATTGAAATTCTAAAATCTGTAATTAATGAATCATTAAGTGATTTATTAATAACGATTTTTATAATTTCATTGTGATAATTAAATTGACACTAATGTTTGGTCAAAATTCATTTTTGTTAACTATAAAAAGTCAAAATGAGACTATCTTTTTGAGACAGATGGAGTATTTTTTAATAAAACTTGATTAAAATTGAGTTAAATTGACTAAAAATTAAAATCACTATACAGTGAGATCTACTTGTCATACTCACAACAACTATACACTACTCCCTCCGGTCCAAAATAATTGTCACTTTTGGACCAAAATTTTGGTCCAAAATAATTGTCACTTTTGAGCTAAATGTCTCTTTTAGCCTTGCATTGAAACTTGTTTTCTTTTATTAATTGTCTTAGTGTGAGACATTAATGTAAGAAATTTGCACACTTAATAGGAGTAATGTGGGAACTTTTGTCATCAAACCATGATAATAATTACATTTTTTAAGAGTTGTGCAAATGCAAAAAGAAACAGCTATTTTGAACCGGAGGGAGTACTATTTTTTTTTACGTCTCGTTCTCTCTCATACCTCATTTTACATTACTCATAAATCATAACAACCACCCGTTACAATTCACTCAGTACTTCCCAGTTCCCAGTTCCCACTTCCCATACACCCTCAACTTTGTGCACCGTTATACAAAGAATGGAGTACTTATTTTTGTTTTTGGGAGCTGTATATGTAAATGGACCTAGTCGAGGCCTTTGTTTTATTAAGGGTAAATGACAAATAAGGGTCTGAAGTTTGGGGGTCGTTCATAGGTAGGGGTCTGAAGTTTCAAAACTAGCAGATCAGGGCCTAAAGATAGGAAAAACTAGCAAATAGGGGTTTTTTGACGGAAAAGTTAGATTTTCAGTTAAATCAGCATGTGTCGTGCACATGTGGACTTAATTGAAATTAATATTACTATTAAAGAGGTAAAACGAATATTTTAAAACATAAAATGACTAAAATTATTTTTTTTCACTAATATAAAATTTACTAAATTAATATTACTTTTTTGAAAATGAAAACCACTATATTATTTTTTTTATAATAAATATTTTTTTAAGAAAATGAGAACTTACGTTGTTAATTAATTATTTCACTAAATTAATTATTTTGAAAAATTATTTGAAAATATTTTTTATAATAAATATTTTTTTAAAAAAAATTGAGAACCTACGTTGTTAATTAATTATTTCACTAAATTAATTATTTTGAAAAGTTATTTGAAGTATTATTTTAAAAATTATCAGGCTAGATTGTTTTAGTAAAAAAAAATCAAATAATTTAGTGAAACATTTTTTTAAATAAATAGTTTAGTGAAATTATTTTTTTCAAAAAAATAGTGAAAAAAAAATAAAAAATAAAATATTTTGGTGAATTATATATTGGTGAAAATCCCTTGACTCTTAGTTCTGGTTTCCGATCAGCGAGCACAAGCATTAGCTCTCCTTGAAAACGAGGTAATCCAGCCACACCTTCCAGTACGGCTACCTTGTTACGACTTCACTCCAGTCACTAGCACCGCCTTCGGCATCCCCCTCCTTGCGGTTGTTTCGGTTACAGAGGCGACGAGGGGTGCTAACCCGGCCACCCAACTCAACAAGTCAGGGGATTTTACTTTTAGTCCTTTAAAATTTAAAATATTCATTTTACTCCTTAAATAGTAACATTTATTTCAATAAGTCCACATGTGCATGACACATGCGGATTTAACTGAAAAATCTAACTTTTTCGTCAAAAAGCCCATATTTGCTAGTTTTTCCTATCTTCAGACCCTGATCTACTAGTTTTGAAACTTCAAACCCCTACCTACGAATGACCCTCAAACTTCATGCCTTTATTTGTCATTTGCCCTTTTATTAAAGCTAAACCAATAGACAGTCACATGCCCAGTGCCTTAGTATTGTGGTCCACACACGAAAATGTGGAGGTATATATATACTCCCTCCGTCCCCTAAAAGTGTCACTTTTAGTCAATTTGATTGTACTTTGACAAGTACTTTGAAGAAAAAATAATAATTTTAATGAGAACTTAAAAATTATTATTGTATCACGGTTGATAATATTTTCAATAACAATTTTTAGATTTTAATTAAGATAGTTATTTTTTATTTATATTATATGTCAAAGTGTAATCAAGTTGACCAAAAGTGACACTTTTACTGGGACGGAGGGAGTATACTTCATCCGTCCCAAAATAATCTTCACATTTGAGTATTCAATCTTTTTAAGGATATGAACACTTGCTTTAATAGTCATCTTTTGCTTATTGTTTATGCACATATAAGCCTAAAATGCAGAAATGAGAATAACTTTTCGAGACAGCGAAAAATGCCAAATATGAAGATCATTTTGAGTCGGAGAGAGTATATAAGATCCGGTGCACTTGAAATTACAAAATTTGTTATTTAAAATATTTTCTTAAAAATTACGAATAAAAAAAAATTAACTAATAGAATATAATTGTCATATTCATGTCAATTAATACACTTACTATTAATTACTCCACTACTATTAGGGACATGTTTCAGTAGGTTGAAGAGGGTGCATCGGCCGGCGGCGTCAGGATCGGCATTATGGGGATTTGTGTTGTTGTGTGAGCCCTGAGGCGGTGGTGGAGGATTGTACAGGTTGGAAGTTTTATTTATTACACTTTACCCCCTATATAAAGTGTCCCGTTATGTTTTTAACCGGGTGTTAAAAAAGCTGTCTCAAAATTTTGAAAATTAAAGTACGCAACCCACATTTAATGTTTCCAAAGTTTGCGAGTCAAATTGAAAAAAAAAAATGAAAGTACGCATGTCAGTTTTACAATAAACTCGCATTAGTAAAACAAAAGTTTTTACCTCAGTCTCATTTATATTGCTCACATTTGATTTTTTTTGCCAACACAAATGAACTTTGATCAAATATTAATGTCAATCTCATCAGTCATCATCCCTAATGAAATTCTAAAATTGAAAATGATTAGTTATTTATAATTAACACTTTCAAAATTTTAGTAGGATGATTAAATTGACTTTAATATTTGGTCAAAGTTCACTTGTATTGATTAAAAAAAATTAATGTAGACAATATAAATGGGACGGAGTGAGTAATACCAAAGGATGACCCCACATTTCATACTCACAACAACTTAGTATTATATACTTTCTCGGTGCCATAACATTGTGCACAAACTTCCTTTTTAGGCGTCTCATTGATAAATCACACTTTCTTTAAAATGAAATTTTATATACTCCCTTTGTCTTGATTTAATGTTCTTACTTTCCTTTTTGGTATGTCTTAATTTAAGGTTCTTGGACATGGGACCTACTTGTCATTCTCATAACAAAATTGTACCCACTTTCTCTCTTCTACTTTGTTTTTTCTTAATCTCCGTGCAAAGTCAAAGTAGAAACCTTAAATCGGAACGGATAGAGTATTTCTTTATTCAATTGGACTCACTTGTCATACTCACAACAACTATCCACTACTATTCTCTACGTCACTTCCTCTCTTTTACTTTACTTATCACAACAACTACTCACTACTATTCATACCTTAATTTTCGTGCAAACTTCATTTTGTTCGTTTTATTAGGCCATCTACAATGGTGATTGGATGGAGGTGTTCAATGAGATTAAACAAAATGGGCGGGTGTTTAATGGGTGCAATGAGGAGTTGAAGGAGGTGTTGAATGGGTTTGGTGTTGAATGGATTCAACACCGGTTGAATGGGTTTTGGGGCTGCCGACTTTGCCACGTGGCGCCTCGGCATTAGGCACGCCAGGCGCGTGCAGAACACATGCCAGACAAGGTGAGTCGCTTGCGAACCAGGCGGTTTTTTTTTCTTTTTTTCTGGCTGTGACACTTGGCATTCACCCATTGGTTCTTGGAATTTCTGATTTTAATCCCAATAATAACCATTTCAACACTAAAAAAACCATCATATTTATTTAAAGAATATAAAATAAAATTTTAGTGGTGGGGTATTGGATGATGAGTGGGAAGGGTGTTCAATGGGGATTAAACAAACCATTGTAGGGTGTAAAGTTGAATGAGTGTTGAATGGATGAGTTGGAAGAAAGAGAAGATGATGTGGAGTGATAAAGTGGGTGTTAAATTGAAAATGTTGTTTAATTAATTGTAGATGGTCTTATGGGCAGTAGAGTATACTCCTATATTCTTAATTCCCCCACACTTTTTTTGTAACTTGAAGTTTGCCGTGGGAAGTATAGATATCTTCTTAGTTCATTTGTTAATTGTTAACTATTACTGTTCATGTTAGACAATTATTTTACATCTACTAAAAAAAAAAATATGGACTAGTATATAGACTTGAGTAGCGATTCTCCTTGACAACTATTGATTTTAAAGTAGAACCTCCAACATAATCCATTGCCGGCCTAATCCAGCGATACTCATATTAGCCTCTCCCTATTTCTTACCCAATCTCTAATCTTAAGAGTTTCATATCTTTAATTTTAATTTTAATTTTAATTCTAATTTTGAATACAATGGTATTAGAAAAAGGTTGAAGAACATAGCAACGTTCTCAGTTCGCAGGAAATGGTCTCATGCAATTAAATGGAAGGAGATATTTGAGGTGAAGCCATTATAGTAGACTCTGACTTCATGGAAAATGATTTGTTATTTTTAGTGATTAAGTCAAAAATCTAAAATGGTGTCCTCGTTCTAGAACGACCAAGGTGATTACTTAGTCTAGAATTAAGGCAAGACCACTTTTTTCTTTACTCGTTTCTTTAGCCCAACTATTTTTGGCCACCAAGTCAACCAAAAAGCAAACTCCCCTAAATTTTCACTGAAAATTTGTGGGTGGGTGGGGGGGGGGGGGGAATTGCGTTTTACCCTAAGTTAGCATAAAATGCATTTTTTAAAATGGCGCGGTGGCATTTTTTTAATAAACGAGAATATGTTTGGCGTTGATCGTAAGTGCCAGTGGTAGTGTTAAAAAGTGCCGGCCATTTATACTGGCACTCATTGACACTACTAATGGCCGGCACTTTTAAACACTAACACTGACACTTATGAAAAGTGCTAATTCCAATGTTAATAAACGCCAGTTTGAATTACTGACATTTTGTAATATTAACACTTGCCAATTACGATGCTTTCCAGTTATTTACGAAAATGTCACTTCTTGTTTTCCGTCCAAATAAATGTCTCATTTAAATTACTTTTTTATAAAACATGTTTTACTAGTTTGTACGGTTTGTATATGCACGAATAACTTGCACGAAGTCAGTTTCTTCATATATAAAAATGCGATATTTGTTTTGGGACATAAAAAAATAACATTTTCTAAGAGACATAAGTATTAATAAATGTAAGTAAACTTTAATCAATAATTTAACTTATACTCCCTCCGACCCATTTTAAACTTTAAAAATTTCCCTTTTAGGTGTCCCATTTTAAACTTCAAAATTCAAAAAAAATAAAGTTATTTATATTTTTTTATTTAGTGAGACATACATGTCATACACACAACAACTATCCACAAACTATTCTCTACCCCACTTTCTTTCTCCTACCCACTTTTTATACTCACAACACTCTACCCCACTATCTATATTTTATAATATAAAGTTTCTCTTCTTAATTCTTGTGCCCACTTTTTTTTTTGAAGTTTAAAATGGGACGGAGGGAGTATTAATTTGAGTTGGTCTTATGAAAAACTAATTTTTTTATTAACCTTCAGGAAAACCATTTTTGTGCCGCTGGCAGATAAACACACATACACTGTCATCCCTCGCTCTTGCCTTCCCTACACTTACACTACACTGACACTTTTTTACACTGACACTTAATAATAAATAAACTGACACTCTTTACACTGACACCTTTTTACACTAACACTGTTACTTTTTTACTCTGGCACTTAATGATACATAAACTTACACTCTCTTATGCTGGCATCTTTTTTACACTAACACTGCATTTTTTACACTAACTATGGTACTCTTTTACACTGACCCTTTTTCGCTAACACCGACACTTTTTTTAACTAACACTGACACTTTTTACACTAACACTGGTACTTTTTACACTTACACTGGCACTCACTAATACTAGCACTCGCATTATTTTTTCTTAACATTCACACACCCAAACACATAGTATGCGCTAGTACAGTTCCCGGTCACATTTTAAAATTTCTCAAACACTTTTTTAATCTAACCCTGGCATTTTTAAGTCCTCCAACCAGTTCGCCAGATTTGCAAACAATAGCCAAGTAATTAATGAACGTGCTATTAGGAATTAGATGCTTGAATTGAAGTTTCTAATCTTTCCCAACCATTAATAAAATTGAAAGTTATAATCCACAAAACCATGAATACTGTGAGTGAGTGAGTGAGTGAGTGAGTGAGTGAGTGAGTGAGTGAGTGAGTGAGGGGAGGAAATCCTCTGTACCACACTTTGTGTACCACCTGTGTACCACAAGTGATCCAATGGTTATAAGTTATTAAGATTAAATGTGTGTGTGATGGATCGGAAGGGCGAGGGTCTTGTTCGTGAGGGCGCGTGAGCATATAAAACCCGTTTTTCCAATCTTTTCGGAAAAACTAGTTTTTTCTTAGATTTTGGCTATTAATTTAATTATAATAAAAAAATTACAAATATTATAGGAAGCATTTTAATGATACTTGATTAAATTTATATTTAAAGTTTTTTAAAATTAAATTAAGTATTAAAAAAATAATACTATCTTTCCTGCTTAATAATAACAACTCTTTCCGCCCATAAATGAATGTCAAATTTAATTTTATAAAATATTATGAAAATCTTTATTTTGCATAGTACAGTACTACCTATGTCCCTAAATGAGTGTCCAAATTTCATTTTAAGAGCATCTCCAATGGACACTATATTTCACACTATAACACTAAAATGCCCACTATTCATCCCTCCAATGGACACTATATTTTACACCAAATTTGGTGTAATAGTTTCACTTGTCACATTTAGTCCCTCTAAATTTTAAGAACTCACACATTGTAAATTATGTTAATTAACTTATATGTTAATAAATTATATAATATATTTTACTTAATTATAAAAGTACAATGCATAAAAATAATTATAAAAACATAATATTATATCATCTCAATTAAAAGAGAGGGGTTTATATGTAAAATCATAGACTTCAAGTATTGTTTGTGTAACAATGAGTGTTAGTGGAAAAATGAGGTGGATAGAGAATATTCTTTTTTAGTGTGAAAAATAGTGTGATACATTGGAGAAGATTTTTATTTAGTGTAACATTTGGTGTAAAACGTACACCAAATTTGGTGTTCTCGGAGATGCCCTAAGGACATCTGAAAATCTCAATTCTTTGTATAATTTGGTGGCAAAAATTCATATATAATCTTGCAATTACCTTCCAAACATTTAATTTTGCAAGTATAAAGAGACCGGTGGGAGAAATTTCGAAAAAAAAAAATATTTAGGGAAAAAGTTATGTTAAGAAAAGACACTCATTTTGGGACAAAGATTTCTTAAAAATAAACACTCATTTAGGGACAGAGTGAGTATGATTTAATGGCAAATATTTGTAAAATATTATTATTATTTTTTTTTTCAAATATTAACTTTGCAGCTATAAGTGACTAGTAAAAGGATTTTAATATATGTTTTTTCTTTAAATGAACGTTCGTTTTAGGGGTGGAAATGGTTCGGCTCAAACCGCGGTTCGGAACCGAGCCGAGCCGAGCCAAACCGTGCAATTTAGCTCGGTTTTTAAACTTATGCGGTTCAACTCGGTTTCGAAAATTGATAATGTCACGCCCCGAAAAATCCAAAAATCCATAAATATAAAATTCACATACTACACATCTACGAAACACTAAATACCAAACCGGGCGCGTGAATTCAACCATAACACCAATATCCACAAACAACTCCTCAACGAGGAGATAACTCGGGGATTAAATACAAATTGCGGAAGCAAGACTTAACTAATTATACATTTACTCAAAAGACCACAGTCTTTGCAAAACACTAAGCAACCACTACCTCTCAAAAATACATAAAGGCGCCGGAGAGCAACTAGTCCAAAGGAGATCAATCTGCTCAGAAGTTTCCCGCTACAATTAACCTCAAAACGCTACCACATGCTTTCCTGGGGGGGTGTTTGAGAAAAACAATTTGAAACAAGAAAACGGGGTGAGAAAAATCTCAGCAAGTTACTAAATGCAACTAGGTGTCATGCTATCATGATAATCACAAAGGAACAATATCAAAAAGCATTCACAATTCATATAACATGAAAGGTATGGTCCACTCATCATATAACACATAATGCGGAAATAAACACTCATAAGTGGATACTGAGCCAAGGTTCTATAAACGGAGCACAATTGTAACACCCCGAAAATTCTAATTTCCATAACTATCAAAAATATCACAATTTACAGCTCTAAAATACTATACAAGATATCACTAATCAGCCCAAATGCTCTATAAACTGCTCCGCCCCAATCCTTTCATCCCGATCATCGCTTAACTGCAAAACTGAAACTGGAGGGGGGTGAGCTGGGGGGCTCAGTAAGAAAGGGGATACACAATATCACAGAAGCCAATGGAACACAAACACCAAATAACAATGTCCATGAAATTATAAATATGGACATGCCAATAAGACCCGTTTCATAAACCGAATAACTAATCAATCATACTTTACAGTCTGATGTACTAATTATATTCAGGCTCAGTGGCTTAACCAAATTAACCGAATTGTTGGCCGCCCTCACGGAGCCGGACCCAACACAAACGCAACAACCAAGTCCACTGCGACCGTCACATAATTAGCTACATCGCAACTATTCCATATAACAAATCTCAAATTTGAGGACAAATAACACATAAATCATGCTTTTCAAATAATCATAACATTAACCGAGCAAGTTCAATTCCAAAGCAATAATCAAATGAGACCGAACAAATGAACTACGTAAATAGAGTACTACGATAAGACGGGTATAAAAAGAAAATGACACGGAATCAATACTGTGTAGTCTCCCTTACCCAAAATAAATGTTAACCGGATCATCAAAATGCAAGCAACGAAACTCCAACTCTGACTACAAAATGTCTCGGGTTCTCTCTCTGGGTTGCAAGCAACGAAACACACTAAAGGAAATAATATCAACTTTATAAGGATAATTAAGGTTGACCAAATGAGATGAGTCACCAAAGAAATATGCATACTACTAGCCCTCATACTGTTGCCACGTAAAACACGATTGCTACCAAACTACATCCATTTCAAAATTACTCATGGGACCTACACTAAAAGCACCTCAATTTCTTTAGTGAAAAACGGTTTGCCTTATTTCTTTTATTTTATTGTATTCGATCTGTCCCAAAACATCTGTTGGAATAGAGGACCAACCGGGACTAGACTTCGGAGCAAAAAGGAAGAAAAACGTCGGAGGGACTGTTGTTCTGGGCGGCCGCCCAAGGTGATGGTGGGCGACCGCCCACTTAATCAGACAGTTCAATCCGGAGAGCAGTTTTATGGGCGACCGCCCAGGACCAAAGTGGGCGACCGCCCACTTGTCGGGAGAGGCAAAAACTGGTTCGGATTTTAGGCCAATTTTCGGGTTCTTTTGTCCATCTAGGGTTAGGTTTGTATTCCTGGGCACATATTTAAGTAAAGTTCCGCCCCTAAACTTATTGTAACTCAGATCTAACATATTATAGTGCAAGATCCTGGCTTGGTAGTGCCCCCAGACGTAGTCAAACATATTGACGAACTGGGTAAACAATTTCTGTGTTTTTTTTCTTGCTTTGATTTCTTGTGCTTTGTTTGTGTGCTTTTATTGTTCTTGTGATTTGCTTGGGTAGTGGAGGGCCAAATCCACAACAACTGGTATCAGAGCTCTGGTTCGAGATCAGGGTTAATCGTAAGATTGGTTTATCAAGCGATTGGGTGTTGTCAAGCAATCAAGAATGGGCAAGGACAAACAAGCGGTGGAGAAATTTGATGGTTCTGACTACGGTTTTTGGAGGATGCAAATAGAGGATCTTTTGTACAACAAAGATCTCTATAAGCCTCTAAAGGGTGTCAAACCGGAAGGAGAAAAGCAAGAAGATTGGGATCTCATGGATCGGAAGGCCCTAGGGGTGGTTAGATCTACTTTGTCAAAGTGGATCGCGAAGACTACCAAGAAGGCGAAAACCACCAAAGAGCTATTGGATTATCTTACTGAGAGATTTGAAACTCCATCTGCTGCAAACAAGGTTGATTTGATACGCAAGATGGGTAGTCTCAAGATGCAAGAGGGAGGATCCTTGGCTAAACACATCGATGAGTTTATGGATGTTATAGACTCATTGACTGCGTTGGATATTACGTTTGATGATGAGGTTCATGCGTGCTTATTGCTAGCGTCTTTACCAGGAAGTTGGAGCGGGACGGTGACAGCGATCAATGCTTCAGCGGGTAAGAACAAGTTGAAGTATGATGATGTTAAAGATTTCTTGTTGGGCGAGGAAAATCGTTTGAAGAAGTTGGGGACATCGTCTACTTCGGGATCGGCCTTAGCTACTACTAGCAGGGGAAGGCCGGGTACTAGCAATAAGGGGAGAACTGAATCAAGGGAAAACATAGTGGGTGGTAAGGGCAAGGCCGTGGAGATCAGAGATAAACCAAGGGTTGCGAAAGGATCGGTGCAGTGTTATCATTGCAAGGAGTTAGGACACTACAAGAAGGATTGTCCCAATCGTGGGGGCAATTCGGTGAATGTGACAGTCGAAGGTGATGATGTACTGGTTCTGAGTGTTAGTAGTACACTAGAATCATGGGTGCTGGATTCGGGGCATCATTCCACTCTTGCGGGCATGCAGAAGAGATGGAGAACTATACTTCCGGTGATTTCGGTAAGGTCTATCTGGCGGATGGCGAGCCTTTGGAAATCAAGGGGAAGGGGGATGTCAGAATAGGAGCATCGGACGGGAAGGTCTTACATCTGAACGGGGTCAGGCACATTCCGGGTTTGAAAAAGAACCTATTATCAGTTGGGCAGTTGGACGAAGAAGGTTACAAGGTAACATTCGGCTGCAGGAACTGGGTTATTACCAAGGAGGATTCTGAGATCGCTCGGGGTAATAAGGAGGGGACACTGTATTTGGCGAATAACACCAAGGATAGTATCGCGGTGGCGTCAGCCAAGGGTGATACTGATTTGTGGCACTGTCGATTGGGTCACATGAGTGAGAAGGGGATGAAGATACTTTGTTCAAAGGACTACTACCGGGTTTGAAGACAGTCGACGTGGGGATCTGCGAAGATTGTGTGTTTGGCAAACAGGCGAGAAGTAATTTTCTCGAGGACAGGTAGGGCTTTGAGGGAAGCAAAGTTAGAACTGGTTCACACGGATTTGTGGGGACCATCTCCGGTAACTTCTCTGGGTGGTGCGTCATATTACATGACCTTCATTGATGATTCAACAAGGAAGGTCTGGGTTTATTTCTTGAAACACAAAGATGAGGCATTCGAGGTGTTTAAGAAATGGAGGGCCTTGGTGGAGAATCAGACGGGACTTAAGCTTAAGTGCTTGAGGTCAGATAACGGAGGGGAGTATGAGCTCGGGGAGTTCAAGGAATATTGTGCAGCGAATGGCATTCGCATGGAGAAGACTCAAAGGGCACACCACAACACAACGGGGTTGCAGAGAGGATGAACAGGACATTGAACGAGCGGGCTAGAAGTATGAGGTTGAAGTGTGGACTTCCGAAGACGTTTTGGGCATATGCAGTTGACACGGCGGCTTTCTTGATCAATAGGGGACCATCGGTACCATTGGGGAATGGAATTCCAGAGGAAGCATGGAGTGGCAAGCAGGTAAATCTGTCTTTTCTTCGCATATTTGGCTGCGTTTCATATTTCATATTGATTCTGCTGATAGAACTAAGTTAGATGCAAAATCTGTAAAATGTACGTTTATTGGGTATGGTGGGGATGACTTCGGGTATAAGTTTTGGGATGACCAAAACCATAAAATTATTCGTAGTCGAGATGTGGTATTCAATGAACAGGTATTGTACAAAGACAGAAAGGGGGCATCAGATGATATTAGTTCGGAACCGGATGTTGTAGAGGTGGATATTCCAGACTCAGGTGGGAGCAGGACGGTTCATGATGACCATGGTCAGGGGGTCACTGAAGATGAACCACATACTCCGGAACCGGATATTCCGCTGCGTAGATCCAGCAGGTTGCGTGGATCACCTGACAGGTATACTCCTTCAAATTACTATTTGTTGTTGACAGATAGTGGGGAACCAGAATGTTATGCGGAGGCTGTTCGTAGTTCACTTTGTGATAAGTGGAAAGCTGCGATGGATGATGAGATGGACTCATTGAAAGCCAACAAAACTTGGGAGTTGATTAGACTGCCTAAGGGGAAGAAGGCATTGCATAACAAGTGGGTTTACCGGATCAAGGAGGGGGCAAACGGCAGTAAACGTTACAAGGCAAGGTTGGTTGTAAAGGGCTTTCAGCAAAAGTACGGTATTGACTACACCGAGGTATTCACTCCTGTTGTGAAGATGACCACTATCAGAATGGTTCTGGGGCTAGTAGTGGCGAATAACTTGTTGCTGGAACAAATGGATGTAAAGACGGCCTTCCTTCATGGGGATTTGGAGGAAGAAATTTACATGAGACAACCAGAGGGATATTTGTCTAAGGGTAACGAGGAACTGGTTTGCAGGTTGACTAAGAGCTTGTATGGCCTTAAACAAGCTCCTAGGCAGTGGTACAGGAAGTTTGATGGATTCATGCATGACATTAAATTTGTCAGATGTGAGGCGGATCATTGTTGCTACTTCAAGAACACGGACAATGGGTATATAATCTTGCTGTTATATGTGGATGACATGCTAATAGCGGGCTCTAGCAGTAGAGAGGTAAACAGATTGAAGGCTCAGTTGTCAGAACGGTTCGAGATGAAGGATTTGGGGGAGGCCAGAAAAATCTTGGGCATGCGGATTGACCGGAATAGGGAGTTGGGTAAGTTGGTTCTTTCACAAGCAGAATACGTTGAGAAAGTCTTGACAAGGTTTTGCATGGAAGAGGCGAAGCCAACAGGGACACCATTGGGTATGCATTTCAAGCTATCCGAGAAGGACTCACCTAAGGGCAAGGAGGAGCGTGACCAGATGGAGAAGACTCCATATGCTTCGGCAGTGGGGAGTCTAATGTATGCAATGGTGTGTACAAGGCCGGATATTGCACATGCGGTGGGAGTAGTCAGCCGGTACATGGGCAATCCAGGGAAGCAACATTGGGAAGCGGTTAAATGGATCCTGCGTTACTTAAAGGGTACTGCTGGTAAGGCTCTATGTTTCTCAAGCAAGGAGGTCGTGTTAGCGGGTTATGTGGATGCGGATTTGGCATCAAGCGATCTTGATAAGAGGAGAAGTACTACGGGTTATGTTTTCACATTGGGTGGTACGGCTATCTCCTGGGCTTCTAAATTGCAGAAGATCGTGGCTCAGTCGACTGCGGAAGCAGAATATGTGGCAGTGACAGAGGCAAGCAAAGAGATGGTATGGTTGCAGAACTTCTTGGGTGAACTTGGGAAGACGCGAAGTGGTAATGCTCTCTATAGTGACAGTCAGAGTGCAATACATTTGGCTAGGAATCCAGCGTTTCATTCTAGGACGAAGCACATTGAGCTGAGGTTTCACTACATCAGGCATCTCTTGGAGAGGAAGATCTTAAGGCTGGAGAAGATTTTGGGATCGGAGAACCCGGCTGACATGTTGACCAAGGTGGTAAACCTTGAAAAGTTGAAGCTATGCATAGCTTCAATTGGGCTTGGAGAATAAGAGAGGAGGAAGGCACTACCATGATCGAGGTGAGCACTAGGACGACACCAAAGATGAGTTGAAGAACGGATACGGGGCTTGTATGCGCGGTTGATCTCTAGGTGGGAGATTGTTGGAATAGAGGACCAACCGGGACTAGACTTCGGAGCAAAAAGGAAGAAAAACGTCGGAGGGACTGTTGTTCTGGGCGGCCGCCCAAGGTGATGGTGGGCGACCGCCCACTTAATCAGACAGTTCAATCCGGAGAGCAGTTTTATGGGCGACCGCCCAGGACCAAAGTGGGCGACCGCCCACTTGTCGGGAGAGGCAAAAACTGGTTCGGATTTTAGGCCAATTTTCGGGTTCCTTTGTCCATCTAGGGTTAGGTTTGTATTCCTGGGCACATATTTAAGTAAAGTTCCGCCCCTAAACTTATTGTAACTCAGATCTAACATATTATAGTGCAAGATCCTGGCTTGGTAGTGCCCCCAGACGTAGTCAAACATATTGACGAACTGGGTAAACAATTTCTGTGTTTTTTTCTTGCTTTGATTTCTTGTGCTTTGTTTGTGTGCTTTTATTGTTCTTGTGATTTGCTTGGGTAGTGGAGGGCCAAATCCACAACAACATCGTGCTTAATTTTGGGGATGTTACAACAATCTCTCGAGAAGAGTCCGTTGAGCAGCATGAAAGAGCTGAAGCCGGTTCCAGAACTAAGTAACAACAACAACCAGTAATGTGGGAAATAACACAAAGTCATACCCCCAAGCCAATAGCTAGAATACTCACCATAGGAGCTAGCTCATCCCAACCACGATCACGGGAAGGGGCATCCCACTCAAGGCCACTGAACATGGGGAAACTGGGTTACCAGTGAAGTACATTATACTAGACTTGGCTCGTGCCATTATAATATACATCACTGCCCAAAACAAATACAACAATGCCAGCTGGACTCCATACAAGCACACAGTAATAAATACTCGCTTGAAACAATAACGGGGCAATGATTCCAAAGTAGGGAACCAAGCCAAAATCATCACAAAGGATGTAAACCATTTCTCATAAAGAGATCAACAACAACATCAACACATGAAGCTACTCAAAAAGAGTTAAATGGTTATCCACATTCATACATTGCAAACATGGTCACAAACGGACCCAACCCAACATTCTCAAACCATACTTAGTCAAATACCATAACACGCTTGTTCACAAAGGGACCATACCCAATAATTACCATAAGGATGCAACTATTACTCAAGAAGAGTCAACAACAACGATAACGGGAAGTCTTTCATAAAAGTGTTCAACCACGATAAACAGAATTTCTCATAAGGAGCCCAACAACATTGATCATTAAAACAAATGATTCCAAGACAAGGTTTCATACCAAACACATCCTACAGATGATACCCATAAGTTCTCATTAAGAGCACAACCCAAACGGTCACTCACAAATAGTACCACGACCATTACCAAGATGACCCTAAAAGCCTACTCATAGAGGGTAATTATGGTCAAGCACTCAACCATCTCCTTATACCTGGAATTCCCAATAGGAACTCCGAATAATTACTCCATAAGGCTAATCACACCGTAGGTACCCAATCACTATTTCACATCTTACATCCGTTCATAGACGGACCAATTCTTAACACTCAACCGAACTAAAAAGGTAACACATTTCCATACATGATCCCAAATGTACCAATTCAACACTTTGGTGTCCCATAACAACCCTCTAGGTACTATAGGATATCACTTAAACCTAGACCAAGTCTTATCCTAATATCAATTCGATTGGAACCAACATGAACACATCATAAGATTACCAAACATTCACTAATAATACTTAGTTACATTCCACCACACATTTGTTCACAAAGGAACCATTTCCACACACTAGAGTGGACCTTGACCCACACAAACAGATAACCCAAATTTGATCACAACGGACCGGTCATAACGTTTTGTGTCATAGAACACTTACTGAAAACTCAACACAATCTAAACCAGAAAACCCACTAAATAAACCCACTCATCTCGTAGCACTCGAGAAGAGCTTTAAAACGATAGTTTACACATCTAAAACGGAGTCCGGACGAAGAAGTTATGGCCTCCGGAAGAATGAGCGTAAAACGGACAATAAGGGGAAAGAGAAGGGGGGGGGGGGTGCGCACGCCTCCCCTAAAGGGGTGCGCGCGCCTCCTATGATCAGAAGGGAAAAGCGCAAAAGGTTTACAGAGGGTGCGCGCGCCTCCCATAAACAGGGTGCGCGCGCCTCCTATGACCAGAAGGAATTGCGCCACAAAGAAGATGAGGGGTGCGCGCGCCTCCAACGCCGGCCAGGAAATTTGCAGGACTTCTTCCTGGGTTTACGGATTTTATACCCAAAAATCACAATTTTCAACTCAATTCAAATCCCAACTTCCTACAAGTTCACCCAAGTGCCAAAACAACTTCTAAGCCTAAAATGACTCATCTCGCAACATTTAAACAACACAACCAAGGGATGATTCAATTACCCAAATTTGCACAAAAATATGAATAAATTGCAAATAGGTTCGAAAACAACCAAGAAAGCCATATAAATCAACTAGAACATTAATAGACTTAAAGATGACCATTTTTAGCATAAATGGGGGAAAAGCAACTTACTCGGATTTTATCAACGGTGACGGAACTCGAAATTTCTTTGATCCCTACGATCCTATCGACGATCTAAACATTTATCATGTTATGAGAAATGAGAAATAATGGGAGGAAGATGACTCAAATGAAGAGAGAAGGAGGAGAGAACTTACCTTTTTCTTTGAAATGGGGAAAGAGGGAGAGAGAGATCACTGGGAATGGAGGGAGGGTGAAAGTGAGGGAGGTGAGGGGAAAAGAGGGAATAAGTAGGATGACAACCTAGAATTTACACATAGACCCCCTCCCCTACACACTAACTCAATCATCCTGTATTCCCCACTAACATTTGAGACCCAACACTCTACACTAGCACAATTAACCAATTAAATGCTAGGTACGACCACATCATGAGACCCAAAATGCACACATAAATATTTAAATAACTAAATAATTTAAATAAATAAATAAGCAAATAAATAAATAATAATCATTTATTACTAATAAAATAGAGCATAGTTTTCGGGTCGTGACAGATAAACCACACGGTTCGGTTCGGCTCATGGTCTGACCCTTCAAACCGAACCGAGCCAAACCGAGTCGAACCGTTTCGAGCTGAACCACAAGCCGAACCGTAGAGCTGAACCATTGAGCTGAACCGTGGAGCTGAACCGTGGAGCCGAGCTAGCTGAACCATAGAGCCCTTATATGGACCATTGATTAAATTTAGTGATTTAATATGAACCGGAAGATTTTTTTAGGAAACCCTAAATGAGATATCCTATCGTCGACTGAGTATTCATTTTCACCAAATCGACAAATCTCTCCGCAGTCATCCTTATCGTCTCCATTCTCTCATATTCTTCAATTCACCCACGGGCCACGACCTAGCTTCCACCATCATCCTTCTACCCGCCGACGCCATTCTTCCGGCCAACGTCCTTCCTCCATCTCACTCCTACGCAGGCCTCCCTATTCAAGAGAATCAAGACATCTGCTAATTGAAACCCTAGCTCGACCTTTCAATTTTCCGGCGATTAAAGGTAAGTTTCATCCCTTATTTTTCTTCTTGTAATTTTACTTCCAATTTTGCTGTCATTTTTATTCAATTTTTTGTTTTACAGTGCTGTCATTTTTGTCATTTCAGACCGTGGTTCAAACCGAGCCGAACCGTGATGGTTTAGCTCAGCTTGGCTTGGACTATTTTGTGGTTCAACTCGGTTTGAAATTTCTCCAAACCGATGTATAGCGGTTTGGCTTTCAAATTACTCCAAACCGAGCTAAACCGAACCATTTCCACCCTAATTCGTTTAGTTAGTAAGAGTAGTGGGGGGGGGGGGGGGGGGGGGGGGAAAGAAGGATCAAAAGAAAAAATAAAACGCGTCAAAGATAAGTCTAAAGTCAGTGCTGTAATTGTCCATGAATTGCACCAAAAATGGAGGATTGGATTTGGGTGTCCTCACGTGGACCCTTTGGAGCCACTACGTGGGCAAGATGTGGGGGTGGACAGCCAGAGATTAAGGCTCCGTTTGTTTCGCGGAAAATAACTTTCGAAAAATGATTTATTGGAAAATGTTTTTTCGGAAAACGATTTCTTAGAAAATGTTTTCCGGAAAATGTTGTTTCCACTGTTTGGTGAATTTTAAGAAAATGCTTTCCGAATTTTTTTTTAGATACATTAATTTTGATCACCTAGAGTATATATTAAAAAAAAAATAATCAATAAATTAGTCATTATCTCCAATTTCAATTATAAAGTAAAATGTAAATGTAGTTTTGTAATTATAATGGACTAAAGTTAATAATTTAACATATTGCAAAATATTCATAAAAATAAAATATTTTTAGACATTTTTTAATTAACTGGGTATATTTAAAAAATAATTTTCGTAAAACAAAAATTAGAGTTAAAACAACAATTGAAGTGTTAGCATTTTCCGGAAAACGTTTTCCTTAGATAGAGGTAAGGAAAACATTTTCCCCATTTTCCGGTGTTTAACAAACACCGAAAAATGGGGAAAATGTTGTCTGGAAGTTGTTTTCCGCCAAACAAAAGGAGCCTAAGATTATCTCTTCCATTGTTTACAATAAAATACCTCTCCAATTTAATAGTTCCTCTATCCCATATCTCAGGCTAAACTAAGGTTCTTAATTTTATTTTATTTGTCCTAGACTAAGGTTCTTAGTTGCTTTATTACCTAAAATGGACTATGGGACCCACTTGTCATTTTCACTGGGATGGAAAAGGTAACAAATACAATGTCAAGGTATGAAGACGGCCGTTCCTTTTTTGGAATAATGGATTACAAAAAAAATACTTACTTCCGTAATTAGGCCGAATATTCCTTCGTCACAAAGACAACCACGAGGACACAATCTGCTGCAACGCGCGGTATAACGCGCAGAGCTCACAGTCTCCATAAAGACCAGAAAAACAAGATATTTCCGCAGGCGGTTCAATCTCAGCCGTCAATATTTTATTCAAATCCAACGGATAAAACTTTTCGATTTATTCTATATATCAAACGTACCGTTAGGGTTTTAAATCTACTTTATAAGAGTTTTAAGCTCGCTCTCTTTCTCCTCTCTGTCTTTCTTCTGTGGGTGGAGAGCATTTTCGAACGAACCCTAGCTAATGCGAAGCGACATTTCACTGAAATTCTCTGATTAATTGAAGAAGACGACGATCGGAAGTTGTGAATTTTGAAGAGGCATGATGGTCTCTCCGACAATCGCTCTTACTGAAGGTGAATTTAGCCGTTTCCTGCATTTTCATTTTTTTTTTTTCGATTTTTTCATCATTTTTATGATTTTTTGGTTGATTCTTGAGAAAAATTCAGTGAATGTGATTCATTTTGGATTATGTTTGATACTTTTTTGCCAATTGAACATGATGTCTTTGTGTGCGATTTTTTGTCGATTGGGGCAAAACAATTCTGAATTTTCTGCTTGATTGTAGATCTCACTGATATTTGTTCTGCCATTTACGCATTGTGTTAGAGTGTGTGTGGCTGTTTTAAGATCTCTATTTTCCGGCAGAGTGCTAAAATTGTGCTTGATTTCAGATCTTTATCCGATTAATTTTGTTAATTGAAGCAAGAAGTGCGGAGAATGTGCTACTTTTAAGATCTCTATTTTCCACTTTTTTGCTGAAAAAAAGTACAGAGACTTTTTGAATTTGGTTGACAGAGAGCAGAAAAGTAATCTGAATCGGAAACTTTGGTGACTTTGGTCGTTTCTTTTTATTGAATTCTACCTTCTGTTAGGGTCGGATCTATTTGTTAAGATCGAAAATCCGCCACAGGACTCTTTCGGATTCGGACTCCTATTCGACCATCAGATCAGATCTGACAATATCCTTTTCTATTTTTCTTCCCTCTTTTGAGTTGTTGAATTAGTCTGGATCCTCCTCATGGTAGTAAATCTATATTGGGGCAGGTGTTGAAGTTTTCCTTAAATACAACAAATTTATTACTAGTGAAAAAAGATTTGATGTTTTAATAAAACGGGATACAGTATGTTTTAATTAGAGGGAAAACTTTAATTAATTTGAATTGGTATGATAATAGTGGATTGCCAAAAGTAGCCTTAAGAAAGTTATTTATTTGCCTACAGTACCAAGTGCCTTAACATGGCCAATTGACACCTTGAAAAGGTGGTTTAACTATGAGCTGTTTTATTGGGAGGTCTCATCTGGTAGGGTTAGTTATTTTGTGGTTGGTGTTAGTTTAAAAACTCCTTTCCATCCAGGTTAATAGTCTAATTTTTGTTGGTCAATTTGATTAATATTTGAGAGTACTGTAAATCATAAAATAGATAATAATAATAGTATTTTAATGGTCCATCAACAACAATTCTTGGAATCTCAAGAGGATAATGGTATTTAGAAGTTTAATCAAATTGACAAATAAAATCAAACTATGATATTTAATGTAGAATGGAGGGAGCATGAAAAATTGCTAGTTAGTCTCAGTTATACCGTCTGAAATTTATGATATCTAGACCGGTTTGAATTGTTGAATAAATCTTATGCTAGATGGCGGGTTTAATACAATTGTAGGCTTTGACTGGTTCAGTGCATTATTTTCTCTCAACGGGTTATTTTTCTTGTTTATTGGATATTGTTTTTGTGTGAAAAACCTATGCACTAAAGTTTCAATTCCCTTGAAACAGATCCTGTGCCATATCTTGTGAATTTTGAGCCATAGTAGTTTCCAACTGGCACACTTAAAAGTGATTAATTTTGTACATCTTTACAAGAAAAACAAAAATTAGACTGCATAAGATGTTTCAAAGCTGAAATACATAAGACACACCGTCCGCCACCTCCAAGATTCTTTACTTGTTTTGATTTTTTTCTTTTTCTTGTTCAAATTAACTTTTCCAACTACAGATGTGTTGGACTAGTGCGGTGTAGATCATCTTTTAATCGAGTCACGTTGTAATGAACTAATTAATAATTGTCTGCAACCCCCTACAAAATATCTTTTCTGGTGTCGTTTTCATTATCTTTGTTTAATTAGGAATTCCCGTGGAAGTGTTCTGTAAGGTTGGTAGAAGTTCAATAGGTTTTTAGTGATAAACAATTCCCTGTATTATTCATAAATGTCCAGCACAGTCTTTGTGTGTATAAATACTAGTACTATACCCGTGCCGGATGGCACGGTGCCGGTATGAAGTGTATTAGCCGTGATTTGAGTCCCTATTTACACGGGATATAGGTTGTAAATATCAGTGATATATTTTTTTCTTTTTCTTGTTCAAATTAACTTTTCCAACTACAGATGTGTTGGACTAGTGCGGTGTAGATCATCTTTTAATCGAGTCACGTTGTAATGAACTAATTAATAATTGTCTGCAACCCCCTACAAAATATCTTTTCTGGTGTCGTTTTCATTATCTTTGTTTAATTAGGAATTCCCGTGGAAGTGTTCTGTAAGGTTGGTAGAAGTTCAATAGGTTTTTAGTGATAAACAATTCCCTGTATTATTCATAAATGTCCAGCACAGTCTTTGTGTGTATAAATATAGTGTAATCTTCTAAGATGTAAGTAATCCTTGATACGTCTGTTAATAAAATCTCTATGGAGTGACTTTTTCAAAATGTAGAAAGCAACTTTTCATGATATTTCAACCCGAAGATTTGATGATTATATCTAAATTTTATCTTATACATGCTTTAGATGATTCATATTAGAACTTAATAATGGGACCAGCTTTTAAGGATATGGTAAAAAAGGAGTCTCTTTTCCCCTGCCTCCCCTCTTTCTGACATTGGGTAGTTAACTTATAATTGGGTCAAAAATAGTCATTCTCATATCTATAATTCAGGTCCTTATTTTGTGGGAATTCTCCCTCAAAAACACTCTTCATCCGAATTATTTGCTAGAAAAACAAATCTCTCATCTATAACTAAAATGTAGTTTCCTTGTTCGCCTAGAAGAATGAAAAAATAATCGTGTTCTTGTTTATAGAGGGTCAGATTCCGATCCTTGCTTATAATCAAAACAGCCCACACACAGGTTGTTTTGATTTCGTACTAAATTTATTCTCGCTTGCTGTAACGATTTCTGTGTGGGTTGTTTGTTTCCATTTGGTACGGTATCTGTTCTTGCTTGCTCTATCCATTTCTGTATTGTTAATGCTATATTGACGTATCTACTTTCTCAATTATATTTTTTCAGTGTTGAACTCGATGGCTGACGGAAAGAAGTATATTACATTCGAAGAATTAAACAAGCATAACAAACCTGCTGACCTGTGGATTTCAATCCAGGGAAAGGTTTACAATGTAACGGAGTGGGCCAAAGAACATCCTGGTGGGGATGTTCCGCTCCTGAATATGGCTGGCCAGGATGTGACCGATGCTTTCATTGCTTTTCATCCAGGCTCCGCATGGAAATATCTGGACAAATTCTTTACTGGGTATCATTTAAAAGATTACCAAGTTTCAGATGTGTCAAAAGATTACAGAAAGCTTGCTTCCGAGTTTGCAAAGGCTGGGATGTTTGAAAAGAAAGGACACGGTGTTATTTACTCGCTTTGTTTCGTATCTTTGATGCTTTCTGCTTGCGTTTATGGTGTTTTATACTCAGATAAATTCTGGGTCCATATTTTATCTGGTGCATTGTTGGGACTTTCTTGGATTCAGATTGCCTATTTAGGTCATGATGCGGGCCATTATCAGATGATGTCGACTCGTGGGTGGAACAAATTTGCAGGGATATTTATTGGGAATTGTATCACCGGAATCAGCATTGCTTGGTGGAAGTGGACCCACAATGCTCATCACATTGCTTGTAACAGCCTCGATTACGATCCCGACCTTCAGCACCTTCCGATGCTAGCAGTTTCAAACCGCCTCTTTGACTCCCTACAGTCGATGTTTTACGGAAGACAGTTGACTTTCGATAAGGCTTCTAGATTCTTCATAAGCTATCAGCATTTGTCCTATTACCCAATCATGTGTGTTGCAAGAGTAAACCTTTACTTACAGACATTGTTGTTATTGTGCTCGAAGAGGAGGATCCCAGATAGAACTTTGAACATTCTCGGTACCCTTATCTTCTGGACCTGGTTTCCTCTTCTTGTTTCTTGCTTACCCAACTGGCCAGAGAGGGTAGCTTTCGTGATGACTAGCTTTTGCGTATGTGCAATTCAACACGTTCAATTCACATTGAACCATTTCGCAGCGGATGTTTATGTGGGCCCACCCAAGGGAGACAATTGGTTCGAGAAACAAGCCGGGGGTACTATCGACATTTCCTGCTCATCCTACATGGATTGGTTCTTTGGTGGGCTCCAGTTTCAACTCGAGCATCATTTGTTCCCGAGACTGCCCCGTTGCCATTTGAGGAGCATCTCTCCTATTGTTAGGGAACTATGCAAGAAACATAACTTGCCTTACAGAAGCCTTTCCTTTTTCCAGGCGAATCTGACCACTTTGAGGACACTGAAAACTGCAGCCATGGAGGCGCGGGACCTTGCCAACCCTGCTCCAAAGAACTTGCTTTGGGAAGCTGTCAACACTCATGGCTGAGTGTTTTACGAGAGCTTAGCTTATAATGGCTTCTTCTCTGCACAATGATTCAATCCTCATTCGCGTAAGAAATTCAATTTCAGTTTGTTTTCTTGAATTTGAGGATTTTGAGCAATAAGAAGACTGTTCTTTTTCTTTCTTTCGCTGTTTCTCTCTTTCTTTTTTTTTTCTTGTTGAATATTATTTTTGTACTAGCTGCTAACATTGGATCAACTTGGTCATGTTGTTTAGTAAAGAACTATGAGTCACTGTAACATTCATTTCATTTTATTTGTAGTTTACTTTTCTAGTAAAAAATAGTACATTTTTTTTTTTGGGTACATATCTTTCTGTATTTTGGCTTTTGTTTTATTTTGAGTTTAGATCTCTTGTACCTAATAATGATCTGAGCATGCTGCCTTGACATGAGTCTGCCTGAAATCTTAGGCCTGTATAATCCAGGTTGACTTGAAATTGGTTCAAACCTAAGACCTTTACAACCCTTCACTTGCATCTGTAGTTGACTTGCTTCATTGATGGGGTTGACCATGGTCATCTGGAAAGTGTAAGGATTGGCAGAGGACTATGTCAATGGGGTTGACTATAGTCGAAAAGACCCGGTCTTAGGGCAGTTTTCATTGATTCGGGGCCTAAGTAGTCGGACTTCAAAGCAAGCCGATTTTTATAGTGCGTTATATTTTATGAGTTACAGTAACATGAGTTACATCTTCTAAAAACATGTGATTCTCTTTCTTTGTTTGTCCGTGTGTGATGAACTATCAGTCGTTTTTCTGCACTTAGAATCTGTGAAATTATTTTCTCTGATCTGCTAATGATCATTCAGGAAAAAGGAAACACTTTCCTTGCGTGGTGCGCGTGTAATTGATCATCTTTTTCTCACACTATGTTTTGACACCATCGATCACTATTCCGAAAGGGTACATAATATACAAAATACACATACCGTTACATGATCATACAACACGAGTGAAGAATACAATATACAAGAAACTGCAGAAATGTGGATTTTTGTCAGACGAGGCTCTTGATTGAAGAACTGTATCCAGTTTGATCATCGTAATACTTAGACCAAAACATTACACCTCCATTCTTGTCCGTGTACACTTAATTGCAGGAAGCACTTTCGAAGTAATATCAGAAGTCCACTGTTTTCAAGCATCTTCGAAAGTTGTAATCCCGCTCGAGAACTGGCAAGGAGGGTTGTTATAGAACTGGACCCACACGTAGTCGAAGAGCCCCGTCTTGAGAGCCGTGCCGTGCACGCATCAGGAAACGGATACTGCAGAGAGCAGCTGCCAGGTACACTTTCCTGTACTTGTAACGAGGTGTTGTGGCATAAACGTTGCGCTGATGTGTCCTTTGTTCATAAACATTGATTTTGATCGGGTATTTCTCTTAAGGTTTGTCATTTGTCTTGTCCTTTTAGACCTGTTTGCTGATATAAATTACGTATGAAGGATTTTTGCGAATTTTTTCGTTTTTGTTTCAATCTTGAATTGTCAGGATGCTGTTGTCTTTGAGTTGTCATTAGATTGCTACGATGGCCTGGTTCAGCCAGTCAGATTTTTCAGTGTTTACTCTGAAAATGTAAATTGCTCCCGCGTTTGAAAACACGACTGCGTGACACACATAATCAGAATGCACTGGCCTCGGATAAGTACTGTCAGATTATAATATCAATGGTTTTTCGCATTTGTAGTTTGATTTTCTAGATAGAATTTGCATTACGCTGCAATATTTCTACTTTGATTACAATGTTGTCTACGAAATTTGAAATCTCCTGTGTCATTATTGATTGAAATTTCTTGTTTTGAATTATGTTCATCAATAATTAGTTGCATGCTGAAAAATAGCAAAAATATATGAACAGCGGGAAATTATAAAATCAGAACGAAAATTTATATACGTATAGGGAAAGAAATACATCGTGATTCTAGTAGCGTTACACAAACACAACATTTTGATTCATTAGACATGGCTTTTAATCGAAGAACTATATCCTGTTTGATCATCATAGTATTTGGACCACAACATCACGCCCCCATACTTGTCTGAATTCTTAATTGCAGGAAGCACCGTTGAGGTAAGATCAGCAACAGGTACAAATCCACTTCCGGCTGCATCAGGAGCTGCAGGCAGACCTAAGAAAATCTTTGTGGCCGGGATATCAGACGTCCACTGTTTCCAAGAATCTTCAAGGTTACTTACATTGCTACTCGTGTATTGGCACGGAGGGTTGTTGTAGAACTGAACCCAAACATAGTCGAAAACGCCCGTCTTAAGGGCCCCACCCACCAACGCATCGGGAAACGGACACTGAGGTGCTGCGGTTAAGTACACCTTCTTACCACTTTTACTGTATGAGGAAAGATACCTCGCGAGGTTGTCCCAGTGTTGACTTCCTCCTGATTCGATATCAAAGTCAATGCCGTCCAGAACCGCGTTCCCGAGCGGGCGGGCCGAAGATGAGCCGCTCAAGAAGTTGTTGTAGAGGTAGGTAGCGACTTGCTTAGCATCGTCCGATGAGGCTAGTGAGTAGGCCCCAGCGCCTCCACCAATAGAAAGCATGACTTTGATTCCTTTATCTTGACAAAATGTTATGTTAGAGCTTAAACCGGTGCACCCGTTACTATAGGGGTCACAATGACCGGCAAGGTCCATGCGAGGAGTACGACCATTACCAAAGAAGGGAAGAAAGGCTATGTTTACGAATTCGTAGTTTCCGGTAGCGCAAGTGGCTGCCAAAGTTCCCTCGTTACCGTTTTGCCCCCAATATATCGCGATTCCGCCGGCATTGGATTGTAGTATCAGTGAATGTACAACTGCTAGTAAGAATAGAACAGCAAATGGTGATTGAAATGCCATTGTTTTGATCAGAAAGCTTACACTATGTTTGGTGCTTGGTAATGTTAAGAGAAGTTTATGTTGTATAGACATGGGATTGGGATGCTATGAATGGAATGGGACATTTTTGTAACTTTGTAAAGTACATAGCTTGAAGGTCACTCAGTTGTAGCTTATTTTGGAATATTTAGGGATGAATAATACTTGAGGCACAAAAAAGTCACAAAATTTAAGTGTAATTATTCCATTGGTGTTTTTAATTTGAGTGTGACGGATCCATTATCAATGCAACCCATAAAATATCACCAACTCATTTTGTAAGCAAGATTTTGTGATCTTATTTTGTGCCCCTAGCGTTGCTATTTAGGGATTACCTCATATTTTTGTTTGCTCTCTAATTTCACACATGGTTAGATTTGTGAATAAATCAGGTTTGAATTCAAACTACAGTTTAATGTTAATCCTTGAATGCAAATTGTTTTTGTTATTGCTCATCTGATTACTTGATTATGATCTGGAGCTTAATAACTATTACTAGTAATATATTGAAATTACTGTTTTATCTGAATATTGGTGCAATTTATTATTTATTTTATTTGAAAATAAATGTAATTAAAAGAGATAACGAATAGTGATATACTATAATCCATTGATTTGAGAAAATGGATTGAGAACAAAAGTAAATGTGTTTACAAATGATCGGGGTCTGCTTGACCGTTGGTCATATATTTTTCGTCGCATAATAATAAGTACTCCCTCCGTCCCGCCCGAATTAGGATTTCTGGGTTGGGCACGGGGATTAAGGAAAAAATGTTAGTGGAGTAGGTGTTGTGAGTATGAAAAGTAAAGTAGGAGAGAGAAAGTGGGGTAGAGAATAATGAGTGGAAAGTTGTTGTGAGTGTGAAGGTGGGTCCCATTAAATAAAACACTTCCATTTTAGGGTTGTCCTAATTCGAATGGGACATCCAAAATGGAAATTTGTCCTAATTCGAGTGGGACGGAGGGAGTATTGTGTTAATTTTTAGTATTTGAAAAATATATTTTCCGCTTTAATAGAATGTATTTTCCACATTCACATATAACTTTTTTTAAAAAAATATTTGTCGCTGAGATTTTTATTAGTTTTTATATTGTTTAATAAATTTCTCTCTTTTCTAGAGATCATTTGATTCTCTCATCGGTGAGAGCCGTAGATTTCTGTCCTCAGTGAGAGCCTATGTTTATGTTTGTTGTTTTGTTTGTTTGTTGTTTTTTGTATCTTCTAATGGCGACAAATCTCCTAGAATTTCACAATGAAGTAGAAGTCTTTGTTCTTACTTCACAGAGATGTTTCGTGAATTTTGAGATGTTTGGAGGGCGTTTCTTCGTCAACCTAAATTCTCTAACGTATGGACTCAAAGCAACATCTTATCCAGTGAGGGACCTCTTAAATGCCTGATTGAGACAGTTTTCAAATTTTATTTGGATTAGAATCCGTAAGTCTCAAGATTTAGATCGAAATAAACTTTGTTGTAGGTTTAGAGATGAAACTACTGTTGATATTTTAGATGAGGCTCTAACTTTTGTGGTGTGCCATCTATTTTATTATTGTGAATGAAATTAATTTTTGTCGTTCAAAAAAAAATAAAAAAAAATTATTGTTTTTTATTTTTTTAGCTGTTATTTGAAAAATATATTATGACAAATACAAAAATTAATTGGGACACGATATTAGATTATTATTAAGCATAAACCACAAAATCCGTCAAATTGGAGTATGGCTGCAACACTTACGGGTCACAACTCACAACCTAACCTTGTAGATATTTTTTCAACCAATCAAATAATTTAGAAACCAATCAAAAACAATAAATCAAGATAATATCGAAAAAAATCTTATCCCATTACGTTTTTCATTTTATTTTTCCCACATTCTCAATAACCACAAAAAACCAAAAAGGACTATTCTTAGGCACCAAACAAGCCCTTAACTCGAATATACCCGAAACCCATATCCACAAAAATGGTCTTCCCCATCTAAATACCTCCGTCATCTGGCCGGAAAACCCTTAACTTCCGATGGCCCTTCTTATGCATTTGCCGGACGCTAATTCGGTCTCCGCCGGTTATCTTCAATGTCAATCTCCTTCCAAGATATTCCCTTGCTCTAACCCTAGAAATGTTCAGAATTTCAAACTATCCAAGGATGGGCGTAGAGATAGGATTAGGGTTTGCTCAAAAGTGAAGGATTTAGAGGTTAAAGTTTCGAATTTGGGGCAGAGTTTGAAGCCGTGTACTACGACGACGCCATTGAAGGAGAGTAAAGAGGATGAAGAAAAGCAGAATTACTATCTCAACACCGGAGATGCGATTCGTACCCTTCGGGAAGAGATTCCGGAGATTTTTTATAGAGAGCTCAGTTACAACATTTATAGGTTCGTTTCTAAATATCTAACTCGTGTTTTCTATTGTGTGTGTGTGTGTGTGTGTGTGTGTGTCTGTGGAGAGATTGACATTGCTGAAGCTTTATTTTAAATAGTACTCCCTCTATCCCGGAAAGATAGTTCCTTTTTTTCGTCCTTACTACGAAGAAGGAACTTTGAGCAATAATTAAGACTACCTTTAATTATCTTAATGAAAATTTAAAAATTGTTATTGATATACTAATATAAATACTATCAATACCAATTTTTAGATTCTCATTAAGATAATGAAAAGTAACATTAATTATTGCTCAAAGTTCATTCGTAATAACGATGAAAAAAGAGGGATTATCTTTCTGGGACAGAGGGAGTATTAATTTGACTATTCAGTTGGGATTTGACAGAATATGAGCCCTTCAATTTGACTAATCTGATTCATTTGATAGTTTTAGTTTTATTGAATCTATTAATTTAAAATGATTGTTTAAAGGGTATGTGGCGTGGTCAATCATCTTGCATCAGATCAAACATACTTTCATGATCTATGTAGCTGATTTTAAGCAAACTAGACTAAGATCATCCACAATGGCTAGAGCTTTTTAGAAAGCTTTTTTACAATTTCAATATGCCAGATCATTTTTAAACTACAAAAAGAGTTTTTTTTTTTTTAAGACTTCTACAATGGTAGAGATCTTTCTTTACCTCGGGAATTGGTGAATTTTAATGTAAAAACCACAACAAAGAGCAACTCTTTAGCAAAGAGCTCTTTAAAAACTTCCACAATGGCAAAAAGCTTTAAAGAGCTCTTTCATAAAAATAAAAAGCTCTCAAGAAGCTCCGATTGCGGATGCTCTAAGCCTGAGTTGACTCGAACTCAGTGATTGTGCTCCGACATGCAAAGGGGGGATCTTGTGACGACAAAGTGCTCCAGATAGGTCACTCATACGACATCCGTTTCGAGTTCTCAGTGCACTGCTCATGTAGTTTAATTTTGTGCCTTTAAAATGAGTAAATAGCTACTGTTACTCTCTGACTAGTTGATTCTGGCTCTACTCAGATGGATGGCTTAATGTGTATCTTTGAGGTGCTTTCTGCTTTCCAATAACATACTCCCTCCGTCCCAAAATGATCTTCTCATTTGCCATTTCTTATTGTCCCATAAAGTTCTTCACATTTCTACATTTTAGGCTTAAACAAAGCATGGCTAGTGAAGTAAGTGTTCATATCCTTAAAAAGTTTGAATAGTCAAACGCGAAGATCATTTTGGGACGGTGGGAGTACTATTTTGTTGTTGGGTTAATAGAGGGGGTTTGGGGAGTTTGGATTAATGTAGGATGGTCGATGAAAGTGAGTGCCTAAAATGGGATGAGTATCTAACAGAAGTATCATCTTCTATCTTGTGCTTTACTGTATCTTGACTCTTTTTTGCTGAGGTTTCTTTGTATGAGAGTCTGAATGAAAAACCTCACTTAAGTGATTTTGGAGCGTTACTGTTGGTTGAATATTACTACCTCTGTCCCCAAAAGAATGACCTTTAAATTCCATTTAATACTTGCAAAACTAACATTTTGAAGGTGGATAACAATGATATTTATGAGCTTTTATTATTAAAGGTCAACTTTTAAGAGTGTCCCTTGAATCGGAGTATGTCATTCATGGTTGGGACGGAGGGTGCACTTACTTTTGATGATTTGTGATGAGCTCACGATCGCTTGATTTTTGGGTGTACTTACTTTTGATTATTTGTGATGAGCTCATGATCACTTGATTTTTTATGCTATATGGTAGTGTGTGTATTTCAGAACGTTCTTTACTATGGGGCGTGGCAAACCATTCCAGAATCATGTCATGTCCGCATTCCTTGTTAATTAGAGGTATGGTTGGATGGGGAATTGACTTGCAGCTATATAGAGATCAGAAATTGCTCTTAGTCTAAGCCTAGACCAAGTCATTTTGTGTGTGTCCTTACGCCTTACACATGGGCGTTGGCCCCTCATTACCTTTGGTGGAGTATTTGCCTAATTGAAGATTTCTTGATCAATCTTATATTGTTTGGCTTGAGGATAAACTATGTTTTCTGGCTAATAATGAACAATCATGGCATTGCTGGGACTTTTTTTTTTTTTTTGGTGTGTGTGTTTTGGGGGGGGGGGGGGATTATATAAAACTCCATTTGATTATCTTTAGGATGAAATTGAGTTTAGTATGCAAACCCTTTGATTATATTATGTAGTCCAAGATGAACTTATACGAGTTTGTATTATGGTCACATAAGCTTGGTTTACAGTTCTTCACGTCGACTTGTTGACTAACACTTATGTCTTCCTGCCCCTCTATAGAGATGATATTGTCTTCAAGGACCCACTCAACACATTTCACGGCATTGAGAACTACAAATCAATCCTCTCGGCTTTACGTTTGAATGGCAAAATATTTTTCAAGGCCTTGTGGGTAGACATTGTAAGCGTGTGGCAGCCTGTTGAAAACATGATACTTATCCGGTGGACCATCCATGGAATCCCAAGAGTACCATGGGAATGCCGTGGAAGATTCGATGCCACTTCTGAATACAGGCTTGATAAAAAGGGGAAAATCTACGAACACAGAGTTCATAACATTGCTTTGAATGGTCCCCCAAAATTTCACGTCCCATCTATGGAAGAATTGATCCACTCAATTGGCTGCTCTTCTACTCCAAAGCCAACATGTTTCAAGATCTCATCTTCATCTCTCGAGTCATTCTTGCCCTTGTCAGAGAGATATAATGGTGTCAGTGATTACGTGTCTTCAGTTTTGAGATCTGAGGTTGAGACGTCAGCCCAGAAATAGTTTTCAGCGCGCTCTCTCTCTCTCTCTGGTATAAAGTTTTGGTCAAAGTTTTGTTATTGTAAGCAAGCTGCAGAAAGCTTACTGGCATCATGAAAACTGGTTATGAAGTTGACTAGCTTGCTGGTTGTATTGGCTCTGACTTTTGTAGTTGTTTTGATTGTATATTACTAAGCTCAAGTGTGTAAACTTGGGCATATACCGTACCTGAATTGGAATGTACATATATATATATATATGTATAGTTTGAGCGAAACATTGTACTTGTATCGTGAAGTTAGTGTCTTTTAAACTTCATTTATGTACTCCCGCCGTTCTAATATACTGGTGTCTTAGAATTCACTTCATCTGTAACTTGGTCTCTCTTGATTACCCATCTGGAGGAAGAAGAAGGGTACGGTTCTTTCCTGGACCCACGGCATCGCGATATTCTTCTAACACCATGTTGACTCTTTTTTTTTTTTTTTTTTTTTTTGAAGAAAACTGTTTGTATAAACTGAGTAGGGCACATATTGTTCTAAGTTATATCAGAACTGTCTTCTTTAATCACTTTCATCCCCTCCATCACTCTTGACTTTCTAGTGTTTGTTGTTGTCAAGTTCTACTATTTTCATGAGTAGACATGATCGTTTGACGTTGCGCTTGACACGTGTTTTTGAGTTGTACATTGTATGAGCAGGACGACAATACTCAAAGAGTGATATTGATTAAGAAACGCGTTTAACTTGTTTGAACATTGCATGCAACATGGTAAAATTATAATGTAATTATTTTCTTATTTTATAAGGTGACATTTTTTTTTTTAAATAGAAAATGCTCAGTTAACTTCATTCATAGTGTGTAAGGTCTAGGTTCAATCTCTTTTCATTCCTCATAATCAAACAAATTTACTTCCTCCAGCATCAAATACAAACAAATACTTTTTTCAAAAAAATAAAATAAAAATATAAGTAAAACTCACTAATTTTAATGTAATTATTAAATGCAATTGTATTTAATGTTTTTTTTTATTATTACCAAAAACAACCTTTACTAATAAGAAATTTGTGCACATATTTACTCCCTCCGTCCCACCTCATTTGAAACCTAAGAGGTGGACACAATAACTAAGGAAAAAAATAAAATAAAGAAAATGTGTGGTAGAAAAATGAAGAGAGAGAATAAGTGGTGGAGTACATTAAATATAAAATTATTAAAAATTTGTTATTTTGGGAGGTCTCAAGTCAGCTGAGACGGACCAAAATAGAAATAAGTCTCAACAGAGCCGAGATCGAGGGAGTATATTGTTATGGGGCAATGCTAGGCTTACAAAAGAAGGTTACAAAATGAAGGATACAAGATGTGGTGACGATATTTTATTGGCTACATCGTCATCGATAGTGGACCCGATACACTCTTATTAAAAACACCAATACAATTATAACACCTCATTTTATAAGCCATATTTTTGTAACTTTATTATTTCCCATTGTTATGAGATAGATGGAGCAGAAAAGGGAAAATTTCGGAGCAGACAATAAAGTTGCTTAATTTAGCATAACTGAAACATCACTTCACTCCCAACTTAGATCCGATCCAAGCAAGCCCTAGAACAATTGCTTGATTGATCAAATCTCTAATCTAATCGTTCAAAATTACCAATCTCAATAGAAAATTCCATTTCAATCTCCCCAAAACCCTAAAAAAAACCAATGTCATCATTCCTCCATCAAAGACAATCTCTTTACAAATCAAATTCCCAGTCCGACCCACAATCCCCAACAAATTCCCAATCCAAACCCAACCCCATCTTCAATCGCACATCCCTCTTATCCCTCCTCTCTCTCCTCATAATCCTCGGCATTTTAATCCCATGGATCAACAATTCTTCCCCCTTTACCCCTTTTACGAACCCTAATTTGTCAATCTCCATGAAATGGAAGTCCTACACATTGCCTGAAGCTTTGTTGAATGTCGCCAAGAACGGCACGGTTATAGTTTGTGCGGTTAGTCAGCCCTACTTGCCGTTTTTGAATAATTGGTTGATTAGTATTGTGAGGCAGAATCATCATGAGAAGGTGCTTGTGATTGCTGAGGATTATGCTACTTTGTTTAAAGTTAATGAGCGGTGGCCCGGGCACGCTGTGCTCATCCCGCCGGCTGCGCTGGATGCTCCCGATGATCAGACTGCTCATAAGTTTGGGTCTCAGGTACTGTATTTTGTGGCGATTGGATTTTATGGATTTTCTTGATTTTTATTATTAGATTAATTCCATTGATGGTTGTTTTACTGTTACTTATGTAATGTTTTAGTTCTCAAACATTATAAATGGTTTATGTGATTGATTAGATTAGCTTAACTTAGCTGCGTGTGACATAGTGGATACTTAGATTAGCTTAACCAACAAGAGCCTCACAGCACGAGATTCAACATCTAGTGCTCATTGTTATCAAGTGCATTCTACCTCTTAATCACCCAGCACTATATTCAGCATCAAACATCAAATGCTTAATTCTACCAAACACAGCCTTAGTTGGTTGTAAAGTCTGGGTAATTCAATACATTGAACTGTTATTCGTATGCTTGATTGATTTGATTGGTGCATTCGACATGATAACTTGGAAGAGTTAGGTTATTATCAATGGTTTCTTTTGTGCCCTTTTCTTTAATTGATGCATCTTGTGTCTGCTATTCCATGTTGTTAGAAGCTTGAATTGGTCCCAGAATTCCATTATTTGATTTGGGTTTTGTACCGTCATAGAAATCATGTCTTGCTCTCTATTTGTGGTCCATTCTTTGGGATTGTTCACTAAGACCATGAGTATTGCTCTCTCAATGGGTTCCATTTGCTTTGGAATCGACCCTTACTAGTCCCATTTTACAGGGATTTTTTAACTTCACATCCAGAAGACCGCGCCATCTACTGCAAATTTTGGAGCTTGGATACAATGTCATGTACAACGATGTTGATATGGTGTGGCTAGCGGATCCATTTCCTTATTTTGAAGGGGAGCATGATGTGTACTTCATGGACGACATGACGGCCGTACGTATACTGACTTTTCTTTTTCAATCTCTTTTTTTGTTCATGTTATTTTAAACGAAGAAGATGAATGACATGTAGATTAGTCATATGGTCTGCCAAGAGATACAATTCAAACAAAGGGGATATAGTAATGAGAAAAATAGAGAAATACTCCCTCTATCCTGAAATGATCTTCTCATTTGCCATTTTTCATTGTCCCAAAAAAGTTCTTCTCATTTCTAGAATTTAGGCTTTAATGTGCATAAACACAACATGGCTAGTGAAGCAAGTGCTAAAATCCTTAAAAAGTATGAATAATCAAATGGGAAGATCATTTTGGGACGGAGGGAGTAAGAACTTTCTTCTTGAAGATTTCATATAGATTTCCTTGTCTTACAGGGATTACATTTGCTGAGCATTGCAGTGCCATTTCCTTTCCTTGTTTGTGCAAATGTGACCATTAATGATGAAAGCGTGCTTCTTTTTTGCTTTTTTGTTTTCTTGTCCTTTGGAACTATCAGGTTAAACCTCTGGATCATTCTCATGATTTACCACCTCCAGGGAAAAAGGGGCGCCCGTACATTTGTAGCTGCTTTATTTATATGCGCCCAACAGCTGGAGCAAAGCTTGTTATGAAGAAGTGGATTGAAGAACTTCAAGAACAGCCGTGGTCAAAAGCCAAGAAAGCCAATGACCAGCCAGGTTTTAACTGGGCATTGATGAAAACTGCTGGGCAGGTATTTTCCTCGTGCTTATCCGATCCTCCTTGTTATGTGCACGTGATGGCAAACTAGACCTCCTCGGCTGCCTTAATAAATACTCCTTCCGTCCCAAAATGATCTTCACATTTGACTATTCAAACTTTTTAAGGATATGAACACTTGCTTCACTAGCCATGTTGTGTTTATGCACATTTAAGCCCACATTGTTGAAATGGGAAGAACTTTTTGGTACTATGAAAAATGGCAAATGAGAAGATCATTTCGGGACTGACGGAGTAAATATTAACTCAGTTTAAGCATTAAACCACTTGTGTTGAATTATTTTGCAGGCTGATCTATATCTGCTACCTCAGTCAGCATTCCCAACAGGAGGGTTATATTTCAAGAACAAGACATGGGTAAAAGAGACCAAGGGAAAGCATGTCATCATACACAATAACTACATTATCGGTTTTGAGAAGAAGATAAAGCGGTTTCATGAATATGGTCTCTGGTTGGTAGATGATCATGCTTCAGAGTCCCCACTTGGTACATTATAGCAAAATCAAGAAGCTAATCCGTAATTTATAGGTCAACGAATACCCTGGTCCTTCAAAACCAAGCCTGATCGGTTTAAGCTTTATGTTCTGGCCTAACGGGAATGAATCACACGAACAAGGGTGTATGAAGTTATTGCATTTTCGACAAAGTGCTATTTGCGGATACCTTCATGGCATGTGTTTATTAAGTAGAACACTCATAAGACAGTTCTCTGTGTATACCCGTTTATCATATGTTTTTTTTTTTTTTTTTTTTTTTTTTTTGGAGTTGACTGAACTGAACACATTGTATTCATTTGTTGAGAATACTTCTCCAAGATTATACTCCCTCCGTCCCAAAATGATCTTCTCATTTGACATTTTTCATTGTCCCAAAAAATTCTTCACATTTCTACAACCTAGGCTTAGAAGTGCCCATACAAAACATGACTAGTGAATCAAGTGTTCACATCCTTAAACAGTTTGAATAGTCAAATGTGAAGATCATTTCGGGACGGAGGGAGTATGAATCTCATGTTCACTTTTTTTTTTTTCTTTTCTAAACAGTGTATATACTGCCAAAAGCTCTCCAGGATTGTTAAAAATAAAAAATAAAATAAATATTTGAAATTTATTGTTGAGTTGAGATTGGGGTGATTAAAAATGCGTTTGCCGGGAGTTGAACCCGGGTCTATTGCTTGGAAGGCAATTATCCTAACCGTTGGACTACAAACGCTAGCTTTGAACTATATTTTCCCAAGCATTATTTAGTACATACACTATATACCCTCACTTTCAAATCGGATTTCGTGTCATTATCTCTTGTCCGGATCTTTAAATTGACTTTCCTCTTACGGCTAATAATTATACACCCTCCATCTCCCGAAAGTAGTTAACTTTTTAATGATTAAATTGATTGACCTTTATTTTTTTTTAATTTTGTTATTATTATTTTCTTTAAATCTTTGATAAAAGTTCAATTGACCATTTGACCACTATATATGAAATTATGTTATCAAAAAGTATTAGTTTATATATGACCTCATTTATAAAAAAAAAAAAAAAAAAAAACATGAAATCTTGCAAGATCATGATAATGGATCACTTAGAAGTATACTGACAAACCGTAGGAGTTTTTGGGGATCTCCACATCCGTCTTAACCCATACGAGCAGTCCTAACATAGGAGAATAATCAACACATGATAATATGAAAGAACTAACACCGTGAATTTGATAATCCAATTCGTTAACACATTACTACATCTGGGAGCACTAAGCGAGGATATCATTATAATAATATATGATGTTACAATTTCGCACATACAGTCACTAAGATTTGAACATGACTACTCTCATAGAACAACCCTATATTATCTCACCTCCTGAAAAACACACACAACACGGTCATGGCTCCATGGCTCTCCTAGGCCCCGGGCCCCCTTCTTAACACTATTAGTGGCTCTCTGATGTGTATCACAACTCTGCCCTACAAGCATAAAGCTAGGACACAATATTCTGAACGAAACTATGTTTAGATAGGTGTAGGAGATACCCTAAATCAATACATGAAAGAGATCTTATCAAAATAGGAAACTGGGAAGATGTGGACTATTGACACACCCTAAGTTCAGCCTTGCTCGACTGAGGCATAACCCCTGCTCGGCCGAGCACCCCCCGCTCTCACATATTTCTGTTTCTTTCTCCTCTTTTAACTACTCTTTGATCTCTACATACCCCCTACGATTTAGACTCATTTTACTCTTCTGTCTCTTTATTGTTTAGGAATCCACTCCCAACAGATATCACCACAGTTTCATTCATATAATAGGGTAAATGGGCAGCTCAATAAAGATAGGAAAATAGAAATAAATACTCCCTAAGTGCATAAACATTAATGAGAAAGTGGTTATGAGTGCTAAAAATTTCATTTTGGAAAGTCTCAAGTAATGTGGAACAGATCAAAATGAAAATCAGTCTCAAGTGAGGTGGACGGAAGGAGTATATTAACAAATATTGTGAGTGAAAAATGGTTGCGAGTATAATAATTTAAGAGTGAAACGCACAATTTAAATTTAAATGTGTGAGTTGGACAAACCTTCTATAATCCAGGAAGAAGGAATACATAACCAGATTCTTCTATTCTATGCATCGCTATTGCCACACATACACACTACACATAAGTACATATCCGCAAGAAATCTCTTTTTTATTCTCAAATCCAAAGATTTCCAAGATTTTACACACACGTCAAAGTATCGCAGCTGTAAATTCTCCATTGAAGACAAAATCCAAGTCTCTCTCTCTCTCTCTCTCTCTCTCTCTCTCTCTCACACACACACACACACAACGCACACTTTAGAATTCTTTAATGCCATAACAAACCAAACAGCAAAAATTTACAAACCAGGAATAGTTTATATTTGAAGGAAAGGGAAAATTATAGATACAGTTTTTGCTCTGATTCCCACTTGTTTGTTCACATCATCACCCACCACTACAGTGTGTATTCAATGATTTGAAAGAAACCCCATTTTTTGATTCTGTGCTCTCTTTCCCTAGATTTTGCTAATCTTGATTTTTTTAGAAGTTTTGAATTTAATATCTGTTGTATTAGAGTTTAATTGTGTGGAATGTGACGATTTCTTGATACCCATTGCTGATTTGTTAGCTGAAAAACCATCCCCTCTTTTACTTTTATTTCTCTAGATTCTGTTCGTTCTTGATTCTTTTGATGGGAGGGAGGTGAAAAACGATAATGGGGTCTCTGGAAAGTGGGTTGTCAGTGAAGAGAGACAACAGTCTCTTGCGGTCAACAAGCAGGAACAATAATGAGAGAAATCAAAGACAATCCAGTTCAAGATTCACTAGATTTATGCTTTTCAAGAAGAGTGACTACTTGCTTTGGATTTGCACTGTCGCGGTCTTTTTGTTCATTGTGGTTATTTTCCAAATGTTCTTGCCTGGTTCAATGATGGAGAAATCCGGGAATTTCTTGAAGGAAAGGGAATTTGGGTCCCCTGATTTCGACTTCTCGAAAGGAATTCAAGGGTTGGATTTTGGGGAACATGTCAAGTTTGAGCCACCTAAGGTGTTGATTAAGTTTGACAAAGAGGGTAGAGACGGGAATAATAACATGACTACGGGTTCAAGAACAGTGTTGAGATTCGGGTATAGGAAACCCCGGCTTGCTTTGGTGAGTGTGTTTATTTAAGAAAACACGTAGATTTCTTGATCGCATTCTTGAATTGGAGCCTTATTGTGGGTGAATTTTGTTTTCTAATGTCGCTGTTTTGATTTCGACTTATGTAGGTGTTTGCTGATCTGTTGGATGATCCTCAGCAGGTACTGATGGTCACTGTTGCAGCTGCTCTCAGGGAGATTGGTTATGAAATTGAGGTAAGTTTTTTTTATTTGCGAAGAAATATTGATTCGAGTGAAATTTGATAAGTTCATAGGTGAGAGTTAGGAGTGCATATAGTTTGATAGTTGATGTGCTTGTTTTAGATTCTGGTAAATTTTCATGCAGTATTTGTTTATTAAGTAGAAATGCACATAGGAACATGATAGTTGACAAAGGTGAATTTGGTTTTTAACAAAAAAGGGCCACTAATTTGGGACTTGTGTTTTAATCTGTAAATAAATGCCACTCATTTCTAGATAGGGAGTAGAATGTAATCATCTGCCTTAAATCAAAACCTCGTTGTGAATTTTTTGTACCAATTTGGCCTGCTTCAAGCAGGTTTCGGTTCGCTAGTGGCATATTTTGTGACACTTTGACATTGTTCGTACCAAAATTCAAACCAAAGGGAGGATGGACAGTGGTTAGACATGGAGTAGATGAAGGGAAAGACTATTTAGGATTTTTGTAGCGCTAAGCCTTCAAATCATTAGTCTAGTATTTTATCTAATTCTTTATTAATCATGAATCAGATTTTTGAAAGTAAACTAAGGAAAATGTGTCAATTTATATGTCGATAATGGCTAAGCATTTCTCTTTACAGGTTTATTCACTAGAAGATGGTCCTGTGTATGGTGTTTGGAGAGATATGGGTGTGACAATCAATATTCTAGAACCCACTGCGAATATGAACATCGTTGTAGACTGGCTAAAGTATGTTTTTATATTTCAATATCTCATGAAAATCTAATTTCTTATTTTCCAATTTTAAATCAACCGCTTAGAATAGCAGTTTATGAATGTTCTTGCACTATACAGCTATGAGGGTGTACTTGTCAACTCTCTTGAAGCCAGACGAGTTATCTCTGGGTAAGTTTAATCATTTTATATTATTATATATATATATATATATATATATTTTTTTTTTTTTTTTTTTTTTTTTTAACTAAATGCAACACAAACCTAAAAGAATCTGATAATCTACACTTGCTACAGCCTTTTACAAGAACCATTTAAATCAGTACCTCTTATATGGACCATCCATGAAGCAACACTTGCTAAACGTATACGAAAATATCTATCAAGTGGGCCCGCTGAACTTATGGATGATTGGAAAGTGCTTTTCGATCGTGCTACAGTTGTCGTCTTCCCAAATCATGCACTATCGGTAATTTTTTACTTGTCAAGTTTCATATCCATTGTTCTCTTATCGATTTTTCACCGAATCAATTGATCAAAACAGTGGGTAAAACAAATGACATAAAATGGAATATGATAATTTAGTGTTATATGTTTTGATGTCAGATTTTATATGCTGCATATGATGCTGGAAATTACTTTGTTATCCCTGGTTCTCCTCCTCAAGCATGCCAAGCAGATAGTCCGATTGTTATGATGACTGAAGACTTTGTTATTGCTGTTGTGAGTAGTCAACTCTTATACAGAGGTCTGTGGTTGGAGCAAGCCCTCGTTTTGAAGGCTATATTTCCACTTTTGACCGACTTTCCTGTTGATGACAATTCCAATTCTCATCTAAAAGTTGTTATCTTGAGTGGGGACACAGCTGGTAATTACAGTGTGGCTATAGAGGTAAAAGAAAAAAAAAAAAAAAAAAGCTTACTTTTTAGTTTGTGTTGAAATTGTTTGTTTTTTTATATAACTTTCCTGATTATTTTTAACAGGAAATCGCTCTAAACCTTGGGTACCCCAAGGGTATGGTGAAGCATGTATCAATTCATGAAGGTGCAGATAGTGTCTTGAGCATGGCTGATCTTGTGATTTATGGATCATATCTCGAAGAACAATTTTTTCCAGATGTTCTAATAAAAGCAATGTGCTTTGGGAAAATCATAATTGCACCAGAGCTTCCAATGATCAAGAAACGTGTATGTTCTTTAGACTTGAACACTCATTCACACACAGACATTAAGACATACATGCATACACACGTACATACATATAATACATATAAATATATGTTATATACACACGTATTATATTACTCCCTCCGCCTAATTAAGTGTTCCCTATCAACTTTATACAAGTTTTAAAGCACTTACTGACTTTGGAAATAACTATCAGATTGATGACAGAGTAAACGGCTATCTTTTCCAAAAGGAAAATATTAGGGTTCTAACAAAGACAATCCGGCAAGTGGTTTCGAAAGGAAAAGTTTCTCCTCTAGCTCGCAACGTTGCATCGACTGGAAAACATGTGGCTAAAAATCTAATGGTTTTGGAATCTATTGAGGGTTATGCTTTGCTAATAGAAAATGTTATTAAGCTCCCATCAGAAGTTGCATTACCTCAGTCCGTCTCAGAAATTCCTCCAGATTTTAAGACAGAGTGGAGGTGGAATCTTTTTGAAGATTATATGGGTCAGTCACACGTTAACAGGACTTCTAGAAGTTTCGATTTTTTGGACAAGCTCGAAAACGAGTGGAGTCGTACTCGGAGAGAGGGTGATGATAGATTGAGTGCAATAGACGAGACATTTGTATATGCTTTATGGGAGGAACAAAAAGAAATTGATATAGCGATGATTAGGAAGACAAGAGAAGATGATGAGGTGTATTTTCTTTTCCTTGATTTACAATAATTAGCTCATGCAATTCTTGAACGCGTAAGCTGATATTTTACTTTCTTTGATGCAGTTGAAGGACAGAACAGAACAACGTAGGGGAACGTGGGATGAAATTTCCAAAAGTGTCAAAAGGGCTGACCGGAGTAAAAATGATATACATGAAAGGGAGGATGGGGAGCTTGAAAGGACAGGCCAACCGTTATGCATTTACGAACCTTACTCTGGGCAAGGAGCCTGGCCTTTTTTGCACACTACTTCACTTTATCGTGGACTTGGATTGGTGAGTTATTGAACTCTTTATCTTTGACTTTCTGATACATTGTTTCTGTTTATTTTCTTCAGCTTCTTTTGTTTCGTGTAAAATAGTACTCCCCTCATCCCAACATAAGTGTCCAATCTTAAATGATTTGAACCTAAAAGTTATTAAATTCAGTTTTGTCAACAATCGTGTTCTAAAGGTGTTTATGTACATGCGCTTGTAAAAGTGCTTAAAAATCAACTTCTTAATTTGCTTGAAGAACTAGAAGTGAACGTTAATGTATGAACAGAGGGAGTAATAAACTTTTTCTATATCGTATATTCGTTCTATAATGCGATTAAACTACTTCCGTCCTACTTTCTCTTCCGGAAAGTACCACTCGAAGGGTACAATTGAAACAATGTGCTGATAAAATTTTGACTTTCCAGAAGTACCATTGTTATCAAACCTAAAATTTAGAGACACTATGTTAATCCTTCAAAAAAAATATTCTCAAACATGGGTGCATGTTATGTCTTCTACAACATGTTTGGGAAAATATGATTGATGTTAACCTGCAAATTGATTTAATTATGTGATTGTAGTCAAGAAAAGGCCGAAGACCCGGGGCGGACGATATTGATTCCCCATCTCGTCTTGCTCTTCTGAACAACTCTTATTACCGTGATGTGCTCGGTGAATTTGGTGGTCTTTTCACAATTGCTAATCGCATTGACCGAGTTCATAGAAATGCGTGGATAGGATTTTTGTCATGGAGAGCCACAGCCAGAAATGTATGTGAATTTACTGCTTCTTTTACTAAAAAAAAATGTTTCCAGAAATACCCTTGAGTTGCTTTATGGCTAACACGGGGCTTTGACAGGCTTCTTTGTCTAAGACTGCTGAGATGGCATTGTTAGATGCTATACAAGCACGAAGACATGGCGATTCACTCTATTTTTGGGTTCGTATGGACAAAGATCTAAGAAATCCATTGCACAAAAACGACTTTTGGTCGTTTTGTGATGCTGTAAATGCTGGTAATTGCAAGTAAGGCTCTGCTCAATTTCAAGAAACGTTTTTTTTTTTTTTTTAATACATTTATTGGTCATGTTTCCTTGCAAAATCCAATAAGAGTTGACTTGATTTTATAGTTGACCCGGCATGGTTGACCGCAGGTTTGCATTCTCCGAGGCTCTTAAGAAGATGTATGGCATGAATGAGGACTGGAATTCTCTTCCCCCGATGCCTGTAGATGGAGACACGTGGTCTGTCATGCATAGCTGGGCTTTGCCTACCAAGTCCTTCCTAGAATTCACAATGTTTTCTAGGTTTGAGCCATAACCAAACATTGTTTTTGTTTAATGAACATAATAATTGTCTGAACCTATAAAACGAAACAAAATGTCTGAATAATTTATCTTCTTGTTAATGTATGCAGAATGTTTGTGGATGCACTAGATGCACAAATTTATGACGATCATCATCAGAGTGGACGCTGTTATCTCAGTTTGTCCAAGGTAGTAACCTAACTCTATATCGAATTCATGGGTTCTTGTTCTTGCACAATAACAACTGTGTTGAATTATACTCCCTCCGTCCCGGAGTAAATGTCAGACAAGTCAACATTCTTAACTTTTTATTTTTTTATAATGTTTTTTATGTTTGGATTGTTTTTTTAAGGACAAGCATTGTTACTCGCGGGTTCTTGAGCTACTAGTAAACGTATGGGCCTACCACAGTGCGAGAAGAATGGTGTGCATAAACCCAATCACAGGGGCAATGCAAGAACAACACAAGTTCAAAACCCGAAGAGGTCAACTGTGGGTCAAATGGTTCAATTACACCACTCTGAAAAGCATGGACGAGGATTTAGCTGAGGAGGCAGATTCAGACCGGTCAAAGAGACGGTGGCTATGGCCTTCCACAGGAGAGGTCTACTGGCAAGGCGTCTACGAGAGAGAAAAGGAACAACGTAAGAAAGATAAAGCAATAAGGAAGCAGAAATATAAGGAGAAAATCGCGAGAATTAAGAAGCGGGCTAAGGAAAAGCAAAAATCTATAGGAAAGTTGTGGAAGCCTCCACCGGGCAAGGAGGTGAACGGGACGGTGGTAAATAATTCAAACTCGACGGTTTAGATAGCATTTGTTGATCATTCTTACAAGTAGAGGGGCTAATCTGACAAATTCTATTCTTTGTGGAAATTTCCAGACATTTTTTCTCAAGGCAAATATGTAAATCTCTCATTTTTCTCAGAAGGATGCATTAGGGTTTCTGTATGTAAAACTGCATCTTTCTGAAGGTGGTCTTGATAGTGTGTACAGTATACCTTACTAGTCAAAAATATCATGAAATGTCATTCTAATTCGGCAGAATTTATTCTGACAAAAGTGGTTTTTTTTTTTTTCTCCCTATTTTGTTTGACATGTTCAACAGATTATATATGTTATTTATAATTTTTTTTTTTATAAAATGTACAAATTATACATTTAAGTGACTTCTAACCATTACAAAATACATCCTAATCTGATGTTAACATGAAATGCATTGGCTATATTGCGACCGAATGAATGGCTCGACTGCATACTTTTCTTCCGAAACGTGTTGGTGATTTTAGTGTCATCAACGATTTTATGTAATTGTGATTTACTAGAGACCAATGCGATTTCATATTCGGCTCGGATACGAGTAAGGGAAAGTGTGGAGTACACACTCGTATGAGTTAATATGTTTTCGACCACGATAAAGAAGCAGGGGTCAAGGGGGCTGCGCCCCCTTGCGGGGTCAAGGGGCAGCGCCCCTTGTTGGACATGTGCACTATAAAAGAATGCTTGAAATGTCTAAAGATGGTTTAATTCCTGCTATTAATAATGATACTGGAAAATGTAATACTTGCATGTTAACAAAAATCACTAGGAAACCTTTTAAAAGTATAACAAGGAATTCTGTAATACTTGAATTAATACATAGTGATTTATGTGATTTTCATGCAACTCCATCTTTAGGAAATAAAAGGTATATTGTCACTTTTATAGATGATGCCTCTAGGTTTTGCTATGTTTATTTGCTGCATGCAAAAGATGAAGCCCTGGATAAATTTAAAACTTTTAAAACAGAAGTTGAATTACAACAAAATGACTTGATTAAAACCTTACGCACAGATAGGGGTGGTGAATATTATGATCCTGTATACTTTCAATCCGTAGGAATCATTCATGAAACTACGGCTCCTTATACACCACAACAAAATGGTGTGGCTGAAAGGAAAAATAGAACTCTTGAAGAAATGGTCAATGCCATGTTATCTTACTCAGGCTTGAGTGACGGGTTTTGGGGGGAAGCCATGTTAACGGCTTGCTATCTATTGAATAGGGTTCCTAATAAAAGGAACAAGATTACCCCATATGAACTTTGGTATAAGAAACGACCCAACTTGACATTTTTGCGAGTTTGGGGGTGTAGGGCTGTGGTTAGACTTCCAGATCCTAAAAGGAAAAAGTTGGGAGAAAAAGGTATTGATTGCATCTTTGTTGGATATGCTGAGCATTCCAAGGCATATAGGTTTTATGTTATAGAACCTAATGAGTACATTTCTATTAATACAATTATAGAATCAAGAGATGCAATATTTGATGAGAATCGTTTCTCTTCAATACCTAGGCCAAAGGATATTATACCAAATTCGGATGTATCTCAAAGGGATGATCATTCAAATGATACACCAAGTGAGACACCCGAGCCACGTAAAAGCAAAAGAGTAAGAAAAGCTAAATCATATGGTGATGATTTTCAACTATATTTAGTTGAAGGATCAAGAGATCAGGTTGAATCTCAATACTCTTATTGTTATAATTTAGAGGAGGATCCAAGAACCTATGATGAAGCTATAAAATCGCGAGATGCTGCCTTTTGGAAAGAAGCAATTGACGATGAGATTAGTTCTATTATGGAAAATAATACTTGGGTCTTATCTGATTTACCACCAGGTTGTAAACCTTTAGGGTGCAAATGGATCTTCAAAAAGAAGATGAAAGTCGATGGAACAATTGACAAGTTTAAAGCTCGATTGGTAATCCAAGGCTTTAGACAAAAGAAGGAATCGATTACTTCGATACCTATGCACCAGTTGCTCGTATCACTACTATTAGATTGTTGATAGCATTGGCAGCTATTCACAATTTATTGATCCATCAAATGGATGTCAAAACAGCATTTTTAAATGGTGATTTGGAAGAAGAAGTGTATATGAAGCAACCTGAAGGATTTGTTATACCAGGTAATGAGCATAAGGTGTGCAAGTTAATTAAGTCATTATATGGGCTGAAGCAAGCACCTAAACAGTGGCATCAAAAGTTTGATGATGTTGTTTTGTCCAATGGTTTTGAATTAAATCAGTCAGACAAATGTGTATATAGCAAATTTGATGCATCCGGCAAATGTGTATTCATCTGTCTATATGTAGATGACATGTTAATTTTTGGCACAGACCAAAATGTAGTTGATAAAACTAAGAAGCTTTTGTCATCAAAATTCTCTATGAAGGACATGGGAGAAGCCGATGTAATTCTTGGCATAAAAATTAAAAGGTTGAACAAGGGAATTGCAATTACACAATCTCATTATATTGAGAAAATTCTCAAAAAGTTTAATTGTGATAATTGTTCTAAAGTCAGTACTCCTATGGATCCAGCTGAAAAACTTATGCCAAATACTGGTAGACCTGTGTCACAGCTCGAATACTCAAAAGCCATTGGCAGTTTGATGTATGCTATGACAAGCACTCGACCTGATATTGCGTATGCAGTAGGAAGATTGAGCAGGTTCACTAGTAATCCTAGTAGACAGCATTGGCATGCTTTAAAAAGAGTGTTCAAGTACTTAAAAGGTACTATGAATTACTGTTTGTGCTATTTTGGACAACCTTCTATTTTAGAAGGTTACTCAGATGCTAGTTGGATCAACCAAGTAGATTCATCTTCTACTAGTGGCTGGGTGTTCTTGCTAGGAGGAGGGGCCATTTCATGGGCTTCCAAGAAGCAGACATGTATTACTCATTCTACTATGGAATCTGAGTTCGTAGCATTGGCTGCTGCTGGTAAAGAAGCAGAATGGCTACGAAACTTGATATATGAGATTCCATTATGGCCAAAACCGATATCGCCAATATCTATCCATTGTGATAGTGCAGCCACATTGGCTAGGGCTTATAGTCAGATTTATAATGGCAAGTCTAGACACTTAGGTGTCGGACATAGTATGATTCGTGAATTGATCATGAATGGAGTGATTTCAGTTGAGTTTGTTCGGTCTCAACAAAATTTAGCTGACCACTTGACGAAGGGGTTAGCTAGAGACTTAGTGAATAAGTCATCAATAGGGATGGGATTAAAGTTCATCTAATCTTCTAGTTGTGAGATACCCAATTCCCTTCTAATACAACGTTAGAAGCTTGAATTCAATGTGGAAAGCTCACAGATGGAGATTGGAGCACATGTTATTATGTTTCCCAAGGTATGTGTTCAAGACCTGCAAGTGATAGTTAGGTTGAAGAATATCTTCTTAATAGTTCTTTGAAAAATTGCAAATGCAGGTGCAAGACTAAAAGAACTACCTATGTGAACATGAAGTTTTGCCGCTTCAAGAAGCTAGGACTTGGCTTTCTATATGTTCATTAATGGATAGGGACACATGGCTTGTAATAGTGTCAGGAATAAACTTTAGAGAGTTGTAAGAAACTTATGTGTATAGTATCTTCAGGTATTCATATGAGTTGACGGGTTCAATCGTTAGGACACCCCGATTCTCGAGTATTTGAAATGTGTATTATACAAAGATGAAAATTCAATCGCAAGACATTTTCATTTATGCATTCGTTTGTTTCGTTATGTTTATTATATATTTATATGATTAGTAAATCGAGGATTACACTAAAATGGGGGGAAATGTTGGTGATTTTAGTGTCATCAACGATTTTATGTAATTGTGATTTACTAGAGACCAATGCGATTTCATATTCGGCTCGGATACGAGTAAGGGAAAGTGTGGAGTACACACTCGTATGAGTTAATATGTTTTCGACCACGATAAAGAAGCAGGGGTCAAGGGGCAGCGCCCCTTGTTTGGGTCCGGGGGTCGAGGGGGAGCCGCCCCTCGCGGGGCTCGGGGCAGCGCCCCGAAACCTAGACAGTATATTTGGTGTTCCAAATAATCTCCCGCCAGTTTCCCACCAAAACCCGAAAATTAAGAGACAGGCCAAACAGGAGTTGCTCGGCCGTGCACTTCCTTAACTCGGCCGAGCATGATTTTTACAGAAAACAGAAGTCACGAAAAAGGCCTGCTCGGCCGAGCACATTTCCTTGACACGGCCGAGCAGACACTGAATCAGTGAAAAGGTGCCTTTTCTGTTGACAGTCATGACTGTTGTGAATGTAACCATTGTCTCTCTTCTGCTCCAGACGAAAATCTGTTTATAAACAGATTATTTGGACTCAAATAACATAGAAAAACACACAAATTCTCCAAGTTTTGATCTGATCTCTTTGCCTAGAATCAGATTGCTTGATTGTCTTATCCCATACAAAGATTTCGTGTAACCTAGGCATAAAGGGTCGAAATACTTTGTTCGGAAAGTGAACATACACAATTCAATCATTATCCAAGATTATCAACAAACCATATTTCCCCAACAAAACGATGAGCGAACCCATTCCTCGTTTTCTCTGTCTGACGACTGCCTTCTCAGAAGTCTTCTCGAGATGTAATCGGACGACCTTGCTTGCTGGAAAAACGGATGCTTGAGAAGCACTTTTGCATAGGGACGATGCAAAGGATCCTTAACGAGACAAGTATCGATCATGTGCTTAAAAGACTTTGAAAACTTATGATCCGTCGGGTTGTCTAGAGTTGGAGCGGGTCGCTCCAACGTCGTCAGAAGAATCTTCATTGCAGTACAGTCAGAGAGCGGGGCGTGCCCGTGAGCTAGCTCAAGTGCAGTGATGCCAAATGACCAAATATCCACCTTGTAATCGTAGCCGTTTGATGAAGTGTTCTTGATCACTTCCGGTGCCATCCAACACGGTGTCCCCACAAACGAGCTTCTCAAACGCTGCCTATCCACTGCATCAAACAAAGAAGCGGAAACACCGAAATCGCCCAACTTGATTGATCCGTTCGAGCCAATCATAATGTTTCCCGCCTTAACATCCCGATGAATCTGGCCCACGTGATCATGAAGATAATCCAACGCTTTCAAAACTTGCTGCAACACCGTAGCGATGATGACCTCATCATCTAAACCATTAGGGTAGGCCGTTTTTAAGACGTGCAAACATGATCCGACGGACATGTAAGGCATCACCACCCATAATTCATGATCATTAACAAACGAACAATGCGATCGCATCACGTTCGGGTGGTCAACCATGGTCATTGTTTGACATTCTCGAGAAACCGTGTTTAAGTCTCGTTTATCTGTCTCGAAATCGAGGATCTTGATTGCTACCACTTGTTTTAGCGGTATGCATAATGCTCGATGAACGGTGGCCGTGGTGCCTTCTCCGATCACCTCGTAAAGCGTGTAGAACTCTGCTCCGATTGGGTAGTACTTCTGCATCTTCTTGATTTGCATTTGAAAGAAGGTCACAAGTTAAGAGACTGAAATTTCTTGTTATCAAATTTACGTTTAATAATATACAGTGGTTGTACTATGATTTACATTGATGTCCAAATTAAGGTTCTATGGTCCACATTAATGTCCAAAATAAGATTTTAGAACTATGGTTTTATGGTCCACAATAATGTCCAAAATAAGGAATCGTATTCATGTTAGGGTTCAATGTAAATAGAAATCTTAGTCAAGTTTGAAAAAAGTTATAAAAAAAAAAATACAAAAATATTATTATAGTTTTGAAATATATTATTTAAAATTATACTCTCTCTGTTCTGGAGAAGAGTATTTCACTTGGATATTGGTAATTACTTAATTGCGTTGTGACAAAATATTATCAAAATTTAATAATTTTAATGTAATTATAAGAAAATTATAAACACCAAAGTATACTATCCATACCAAAAAAAAATAATGCTTTATACTAACATATTGTCTCTGTTTCTTTTCAAAAAAAAAAAAACAAAAAAAAAAAAACATATTGTCTCTGTTCTACACTTCTACTAACTTCAAACTAGTTAACCAAATTCCAACAAACCAAACACAAACATTTTCAAGTTTAATGTCACAAACCAAACAAAATAAATAAATCCAAACACTTTCAAATTTAGTGTAGCAAACCAAAAAACATAAATAAATCCATCCATAACAAATATTCAAAACCAAAAGGATTTCCTGGAGTCTTCATTCCCCGCTTCAATCTCATTGCATCATCTAACTCAAATCTACATAATTAAAAATAAAAAAAAGAGATAATTAAAACAAGCTATATATCTGCTCGGAAAAGAATTCAAATTTGAATTTCAAAACAAGCTATGTATGTTTCTACCAAGAAATTTTACTTAGCTTATGTACAAGTTTTTCATTTATAGTTATTTTACAACTGAATTTCAGCATTCTCCCTAATCAACTAGCTGCACCTACATGAATCTTACTCAGCATAAGGGTATAGACATGCCCGGTTCATGAATTCGGCGGTTTGCCGGTTCATGAACCGGCGGTTCGCCGGTTGACAAAACTCATAAACCGTGATCAACCGTATACATCCGGTTTACGGTTCCGGTTCATGAACCGGCGGTTGATCCGCCGGTTCACGGTTCAATCCGGTTTGTTCTTCTTTTTTTTTTTTTTTTTTTTACGCTGGGCTGGGCTTAACCTCTGCAAGGCCGAACTGGGCTGCTGGGCTGGAATGCGCAGGTTTGGGCTTGGGCTTGGGAGAGTTGGGCCTGCTGAATATAAAAGATAAAAAGAAAAGTCCCAATTTTTTTCCTTTATTTTTTGGACAGTGTATGTGTATATGCTTAGTATATTTCTGATTTTTTATTTATTTTTTTTTTACATAAATTTTTTAACAACATGTTATCATGCGAGTTTAAAAAAAAAAGAATTTTTTTTATTGTATTTTGCATAAAGAACTCAAGAAACATAATGTATAGAAAAAAAGGGGACGGGACCCTTTTAATTTTGTTAATTCAAATAAAAATTACATAGAGGTGGACAACCAACCTTACCCTTTTATGATTAAGGGAGGACATTTAGGAGCCTTACCTCATCCTAAATACTAGATTACAATAAAAAATTAAACTCCGTCCCTAAACTATCGGTGCATTTTCTTCTACACCTTCTTGACCACTTGATCCCACATTTTCTTCAATGAGTCCCCCATCAAAATATGCATCCTCATCACTTGACCATCTTTCTTCTTGATCCCGAATTTCCGCCGTATAAGAATCCCCAACACACATTTGATTTTCTAAATTCTCCACATTTAGCCTTGAACGTTGTGGATCCAAAACATTTCCCGAAATACTAAATATTTGCTCTACCGCCACCGTTGAAGCCGGAGATGCAAATACTTCCTTTGCCATTCTTGCAAGTATAGGAAACGATGTCGCCCTTCTTGACCACCACCTTAGAAGGTTGAAATTTTCTCCAAATTCTTCAAAAGTTGTCCCCAAATATTGATCTAGTTCAATCGGCATGCTAGAAGAAGACGAGGAAGCTCTAGGACGTTTGTTCGTCGTGCCATACACTTTTTCACTCCAAATCTTTTTTCCAAGTCGACCAACTCCACATCCGACATCTACTCCAACACCACTTCTAGGAACAATAGGATCGGGAGTGGTTTGATATTCCTTGTAAAGAGCGCATAAATCCCTTTCGACCTTTCTTTTAATAGCCGCAATCACATCATTGGAAGCCCCTTCACCTTGCTCATGATACATATAATCATAATACAATGTCAACATATCTTCTAACCCAACCAATCGAACTCTTGGATCAAACACTTTAGCTACCAAAAAGAGGATTGGTATATCCTTGAAATATTTTTCCCATTTCCCCCTCATTTCCCTTACGGCGGAACCCATTTGATCATCATTCCAAAATTCGCTAAACACCATTGCAACATTTATGCATTGATCCAAAACCTCATTTGAAGTAGGGTAATAAATACCCGACAACGCAACCGTAGCATCTTTGAACACCTTCAAAACTTCCAAGACATTCTCACAAGCATCCCATTGAAATGGAAATAATGTCTCCCGATAGTTTATGCTAGTCAAGAATTGACATACCGGTTCCTTGTAATGAAGAGTGAATTGATTTTCGGTGCCTTCCACGGGCTTTTTGGTAAAATGGATCGTCATTATATCGGATTTAGGCTCCCTTGCTCCAACTCCCTGTCCCCTTCCACCTCGACTTCTACCTCCTCCCCGTGGACCCCGACCCCTTCCACTTCCAATTTGAACACTTTCTTGCGTGGCCGTGGTTGGTGGTGGTGGGGTTGGTGCAACGAATGGACGTTCGGTCTCACGAATTTCATCTTCATATTCACCCTCATCTTCTATATTTTGAATGACTTCATTAGCGTTGAAATCATTCGCGAAAAGGAATGGATTATATGCTTCCCATTGTTCTTCACCTTCATTAACAATATTTTTTCCATGGTTTGGATCCATATTAACCAAAGGATGAGAGAAAAAGGGCTTAAATGGAAGAAAATGACTGAAAAATGGAAGAAAAAGGCTTAAATATAGGCTGAAAGTTAAAGAGAAAGCGATTTCCGTCAGATATTTAACGGAAAAACTAATGAAGTTCTCAAGACTGATTTTAGAGAGTGATTAATAGTGTGAGAGAGAGTTTTTGAGCTGTTGTGAAAAAATAGTGAGGAGGGGGGGTATTTATACTTAAATCTGGTTGGAAGGTTTTTTTTTTTAAATGGTCCAGCCGTTAGGCTGGTTAAGTTTCAAACAGGGAATTAAAGGCGGGGGGCTGGAGGTTGCAATTTATTGCAAAATTCAAGGCGGGCAGTTGCAATTTATTACAAAATTCAAACTTTCCAACGGTAATGACGAATAAACCGGCGGTTCATGAACCGCCGGTTCAACCGCCGGTTCATGACCCGCCGGTTTATTCGTCGGTTCATAGGCCTCAACCCACTTTAAACCGTGAACCGCCGGTTCACGGTTTACCTTTTTTTGTCCGGTTCCGGTTCGCCGGTTTTCCCGGTTTTGTCGCCGGTTTAGACCCGGCGGTTCGCCGGGTAATGTGAACCGCCTGGGCATGTCTATAAGGGTAGGAAAACCCTAGGTACTGAATGAACCTCTCGCCTCAGTCACACTCACAGTATATGCAAAGGGTAGGTGAGTAATAATAATTGAAAATAAGGGTAAAATAGTAAATACCCTAATAGGAGTAGTGGCCTGTTATCCCCGATTGTTCCAATCCCACACAAAATCACCCTGGAAGCCTGCAGTGGGGCGGCAATAAAAATGCAAAAAGATTAAATTGGAAAAGCACTTTCCATTGACCCATTGACGAAACATTTATGATCCTCCCTTCCACTCCGCTTTCAGAAGCTGTAGTCTTCATAGTCTCAAGCAAGAGGTTTGTTAAAAGAAAATGACCTGCAAGGTATCGCATTCGCATATATGTACATACACAATTTCATTTGGAGAGAGATAAGTAAATCAATATTGAAACTTTGTAGAAGTAAAACTATATACTCCCACCCCACCGTCCCGGAAAGATAGTCCCATCTGACTATTGATGGTCAACACAAGCGAATTCAGTACTAAATCCATTGCAGACCAAGAGTCTTGCTTTGTAATAGCTCAAGGAGAGATTAATTAAAAAAAAATAAAAAATTACCTTCCTCTTAAAAAGTACATGAGAACATATCCAAGGGATTCCAAATCATCTCTCCTGCTTTGTTCTGTGCATCCCAAAAGACAAACAGAAGTCAATTTGTTTGAGGAGAAAAACAGCAATCATGAGCTGGAGTGCTGGAACAATTGCAACACTTACTAATACCACGTTGGGTGTTCACACTAGCAAATCTCATGGTCCCTGTCAACATCTGTTGCTCTCTGCATGGTCATGAAGAGATATTGAACATCTTTAAAAATAAGTACATTAACAAACTGAAACAAGGAAATAAAAAACAATGTATTTTATATATATATATATATACAATGAGAAGTACTCCCTCCGTCCCATGGCACATAGTGGTTCTCGAACGGGAAGTGTTGTGATTATGAAAAGTGAGGGAGAGAGAAAGTGTAAATGTTGTGAGTATAAAGGTAAAGTATGAGATAGAATGGGTGGGATGAATAGTCTAGATTCTTTACAATTTTTAGCAATGTGCCCATTTCAATGGGACGCCCAAAAAGGAAGCTTGTGCCAATTGAAATGGGACAGAGGAAGTATATCATTATGATAAATTGTCACCATCATCAACGAAACACCAATATCTAATTAATTTATCCAACCAGGAGTCTTACCTATAAGGAATATGCTGGTGAGTTGAAGGGTCTATATATTTCCTGGCTGACCCAAAGTTAACAATGTAGACCTACAATATAGTAACTTGAAAGTCTAAATAAAGAAGATGTAGGGAAAAAACTTATCTCTACGAGGTAAAATGCAAAAGCTTGAATGAAGGAACCTGATGTACACAACGTCCTAAGCCCATATGAAAATTATATGGCGTGATATCCCCATGAAAAAATGATTTAGAATGAACAAATTCAACACAACTGATCTGAAAAAAAAAAAAATTGCTGGATTGATCAACCACTGTGAGTGTGACACATTAAGAAAAGATAGATAAACCGACAATATGTGTTTACCATCTGAACAGCAAGACTGAGCACTGTCTTTAAAGAAAGCTGTCTACCGCAAAAAGTAAATAAAGATTCAAGGTTGGGCCCAAGCAAATCCATCACTAGAACATTATTCTCTCCGTCCACACCGAACCATCGTGTCTTCGGAATCCAAGCAGTAAAAGGAATCCCATCTGCAAAAGATAACAATTAACTTGAAACCACATACAAGGTTATTATGTGGACAGAGGTCAAGAAGCAACAGTCCGTAGCGACATAGAAAATGAGCAAAATCTAAAGAGACAACCAACAACCAAGAGGCACACCAACTGTTGGATGAAATTCCCAGGAGACTCGAATCAGGTATTGATCGCTCACAATTTAATCTGGTAAATCCTTATGTGCAGTTGATAAATGTGCGTGCTAGAGGTGTAAAGTGTAATCATGTTCCTGAAATGGTAGTCGAACTAAAGGAGTTTGGAGATAATTTCATGGATGATAAGTATAATGTAGTAGATGACAGGGAAGGAAATGCTTCTGGATTTTGTGGACAGGCTAAAAATTTGATAATGGCCTATCACAAGATTGGGGAAATGGTGATTTTGTGAAGTGGTTTAGAGATAAGGTGAATCTTCAGCCAGAATTTGTCCCAAGGACTTTGCTCAAAGCTGATCTATAATCAAAGAAGCTCTTGAGATTCTTTATGAAGGGATTGAAAAAATTGAACAAAAGCTCATGCTGAGTTGTTTTGGATTAAATCTTACCGAAAGATGTTGTTGGAAAACTGTTGACTATGAAGCTGTGATAGTGAATCAAACTTATAATATAGTTTTATGGCAGCTAGAAGAATGGCCTCGTAATATGTTGTTGGAAAGGAATGTAAGGCTGTGGAGATGGGTAGCCAGGTTATGAGAAGTATGATCCTTGAAAGTGCTTTGATTTTAGTTTCGAAAATGAGTGGTCCAATTAGTGATGGAGGAGAAATGTTAACTAAGTGGGATTGGTGAAGCTAAGGCCATCTCCAATTAGTGATGGAGGGGAAAACAAATAACAACAACATGTACATGTAAATGGCGTTCATTACCTCTTAGAATTCTGTATAACTTTGACTCGTACCTTTTCCTACCATGAATATATACAAGCATAACTGAATTTATTTTCTTAACCATGAAACTAATTAACAAACAAACATCACACCAACGATCGAACAGAAAACTCACAAGCTTAATCGCAACCAATTCATTAGTCTCCACATCAGTACCTGCAAAACACAGAAAAAAAAAAAAATCATGAAACCCATCAAGAAAAACAAGGAGAAACCCTAATTACACAAACCAATGTGGATGTCGCCGGATGAGCTGATCCCGATCTTTTCCTCAACGCGAAACTTATTGCCGACAACAAGACCAAGAGGAGGTTCCATCGAAATCAACAAAAAAAGAAAAACACACTATCAGAAAAAATTAGGGATTCTCCTCTTGTTATAATGAGTCGGGGTTTAAGCGGCTGAGCCCGATCCATCAAAATCATAACTTATTAGGGCCCAAAAAAAGATATATGAGTTAAAAATTATTAAAAACTTTCTATTTTTAAATTCTATAATTTTTAATGGGACATTTACATTGAAAAATTATACTCCCTCCGTCCCAGAGTAAGAGTCCCATTTTTTTCGCTGTTAGCACGAAGGTATTTTGAGCAATAATTTTAGGTTGATCTAATTATCGTAATGGAGATCTAGATATTGATATTGGTAGTACATATAATGGAGTATCAATAATAAGTTTAAAATCTCCATTGCGATAATTAGATCAGCCTAAAATTATTGCTCAAAATACCTTCGTGCTACCAGCGAAAAAAATGGGACTCTCACTCTGGGACGGAGGTAGTACAATATATATTTCAAATGTGACGGAAGGAGTATGCTATTAAAAGTATATTCCTTCCGTCCCGCCCGACTTATGATTTTTGTTCTGACATGGGGATTAAAGAAAAATATTATTTTAAGAGGAAAGAGAATCAGTGGAGGAGGTGTGGTGAGTATGAAAAGTAAAATATGAGAAACAATGAGTGGAAGAATAGTAAAGAGATTGTTGTTGTTAGGGATGGCAATCTCGCCGAACCCGACCCGTTTCCGAGACTTTTCGACCTGAGCGGGCCGGGTTTGGTAGCTGTTTTTCAAAACCCGGTGGGTTCAGGTTTGGTAATTCTGTCCAACCCGGACCGACCCGACCGAACCGACATGTTTAGACCCGTTTGGCTACTTATGATGTGCATTTCTTTTTATACCCTTATTTGTCCCCTTTATTACATCTATACCTAGACTCGAAAGTGTTCATGTTTGGTTAGTTGGTACTTTGGTTACTAGTTTGAACATTTAGTAAGTTGTTTAAGTTGTTATTTTGCCACAAGTTTTGGTGGTGTTCACTCTTAAACTGGAAGTTCCAGTGGCTGCTCCTTCTAGTCTCTCTCTGTAATGTTTTTTCTGTTCCTTAGAAGTGTCAAATTGGGCTAAAGCCCAACCTAATTGTGTGGCAGCAAAAAAAAAAAAAAAAAAAAATGTGCGCAAACGGGTCGGGTTCGGTTGGTCGCGGGTTCACCATTATCGGGTCGGATCGGGTTCGGTGGTAGCAATGTAGATCTCGGATCGGGCTTGGCCAAACCTGTCCCGTACCCGACCCGTTGCCATCCCTAGTTGTTGTGAGAATGACAAGTGAGTTCCATTCATTATAAAAGTAATATAACTTTTCTATTTTGGGCCGTTCTAAGTTAAGTGAAACGCCCAAAAAATGTCCTAAGTTGGGCGAGACATAGGAATATTCGACAACAAACAAGACAAATAGAGGGTAATTTTCGTCTGTGTTAACAAGAGCATGAGTCTGTTTTCATTTTATTTGGAGGCATGCTTCGGAAATGTTACATTATTACTCGCGGATGATGAGATGGTCGCTAATCGAGTGGTTATTCAATCAGTTAAATAAATTTGAGTTTAATTCATGATTGAGTGATTCATAACAAACTTTTTGAATATTGGTCTTTTTATTCTTTCAACAAAAAAAAATGTTAGATTTATATGCTTTCCGTTTTATTTGACATACTAAGATGAAAAGGTAGTTGTTTGTTTTAACCATGAAATATTTCATAAGTTGTAATTTTAAAAATAGCTAACTACTAATTGATCAAAGTATTGTGCAAAATCATAAGATTTTTATTCATCACATGCCAAGCTTACTAATAATCATTTAATACCTACAATCAGTATTTTCACAAAAGAAGAAAGTTACTTTGGGTAGAACAGTAGCAACAGAAGATGACAGTGACAGGTTTTCAATTAAGGGAAGAAACTCGGGAAGAGGAAGATGAGTTAGTGATTTGGGAGTTAAGGTGGTGTAGGGGAACAATGCATCAAAAACATTTTTATGTAGTTCATCATGTGGCGACGATGGTGGTTGTGAAGGTATGGGTAGAGGAATAATGTCTTTGAGAGAGGGAAAAACTTTGATTGGTGTTGGCTTATGGCTGCTTTGAGGAAGAGGAGGAAATTGGGTATTGTTTAGGGAAAAATGGAAGTTTGTGCACATTGTTATGGGACAGAGGGAGTATATATATATATATATATATATATATATATATATATATATATATATATATATATTATATATATGTGTATATGTGTATATATGTATATATGTGTATATGTGTGTATGTGTATATATATATACATATGTATGTTTATATATATATACATATGTATGTATGTATATATATATACATACATACATATATATATACATATAATATATATATATACATATATATATCATATATATATATATATACACATATATACACACACATATATATATATCATATATATATATATATATACACACATATATACACACACACACACACATATATATATATATATATATATTACACTTGGATACAATAGCTAAAGATATAGTGGCTAAATAACTATTGTATCCAAGTGTTTTTAAAAATTGCACTTGAATACAGTAGCTAAAGATATAGAGTTAGGTAGTAACCTAACTCTATATCGAATTCATGGGTTCTTGTTCTTGCACAATAACAACTGTGTTGAATTATACTCCCTCCGCCCCGGAGTAAATGTCAGACAAGTCAACATTCTTAACTTTTTATTTTTTTATAATGTTTTTTATGTTTGGATTGTTTTTTTTTAAGGACAAGCATTGTTACTCGCGGGTTGTTGAGCTACTAGTAAACGTATGGGGCTACCACAGTGCGAGAAGAATGGTGTGCATAAACCCAATCACAGGGGCAATGCAAGAACAACACAAGTTCAAAACCCACTCTGAAAAGCATGGACGAGGATTTAGCTGAGGAGGCAGATTCAGACGGGTCAAAGAGACGGTGGCTATGGCCTTCCACAGGAGAGGTCTACTGGCAAGGCGTCTACGAGAGAGAAAAGGAACAACGTAAGAAATATAAAGCAATAAGGAAGCAGAAAAGTAAGGAGAAAATCGCGAGAATTATGACGCGGGCTAAGGAAAAGCAAAAATCTATAGGAAAAGCAAGGAGGTGAACGGGACAGTGGTAAATAATTCAAACTCGACGGTTTAGATAGCATTTGTTGATCATTCTTACAAGTAGAGGGGCTAATCTGACAAATTCAATTCTTTGTGGAAATTTCCATACATTTTTTCTCAAGGCAAATATGTAAATCTCTCATTTTTCTCAGAAGGATGATGTATTAGGGTTTCTTCTTGTAGGCTGTAGTTGAGGCTTTTGTATGTAAAACTGCATCCTTCTGAAGGTGGTCTTGATAGTGTGTACAGTATACCTTACTAGTCAAATATCATGAAATGTCATTCTAATTCTGCAGAACAGATTCTGGCAAAAGTTTTTTTTTTTTTTTTTTTTTTTTACTGTTTTGTTTGACAAGTTAAAACAGATTATATATGTTATTTATAATTTTTTTATAAAATGAGATAAATTTTATCAAAATAATAAATGAGCAAATTATACATTTAAGTGACTTTTAACCATTACAAAATACATCCTAGACTAATATTAACATGAAATGCATTGGCTATATTGCGACCGAATGAATGGCTCGACTGCATACTTTTCTTCCGAAACGATGAGCGAACTCGTTCCTCGTTCTCTCTGTCTGACGATTGCCTTCTCAAAAGTCTTCTCGAGATGTAATCGGACGACCTTGCTTGCTTGAAAAACGGATGCTTGAGAAGCACTTTTGCTGAAGGCCGATGTAAAGGATCCTTAACGAGACAAGTATCGATCATATGTTTAAAAGACTTTGAAAACTTATGATCTGTCGGGTCATCTAGAGTTGGGGCGGGTCGCTCCAACGTCGTCAGAAGAATCTTCATTGCAGTACAGTCAGAGAGCGGGGCATGCCCGTGAGCTAGCTCGAGTGCAGTGATGCCAAATGACCAAATATCGACCTTGTAATCGTAGCCATTCGATGCAGTGTTCTTGATCACTTCCGGAGCCATCCAACACGGTGTCCCCACAAACGAACTTCTCGAACGCTGCCTATCCCCTGCATCAAACAAAGAAGCGGAAACACCGAAATCTCCCAACTTGATTGATCCGTTCGAGCCAATCATAATGTTTCCCGCCTTAACATCACGATGAATCTGGCCCACATGATCATGAAGATAATCCAACGCTTTCAAAACTTGCTGCAACACCGTAGCAATGATGACCTCATCATCTAAACCGTTAGGGTAGGCCGTTTTTAAGACTTGCAAACATGATCCGACGGACATGTAAGGCATCACCACCCATAATTCATGATCGTTAACAAACGAACAATGCGATCGCATCACGTTCGGGTGGTCAACCATGGTCATTGTCTGACATTCTCGAGAAACCGTGTTTAAGTCTCGTTTATCGGTCTCGAAATCGAGGATCTTGATTGCTACCACTTGTTTGAGTGGTATGCATAATGCACGATGAACGGTGGCAGTAGCGCCTTCTCCGATCACCTCGTAAAGCGTGTAGAACTCTGCTCCGATTGGGTAGTACTTGTGCATCTTCTTGATTTCCATTTGAAAGAAGGTCACAAGTTAAGAGACTGAAATTTCTTGTTATCAAATTTACGTTTAATATGAACTTTATGGTACTTGTATGATATATAGTGGTGGTACTATGGTCTACATTGATGTCCAAATTAAGGTTCTATGGTCCACATTAATGTCCAAAATAAGATTTTAGAAGTAAGGTTTTATGGTCCACATTAATGTCCAAAATAAGGAATCGTATTCAAGTTAGGGTTCAATGTAAATAGAAATCTTAGTCAAGTTTGAAAAAAAGTTGCAAAATAAAAAAATTGGACAAGAAGATAAATCTTAATAATTCTATAATATATTCTGTTTTTCTTATTATACTTTTGAAATACATTTTTTAAAAAATTATAATTTCTATGTTCTGAAGAAGAGATATTTCACTTGGATTTGGTGATTACTTAATTGAATTTTGACAAAAAAAAAATATTATCAAACTTTAATGAAATTACAAAAAAAAAAATATGAATAACAAAGTATACTATCAATAAAAAAATTAATGCTTTATTCATTTGTATGTTACTTGTACCCGTATAAAGTTTCACTAAAATTATTATTTTATTTGCAAAATACAAAATATATTGTATGCGTGTAAATTGTACTTTCTACCTCCGTCATGACACAGAAAAAAAAAAGAAGTCTCCTCTTAATCTTAGTGAAATTTTAGTGAAGAGCAAATTTAAAAAGATATTTGACATTAAATATAGGATGGAGGAATAAGTATTTTCTCAGCTTGTAATTTTCTTACTCCTTGTCCTATACCATAGTAATGATTTTTTCATTCGCCAATTTTTATTGTTCCATTTTATTTTTTTTCCATTTATACAATTTAAGCATAAATGATGTATACAAACTCAACATAGCTAGTGAAACAAGTGTATGTATCCTTAAAGAGTTTGAATAGTTAAAGACAAGGTTCTAAAAAGCGCTAGGCGGTCACTAGGCGCCGATGCGGTGTCTAAACGGGACTTAGGTGGGGCCGGGAATTCAAAAATAGTTATAATATTTTAGGCGGGACATAGGCGTTTCATGAACGCCCAACCGCCTAAGCAGCCTAGACGAGCGTTTTTTAGAACACTGGTTAAAGATCATTTGGGGACGGAAGTATTTTACTGAACTAGCCCATTTTAGATATGGGCTAGGCCCAACTAAAGGTGTAGTCACTTTGTAGCCCAAAAGGCTTTTTGGCAGAATGGCCCAGGTGGCGGGAAATGTCCAGACAGTTCGACAGTTGGGAGAACGCGCGAAACATCTCGAATCCCGTGGAAAAATCAGTTTCTTTTTTCTCGGAAAATGTCGACTATATAATTGAGTAAATTTGTTTCCAATTCAATTTATCATCAAGAGAGAAAAAGAACACACAAGAGAAAACAGAGAGTTGCGGGAAAAGATACATTTCTGGGTTGGTGGATTGATTTGTGCTGACAACTTAGTCAATTGGATTGCGGAACCGATTGGAAGGATCTTTCTCGTTTTTATAATCTGTAAGTTTTTTATCATAATTTCCATTTCCTGATCATGATTTCTAGTTTCGATGTTAATTGGGATCGTTTTTCTGAGTTTCTTTTTTCTTTTTTTCGAGTTTATGTTTGTTGTTTAGATTTGCGAAATGAATTTGATTGTTTCTAGCATTTTAAATCAATGATTTGGTTGCGTTCGTAATGCTGAAACCATGGGATTTTTGTTCGATTAAGGTTTCTTGTTTTGAAGTTATGTATGATCTCCGAAGGAAATTTGAGATATTTACAATTTTGGATTTGGGGATTTTATGTGAGGAATGAAACCCTTCTCTTTTTTTTTTTTTTTTTTTTTTTGATAATTCCTAAGTGTAGCATTATGGATCATTGGATTTTTGGTCAGATTCATGATTTGTTTGGATGATTGATCAATCTTGGTAGCTTATAGATTGTTAGCTTAGTTTAGATTCTTTTATGAAATAACTGGAAGTAACCTAAATCATGGCTCAAATTCATTCAAACTAACAATGAAAAAAAAGGGACTAACTTTCCGGGGCAAAGGGAGTATGTGTTTTTGATATGCCTCATCTCGCCATGTTTTCCAGTTACCCTATTGTAAAACTAAAAGAAATTTCTGTTAACTTATTGGAGTGGTAGGTAGTGCAAAGAATTTTTCTTTGGTCGACAGTTTTGTTATCATGATGACATTTGAGCGGTTTTTAGGAGGTGCGACTACGTCGAATTGTCTCTGATTCCTATGTTGGAGTATATGAGACCCCCAAAAGTTTTGCTTGATTCACTGGTTATTTGGGCTTATAAGTCTTTTTAGGTTAGAGTGGTGAATCTTATAACTCGGGATATCTGCAGTTAACTTTTGTGGTGAATCTTATAACTCGGGATATTTATTGCTCTTCATTTTGTGATGGTGTTGGGTCTGAAATGCATATGATTTACTTAATATGCTCTCTTTGCAGGTGTTTGCGTTTTCTTAAATATTGCATTCTGATTTTTGTGCTACATATCACCAAATCTTTGTGCTTGAATAAAGTTTCTTGAAGATGTATCCCATGTACGGATGGACAGATTCTTATCCTCGCCCGATGAACCAAATGGTGTACCCACCATTTCATTCACAAAGCTTCGAAGCAGTCCCACCTCATATGAAGATGGATCCAGCTAGACCGGCAATGTTTGAACCTTGGCCTTATGGTGGCAGTTATGGCTATTCATACCCATCTGAATGCCATGGCTGCTGTAACCATAATAACTACTATCCTGGTCATTATGGTTTCAGGCCTCCTTTTCATCATTTCCCACCACCACCACCATCATCTCACAGTTGTCATGGAAGTTATCCTGCATTCTTCGGGGGATATCCTGGATACCAGATTCCTCCTCCACGTTACTCAATGGAGAAGCCGAGGTACGAGTATGATAAGAGTTTCCCGATGGATCAGCATTGTTGTGGGTGTTCTAATCACTCTTGCAAGAGGGAACCCGAAAAGAATGTTAAGAATGAAGAATGGGAAACGGATATTGACAAGAAAAGTAGCGCTTCTTTAGTTCCATCGAATCTAAGAGATCTCCCTTTTCCGTTTATGATGATTCCACCTGGTTACCTGATGGATTCTGAAGGGGAAAAAATTACGAAACCCGAAGAGGAGGATAACAAGATTAACCATGACGCGAAGTGTGATAAAAGTTCAAAATCTTTGAAGCGAGAGAAAGAAACTCCAAGTCAGCAAGATATGAAGAGCCAATTTCCGTTCCCGTTATTTTGGCTGCCATACAAGTCCGATGAAGTTGAAAAGGAGGACCATAAGAGGATGAGTTCTGGCCAGAAAGCTGTCATTACACCCTTCCAAGAAATGAATGACAAAGTGAAGAATCCATCAAGTGCAACTGGTCCAAAAATGATTGGAAACGGTGAAACCCAAATGACAGCTCCGGTGAAGAAGATGGAACAGGTAGAGGAAAAGAAGAAAGATGAGGAGAGAAAAGTTAAAGCCATTCCGGTGGTGCAGGTTGATGAAAATCAAGATAAGGGTTGTGCAGGGAACAATGTTAAAAAACCAGCCGCTTCACCAAAATCATCCAAGCTACCTCCTGTATGCCTTAGAGTTGATCCCGTATCAAAGTCGCGAAAGGTTAATGGCAGTTCAAGGTCTCCTAGTCCTCCTGCAGACAAAGGACGGTCAAGGCAATCGTCAAGTGAAAACTCAGGATCGTCGACTCAGAAGGAGCAGTCCCAAAATCAAGCAGGCAAGAATAAGGAAGTTGAGTCTCGAAAGAAAACTGTCAACATGGTCGAGGGTACAACGACAGAAGGAAAGAAGGAAGCACAGACCAATAATCACGTCCGTCCATCACGTGAAGAGGTCTCATCGAGAAAATCTGGGGTGGAAGAAGTTAATGTTGTTGTGAACCAAGATGTAGGGGAAGCTACCGAGGGCAAAGAGGCAAAGTTGGATGGTCAATCAGTCAACAAAGAGGAGGCTAAGAAAGTGAGAAAGAATATGTTGTCAGATGTTGAAGCAGCTACGATTATCCAGTCCGTCTCTCGTGGATATGAAGTGAGGAAATCGGAGCCCCTGAAAAAACTAAGGGAAATAGCAGAGGTTTCACAGAAGATGTCAGAAGTGAAAGCTCGCATTTCTGCTCTTGATTCATGTTCTGACGTTGAGATCGACGAGAAGCAGTTGGTGACTATTGGAGAAACTATTATGAGTCTCTTGCTAAAGCTTGATACAATTCAGGTACTATACCTATAAAAATTTGTTTCTGTCTCTCATTTTTTTATTGGCAATACTCTGTTGCTAAAGTTGATATTGACCTTCTTGATTACTCCCTCCGTCCCAAAATGATCTTCATATTTGACTATTCAAACTTTTTAAGAATATGAACACTTGTTTCTCCAGCCATGTTTTATTTATGCACTTTTAGGCCCAAATTGTAGAAATGAAAAGAACTTTTTGGGACAATGAGAAATGGCAAATGAGAAGATCATTTTGGGACAGAGGGAGTACATAATATTGATGCTAAAAGTGTACTTTGTGTGTGTATTAGGAACTACATCCTTGTGTTAGGGACATCAGGAAATCTGTAGCGAAGGAACTTGTGAGCTTGCAGGAGAAGCTGGATACTTTGACTACGAGGAAAGCTCAAGCTCCAATTGTGCCCCCATCATTAGAAACTGCAGACGGTCCCACTGAAATTGGGATGGACAATGTCAGTGTTGATAATAATCCGAATGAAGCGGAAGTTGTACTTGATAGTACCCAAGTCGGTGGTATTTGTACCGATGCTCAACCAGTGGAGAATGGATTATCTGGAAATAACATCTCGGAACTGTCCCTGGTCAAAAGCGTGGATCGAGAAACGGAACTGGAGGGTCAGAAAAGTCAAGATCTTGACAATGGCGATGGACATAACAATGGTGATGGGCAGATAATTACAGAGAATGAAGAGAGTTTGGAGCTTGAGCATGCGGTTGAAACTCCAGTTTTTCATGCTGATGACGAGGTCGATACTCAAATAGAGGGTTCAAATTCCTCTTTTCTGGTTGACCCGTCCGGGAAAGTTGGTGAGGTGGCTGAACAACCGATCGACTCGCCAATAACTGAAATAACAGGAAATGTGGGCCCAGAAGAAGATCCTATTGTTGAGGATCTTGAGATTGATGCAGCTATTGAAAATACAACTCTGGATACTGCACAAGATTCTCATCTCGGGTCAGAGGAAAGGGATGATGAAAAGGTGCAAGTCAAAGATGTGAGTGACACCGAGAAACATGAAGCAGAAGTAGTTTCTGAGACGGAGGGAAGTAAGTTCAGTCCTGAGGAAGACCATGAAGTTCAAACTGAAACTGAGCTTACTACTACTTCAGTCCAAGAAAACGAAGCAACTGACACTACTACTGCTGACGATCTTAAGGAAGCAAGTATCGAGCTTTCTACTCCAGTGCAAGAAAAAGAAGCAACTGATATTACTGACGATCTTAAAGAAACCAGAGTAACACTGGAACGGGTTCCACCATTTGTGGAGGATAGAGTTCGTGACGGAGGATACGAAAACGCCCCTCTATCGCCGGAGGACCAGCCGAAAAACGAGTTACTGATGCAGAACGTTACGGTTGACCAGGTGACTGTTGGCCCGGAGAATCAAGGCAAAGCAGAGATGGAAAATGGTGGTGAAATGGTGAATAAGGGGGATGGAAAAGACAGAGAGGTGATGGAAGAGAACATGAGGCTGAAGGAAATGATGGAGAAGCTGATAGAGGCAGGAAACGAGCAATTAGCGACGATAACGAAACTGTCAGGAAAGGTGAAGGATCTGGAGAAGAAACTGACCAAGAAGAGGAAGTTGAAAACAAAGAAGCCCAGAGGAAAGCGTCAGGATGTGGTACTAGTCTAAATTCTAAGGCTTGTCAATTTCGAGTTTGTTGTGTTTTAAGACATCTGTGGGGGGTTATGTTTTCTGTTCATGTAAATAGGGAAATAAAATGAGTCTTTCTTTGAATGCCTGATTGGTTCCCTTTCCTCTCTTGTTGGTTTCAAGTATTCTTCTTTTTATGATTGCTCAAACTTTTTAATAACAACGGAAATAGTAAGAAGACCATTTTGGTACGGAGACGGAGGTAGTATTAGTGTTAAACTGTGATGTTCGGACTCTTTGGTTTGCCTCACCGTACCCGTGTCAGACACTTGTATTTTAGTCTTGTTAACACGAGTCTGGCAGGGTAAACCAAAAGTTAGAGCACCTTAGGTGTTTAATGTTAGGCATATTTTTAAGAGGAAGATAGTTACAGTGTCTGGCTGCTGCAGCAAGCATGAGCTAAGTACCACAGCCATATCCGGTTTAATTCTCCCATTTTATCAAAATGGACCGGCCATTTTTTTTTCCTTTTCAAGAAGTTGGTACTATAAAAATGACAAAATTATACTCCGTCCCGAAATCCCTATGTCCCGAAATAATTTTCTCATTTTCCATTTTTCATTGTTTAAAAAAAAAAAAAAAATACTCCCTCTGTCCCTAAATGAGTGTCAATTTTCAAGAAATCTTTGTCCCTAAATGAGTGTCTTTTTTTAACATAACTTTCTCCCTAAACGTTTTTTTTTTAATTTTTTTCACCGGTTTCTTTATACGTGCAAAACTAAAGGTTTGGAAAGGAGATTACAAGATTATATATGAATCGTTGTTACCAAATTGTTCAAAAAGTTGAGATTTTCAGTGTCCCTTAAAATGAAATTTGGACACTCATTTAGGGACAGAGGGAGTACAATTTAGGCTTTAAATAATATGCTTAATTAAACACGAAGAGTTCATATCCTTAATAAAAAAAGTTTAAATAGTCAAATGTAAAAATTATTTTAGGTCAGAGGTAGTATCTAAAAGAAAAGAAAACGGAGTTGATGAGCCATAGGCCAGCTCATAGCCCAAATGACAAATCTTAGGCCACCACCAAATTGCTTCATTGTCATTCCTACTTAGGGTGAAGTCAATGAAAATATATTATGAGAATAGCCCAATTTATTTTTGGTCCTTTTGATGAACCCTGGCCTTTTGGATGTACTTATACATACGTATCCTTATATCCCTTTTATACTGTCCATATACCCAAATATACGGTTTATATACATATCCCAATACAAAAAGTAGGAACCCAAAAAAAATAAAAAAATATAGCCTTTATTCTTCATATATATAACCCTCTTCATCTAGGGTGAAAGGTATCTTCTACATTTTATATTCTCTACGTTCTCTCTCTACACTCAGTGCTATCTCTCTCCCTCTCTCTTACACATACACACACCCAAGGTATTCAAGGCCTTGCTCTTAGTTATCTTAGAGATCATACTCTCACACCCGAGGGCCTAAGCCTGGGTCAAACCCGGCTTTGGTCCTAACAGTGTGCTCATTTTGCAGATCTTCTTAGCCAGATATCCGACCCGTTTGATGATCTTGGGAGCACTTTTTGATTCTTTGGCCGCCCTGGTGTCATCAACTTTTTTTTTCTTTTTTTTTGGGGGGGTACAATAACAGCCCAATTTATGTGAACTAGTATGAAGTTGCATTCTCTGATTCACACAAGAAACGCATTCCACTTGTTCCTTGGTTGCAATTTTCTTGTTGTAGCTTATCGATAAATAATTTTATAATCTCTCCGTTAGACTAATGAACAAGACTTGATAAGAAAAGCAAGCAATCACGAGAACACACATATACGTGGTTCACCAACATGGCTACGTCCACGGAGAGGGGAGAGAATATTATTATCGATTTGGAGAAACGATTACAAGATCACACTATTACTGCTACACAAATTTTGATCACAAAATTCCTAACTGTGCAACTGTAGAATTACAGATCTCTCTGAGAACTCTCTGTCTGAGACTGAGGCTGATTTTGATCTAAACTAATGGCCTCTATTTATACCAGTTAAAGTCTATCTCAAAATCTAGTAGGAACTTGGAAACCTAGTCCAAAACGGACTAGAACCCTTTCCTTCTGCGAATCTGGAAGTCTGCAACACATTCTGGCCCGACAGCCTAGTATTCGGCTGAATACCCTTGGTGCCTCGTCCGAATATGCGCTGCTCCAAAAACCCAATTTCCGATTCGCCTCATATTCGGCCGCATGAAGACCTCTATTCGTCTGAATACCTCTTGCTCGGCCGAGTCCTTTGCCTTGCTCGGCCGAGCGGTTCTGCTCTGTCCCGGAATTACGAAATCTTCTCTGTTATTTAATCCTTTAACTCGGCGTCCCAAATTCAAAGGCATTAACCCAACACCCTCCGTCCCTTTTTTTTTTTTTGGGCCACGTTTGACGTTTTTAGTCGATTCAAGTAAACTTTTACCAAACATTAATCTCACTCTAGCTATCTTAGTGAAACTCTAAAAATAGTTATTGATGAAGCATTAAGAGATTTATCAATGACAATTTTTAGAATTTCACTAGAATGACTAGATTGAGATTAATGTTTAGTCAAAGTTCACTTGTGTTGACCAAATAAGTCAGACGTGACCAAAATAAATGAGACGGATGGAGTATCCAAATAATGTCTTTAAAGTTTTTACAATGGTCTCAATAGATAATGAGATAGGGCACTATATGGTATTTTTATTTATATGCACTCTTATGAAATTGATTAAGTTTATCAAATAAACATTTTGAGGAAGAGTGGAGTAATTCATTATTTATGGTCTGTTAGCACGCAAAATAAAGTGAATTTAAGGTAATGCATACATTTTTGGTCAACGAAAGAAATAAAATTATTAAGGGTAATTACAATTTAGGGCCTGAACTTCATAGGGTGTTCCCCAAGCGGGGCTCCAACATTTTTTTTTTTGGCGAAACAGGGCTCAATACGTGTTTTTTTCATCAATTTGGGGCTTTTTGACGGAATTCGTTAGAAATTTCGTTAACTGCCTATATGTCATGCATGTGATCAACAAATCGGTTAATTTGAAGTTGAATTAAGCTATTAAGGGGTCAAATGTAATATTTTGAAAATGAGAGGCGAAATTAAAAAAAAAAAAAACAATATTTCACTCAAATTTACCATCAGCCCCATCCCTAACCTCCAGATCTCCCCCACGTTCTTCTCCTCCCTCCGGTAACACCCCCATTGCAATTACCGCCCCAACCCTTTCCTCCAATCTCCATTGCCAGCCACACCTTCCACGGCGTCGATTTCGAGTCAATTTTGAACATAAATTTCTGAAACGGAGATGGCACAATATATGTAATGGAGGGAGCCTTGTGCGGTAACCTTGCGCGGTAGGGTGTGCGGTAGGAGGAAGGGGGGAACTGCGGTAGGAGGAAGGAGTATAATAATGCGGTAGGTAGAAGGTGTATGGTGCGGTCAAGGTAGAAGAGTGCGGTCAACAGAAAAGGGAAGGGATACGCGGTCAGTGGAAGAAGTATTAGAAGTGTTGATTGAGGTAGAGTTAAATGTGGTAGTTAGTATGGTCAAGTAGTGGCAAAGTCAAGACGGAGGGTCTTAGTGGTAATTTCGTCAATTGACCATGTGAGAGTCTCGTGAGGTTGTTGAGAGCACATGGCCACGTGGACACGTGAGGCGGTTATCTCCAACAACTTGCACATGGGCTTCCCTATAAAAGAGGCACAAGAGGCGTGAATCAGAGTGTGGATGATATTGCTATTTCTCTTTCTCCTTAGTTTAGCCATAGCTGAGTTTAGTTAGTATTTCCTTCATAGTTTAGCTAGTAGTTGATTATCTAGCTTATTTCTCTATTTTCGTTGTAATTGAAGTTCAATCAATAGAGTTTGATTCCATTTTCCATTTTCGCAATTGTATTTGGATCGCATCTGTTACAAATTGGTATCAGAGCAGTCGATCCCCGGCTGCTTCTGCATACTCTGATAATCATGGCGGAAACAAGGTGGGCGGAATTGCATAGGCGATTGGAAGGGAGTGATAAACACATGGAGGAATTGGGTGTGAAGACGGGAGGAATCGAAAGGAAGCTTGATGCATTTGAAGGTAACATGGCGGAGATGGGGAATAACATCTTGGATCTCAAAACTGAGATGGGAGGTATGAGGTCTATGCTGGAGAAGATCTGCTCACAGATGGACAATGGGAAGAGGCCGATGGACGAAACAAATCAAGGAGATGGAGGTACTTCCAGCAGAAGTACGGGTAATACAGATTCAGATACTAGGTATACTCATACTCAGAACTTCAATCATTTTTCTTCCACACCAAATACCCATGCTGCACCTCCAGGTTTCACCACTCACATGCCTCAACCTCAACCTCCTACCCAGCCCAACCATTATCAACCACCATATTCACCCCAACCAAATCATCAACCCAATCCAATACCACCACCACCACAACCAAATCTAAACCAACCCAATTTTGCTTTTCAACAAAACCAAAACCAACACCCTTACCAACCATTTATACCAAACCAGAACCAATTCAATGCTTATATGACCACACCAAATTTCATTCCCCAGAATTGGAATGGCCCTTGGAATGCCAAACCCCCAAAAATGGATTTCCCCAGATTTGATGGGTCTGATCCAAGGGGATGGGCCATTAAGTGTGACCAATTCTTTGAATTCAATCCCATGGAGGATCTGAGGAAGGCTAAGTATGCTTCCACTCACTTTGAAGGAAGGGCGAGTCATTGGTACCAGTTTTACCAAGTGGAGAAGGGGTTAATTCCATGGATGATGTTTGTTAACGATGTAATATCCAAGTTTGGTCAAAGGGTTCATAAGAATCCCCAGGCTGAATTCAATAAACTCACTCAAACCACTTCTGTTGATGCTTATATAGATGAGTTTGAGGAGCTCAAAGCCTTGGTGGGCATGAAACAAAGGGGTTTAGGTGATAAATATTACTTATCTAGCTTTTGGAGTGGGCTAAAGGAGGAGATCAAAGGTCCAGTGTATATGTCCAAACCCACATGCTTAGAGGAAGCCATGGAGTTGGCTAGACAAGTTGAGCAGAACCTCAAGGCCCATAAGCCCAAACCATATACAACCCTACCTAAAACCTACCAAACCCATCAGTTTACCAAACCACCCCAACCCATGACTCATACCCAATCTTATTCCAAGCCCAACCCAAATATCAAAACCCTCACCAGTTTCGAAATTAATGAAAGGAGGAAGAAGGGTCTCTGTTTTCATTGTGATGAGAAATTCACTAGGGGTCACACTTGCAAAACCAAACTATATATGTTATATGGGGAAGAATGGGAGGAAGATGAAGTGTGTGAGGAGGAAGAAATACAAGAAGAAGAGGGAGAGGGTCAGATATCAGTATTGGCCTTGAATGGGATGGCCACTCATAATACTATCAAAGTACAAGGGAAGGTAAACAAACAGGTGGTTACCATTCTTATTGATAGTGGGGCCACCCACAATTTTATTGATCCTGGCACAGCAGCAAAGTTGAGAAGTGATGTAGTACAAACTGTACCACTCAATGTGACCGTGGCTGATGGGAATAGACTATCAAGTGATTCTATTTGCAGTGACTTCAGTTGGGATATGAAAGGGCATAAGTTTCAAGCAAATATGAGGGTACTACCCTTGGGGGGGATGTGATATTGTGTTAGGAGTGGAGTGGTTGAAATGTTATAGTCCTGTGACTCTGGACTATAATAAGATGGAGATTACCTTGCAGGTAGGTAAGAAAAAGATCACACTCAAGGGGACTGGAGAAGAAGGTTCATTGAGATTACTTAGTGGTAAGGGACTAAGTAAACTCATAAAGAAAACTAAGGAAGGCTTGGTGGGTTACTTGTTTTACATGAGTGGTGATGAGAAAAATGGCAAGGTGGATATCCCTATAGAGATGGTCATACAATCGTACCAAGATGTGTTTGGGAACCCAGTGGGATTACCTCCTCCTAGAAGACAAGATCATAGAATTCCTTTAAAGGAAGGAAGCTTGCCTAGCTGTCAAAGACCTTATAGAGTCCCACACTTTCAAAAGAATGAGATAGAGAAGCAAGTCAAGGAGATGCTGGAGAGTGGGATCATTCAATATAGCAAAAGCCCTTTTGCTGCACCTGTTCTCTTGGTTTTGAAAAAAGATGGATCATGGAGGCTTTGTATTGACTACAGAAAACTCAATGAGATGACAGTGAAAGACAAGTTCCCATACCAATCATAGAAGAGCTTTTGGATGAGCTACATGGGGCAAGATGGTATTCTAAGCTTGATTTGCGGTCGGGTTATCACCAGATTAGAGTTGCCCCAGAGGACATCTCCAAGACGGCATTTAGAACTCATCACGGCCACTTTGAGTTCAAGGTTATGCCATTTGGACTTACAAATGCCCCTGCTTCTTTTCAAGCTTTGATGAATGAGGTTTTTGAACCATTACTCAGGAAAGGAGTCTTGGTCTTCTTTGATGACATTCTTGTATATAGCAACACTATAGAAGAACATATTCATCTTCTCCAACAAGTATTAGAGTTGATGAGACAACATAAGTTGTATGCTAAGCTGAGTAAGTGCTCTTTTGCTCAACCGCAATTGGAGTACTTGGGCCACATTATTTCTGGGGAAGGTGTATCTGCCGATCCACAAAAGATTGAAGCAATGAAACAATGGCCTACTCCTACTAATGTCAAGCAACTAAGGGGTTTCTTGGGGTTGACCGGATACTACAGGAGATTTGTCAAGGGCTATGGAGAAATTAGCAAACCTTTAACCCAATTGTTGAAGAAGAACTCTTTTGCATGGAATGAGGATGCTCAATCTTCCTTTGAATTACTCAAAGAGGCAATGTCTACCACTCCGGTGCTAGCAACTCCTAACTTTGACCTTCCATTCATTATTGAAACCGATGCTAGTAATTGTGGCATTGGAGCGGTCCTTATGCAGCAAGGAAGACCCATTGCTTACCTCAGTAAGGGGTTGAGTGCTAAGACTCAAGCATTATCTACCTATGAAAAGGAGTTACTTGCCGTGATGATGGCGGTCAGTAAGTGGAGATCGTATGTTCAGGGGAAGCACTTTATAATCAAAACAGACCACCAAAGCATCAAGTATTTTATGGAGCAAAGACTTTCCACCCTCTTACAACAAAAGTGATTAGCCAAACTCATGGGTCTAGACTATGAAATTGTTTACAAAAAGGGAGTGGAAAATAAGGTTGCTGATGCATTGTCTCGAATGAATGAAACCAATGGAGAGCTCAAAGAGATTACGATTTCTTATCCTAGTTGGATTGAGGAAGTGATGGCAAGTTATGATGGAGATCCTGATGTGGTAGACTATGTAGCTCAAGCTACCGTGGCTGCTCCAAATAATCAAGGATGGAGTTTTTCTAAGGGATTATTGAAGTGGAATGGAAAGATCTATGTGGGTAATCAGAAGGGGCTGAGAGAAAGAATCATCAAGGAGTTACATGAAGGTACTTATGGAGGACACTCAGGTAGAGATGCAACTTGTGGTAGAGTACAAGCCTACTTCCATTGGCCTGGTGTTAGAGAAGAGGTGAAAACTTGGGTGAAGGAGTGTGACAATTGCCAAAGAAACAAAACGGAGAATTTGCATTACCCCGGCTTGTTACAACCCTTATCTATTCCAAGTCAGGTATGGGAAGATATCTCAATGGACTTCGTAGAAGGGTTGCCTAAATCTGGTGGTAAAGAGGTGATATGGGTAGTGGTTGATAGATTGACAAAATATAATCATTTTGTGGCTCTTGCTCATCCATTCAATGCTTTACAGTTAGCTGAATCTTTCTTGGAGCATATTTACAAGTTGCATGGTCTCCCAAAATCTATTGTTAGTGATAGAGACAGACTATTCCTTAGTCAATTTTGGCATGAGCTTTTTCATCTCACTGGCACACAACTCCACCATAGTACTGCTTATCACCCTCAGAGTGACGGACAAACTGAAAGGGTTAATAGATGTTTGGAAGCCTACTTAAGGGCTATGACTGGGCAGAGACCAAGAGAATGGCTCAAATGGTTACCTCTAGCTGAGTGGTGGTATAATACAACCATTCACTCCTCTATAGGAATGAGCCCTTATCAAGCTTTATATGGTTGCTCTCCACGGCATATGATTCTTCCAACTGATAAAGAACCAACAGTTGAGGCAGTGGGAAAGTTTCTTAAGGAACGAGAAACCTTGAATGGCATTCTGAAGGAGAGCTTGGCTAAAGCTCAAAACAGGTACAAGGTGTACGCTGATAGAAATAGAACAGAGAGGGAGTTTAATGTGGGAGACATGGTTTTCTTAAAGTTGCAGCCATATAGGCAAAGTTCAGTGGTGTTAAGGGGAAATCAAAAGTTGGCTGCTAAATATTTTGGCCCCTACAAGATCCTTGAAAAAATGGGAAAGGCTGCTTATAAGTTGGATCTTCCTCAAGGGTCTCAAATCCATCCTGTTTTTCATGTTTCTCTACTGAAGAAAAAAGTGGGTCACAAGGCTTCAGTTTCTACCTCATTACCAAAGGCTAATACTGAAGGCAAGTTGTTGGTACAACCCTTGCTATTGAAAGATAGGAGAATGATCAAGCGGGGCAATAAAGTTGTGCCACAACTGTTAATTCAGTGGTCCAATGCACCTGAGGAAGATTCAACATGGGAGGACGCGGCTATAATTGATGCTCAATTTCCTAACTTCTTACCTTGAGGACAAGGTAAATTTAAGGAGAGTGGATTGTAATGGAGGGAGCCTTGTGCGGTAACCTTGCGCGGTAGGGTGTGCGGTAGGAGGAAGGGGGGAACTGCGGTAGGAGGAAGGAGTATAATAATGCGGTAGGTAGAAGGTGTATGGTGCGGTCAAGGTAGAAGAGTGCGGTCAACAGAAAAGGGAAGGGATACGCGGTCAGTGGAAGAAGTATTAGAAGTGTTGATTGAGGTAGAGTTAAATGTGGTAGTTAGTATGGTCAAGTAGTGGCAAAGTCAAGACGGAGGGTCTTAGTGGTAATTTCGTCAATTGACCATGTGAGAGTCTCGTGAGGTTGTTGAGAGCACATGGCCACGTGGACACGTGAGGCGGTTATCTCCAACAACTTGCACATGGGCTTCCCTATAAAAGAGGCACAAGAGGCGTGAATCAGAGTGTGGATGATATTGCTATTTCTCTTTCTCCTTAGTTTAGCCATAGCTGAGTTTAGTTAGTATTTCCTTCATAGTTTAGCTAGTAGTTGATTATCTAGCTTATTTCTCTATTTTCGTTGTAATTGAAGTTCAATCAATAGAGTTTGATTCCATTTTCGCAATTGTATTTGGATCGCATCTGTTACAATATACCAAAGATTCAAATCAATATGTAATGGAAATCCACACTCTGTTCGAGAATCAATAAACGGAAATTGAGTCCAGATTTTGATGCACACACGGTGTTCCGAGTTCCGACTACAATACTTGATTCTCCAGCAAGCCCAACACAATTTTCGGTTTCCCTCAATTTTGACCCACCATTGTTGAATGTTGGAATAAATTTCAAAGCTTTCATGAATAACAATGGTGGGCTTTTAAAGATGGGGATGGCAGCCATTTCAATCGCAGTCCGTTACCATTCTTGAATCTCGAGCGGAGATCGGGCGGATTGACGGAGTTGATGGGAGAAGATGAGTTGACGAGATGGAGAGGGATTCTGGTTTGGGTTTTCATTCTTTTTCTTTGTTGGTTTTTTTTTTTTTTTTTTTTTTTTTTTTTCTGAATTCAGTTTGCTTTGGGTTGAGTAATTGAGTTGTAGGGTTAGGTCTTATTGACGGTCTTAAGATTACTTTTAGTTTTATGAATTTAAATTAATTCATTACTTTTTTCTTTTGATTTTTTTTAATATGCTATATTTAATAATTAAATTTTAAATGTACATTAAACAATAGTTAATGTTTCAAATTGTTATTAAATAATTAAATATTTAAGTCTGCTAATATAATAATTTATAATGAAATTATTTATTTTTTGATCTAAAAAGGAAATGAAATTATTTATTGATATCTAACAAAATATTCATTACTTTTAGTTTTAAATTTAATTATTAAATATTTTTAAAATAATATATTCAACTCTCAAATATATAGAATTTTCATTAAGCCCCTTCTATAGGAATATCAACTTCAAATTAATCAATTCGTTGATCACGTGCACAGCACATGAGCAGTTAACGAAATTTCTAACGAATTCCGTAAAAAAAAAAAAAAAAAAAAAAAAAAAAAAAACCCAAATTGATGAAAAAAACACGTATTGAGCCCTGTTTCACCAAAAAAAATGTTGGAGCCCCGCTTAGGGAACACCCTATTGAGTTCAGGCTCTAAATTGTAATTAACCCAATTATTAATTCACGTAGGAATGAATCCTATTATTATTTTGAGTAATAATACTCCCTCTCCGATCCAAAATAGTTTTCAACGTTTTGAAAATGCACAAGAATTAAAGAGAGATTATATACTCAAAACTATTGTGAGTGAGAAAGTGGTTGTGAGTAGGATGATTTAAGATTGAGACCCACAAATTAAATATGTGAGTATGAGAAGTGGGGTAACGTGAATAAAAAACAATAAAAATTAAAGATTTTAGGATAGTTGGACTTATCAGTGGGTAGGGATACCAACGGGACGGGTTCGGGGCGGGTTTCGTCAAAACCGTACTCGACCCTAATGTCAAAGGGAGCGATCCGCCCCTGAAGACAAGGGAACCCGAAACGTATCAAATTATAAAATTTCCAGCTCATATTTGCTTGGACCCAATCTATGTCTAAGCTTAAATTTTAATTAGTTATAGAAGTTAGTTTAAAATCATCAAACCTCATTAAAAAAACAACTATAAAAATAAATTGAACAACATAATATCTTGACTTTGTACATGAGGGTGCGGGTCGGGTCGGATCACGGAGGGTCAATATCAAAACCCGAACCCAAACCTAATCCGCTCGGGTCATGAAAATTGCAACCCGAACCCTACTATTTCGGGTCGGATCGTGTTCGGGTTCGGTAAAATTTCCATCCCTATCAGTGGGACATCCAAAAAAAGAAATTAATGCAGGTTGTTTTGGGCGGAGAGAATACTGTTAAAGTAACAAAAGAAATTATAAAATCTTGCTCACAAACAATATTATCAATAAATTTTTGAGTGTTATATTTGTAAGTCTCACTACTCATTAATTCAACATTCAATCATGTTGTGTCAACTCTATTTATTGTTAAAATTTTGTCAGCTTTTTTGTACTCCTAACATTGCTTGACTATTTTAACCGTTACCCCTAAAATTAGGGATGGCCAAACCGAACCAAAACCGTCAAACCGGAACCAAAAAGTTCGGAACCGCCTTGAACCGTGACAAAAACCGGAACCGTTTGTAACACGGGCCGGTTCTGGTTCATACCCTCTAAAAACCGTGAACCGGCGGTTCCGAACCGCCATGAACCGCCCAGTCCGAACCGGAACCGTTAGAAAATCGTCAAAATCGTTAAATTTCTAACGGTTTCATCAAAATTAACCGTTCCTAACATAAAGTTGACAAGAAAAGTTGAGTTTTGACTAAATTTTTAGTCAAATTCAATGAATAAAAATAATAGAAATTTGTTGTGTATATTAAAGAAAAGAGAGACAGACCTCTTCAATTTTTTAAACATTTTTTCTATACCTTTTTGAAAAAAATGCGGCAATAAAATATTATTATAGTTGTTTTATCTGTTAAAAATTAATATTTTTTTTCAGAAAAGGAAAGTGTGGACCGGCGGTTCCGAACCGGAACGGTTCGGTTACGGTTCTAGCTTTTTCATAACCGGAACGGCGGTTCGGAACCGGAACCGTGTTTGGTCATCCCTACCCTACCTAAAATCAAAGAATGCTAAATGTTAGTAATTTATTTTGCAATTTTTTAATACAATTATTTAGACAAATTAAAAATAAAAGTAAAAATGATTTTAAGTTTTCACCCCAAAATGGTAATCTACTGAAGGAGTAATACTAGGAAGTGAGCCATATTTTGCAGAGTTGACTTTTAGAAATGTCAACTTTTATGTAGGTCATTTCTGATAAGACCGCAGATTTTCTGCCATATTAAAAACCCTAGTTTTTTTGCCCTATTTTTTTTTTTCAAATTTAATTCATAGTTGAACTCAATACATAATCATCAGCAGAAGCGCCTAGGAACTTCTCTCTAACTTCTGGGGGGAGGGGGGATCGAACCCATGACCTCCAGGTTGGAAGCCATGAGCTCTGGCCTAGGGCTGAGCAAAATAATTTCGGAACCGGACCGAACCAATGAAAACCGGACCGGACCAATACTTTTGGTTTGGTCCTTGTTCTAAATTTCTTAAGAACCGACAAATTGGTCCGGTTCCGGATTTCATAAATTTAACATCGGTTTTGGACCGGACCGGACCAATAATATAACATATATAGTTTTATATAAAATGCTAATATATAAAAATTGTATTTTTCTAGTTATATAACAATATCTACTGTTTGTTAACAAAAATTACAAGCCTACTGTTGTTGGTCTTCTATTTGCTAATCAAGAAACATACATACATGTATATTTTTTTACTGAACATAAATATATCATGAAAGTTAATGTTCTGTTCAAGTTCATGTAATTCTAGATTGCAGATTGGGATTTCTTAGTTCTGCCCATCAATTATGTGCATCTAGTGAAAGAAAGATTTTCTTCTCTAAATAATTTTTCTCTTAATCTCTTGCTAAAGTTATGACAAAAGGAAAATTAATAACAAATGTATATTTTAGCGGAACCGGACCGGAACCGGACTAATGGAACCGGAACCGATGTTTTGGTTCTTGTACGTATTGGTTCGGTCTCGGTTCCAAATTTTCGTAGAACCGAATTGTTGGTTTGGTCCTGATTTTATGAAATTTTGACAAAAACCGGACCGGACCGGACCATGAACACCCCTACTCTGGCCACCAGGCTAAAGCCTGATGGTTTGCCCTATCGCATTTACAAGAAGTTGAGAAATCGAGTTATATGCAAACTTTACCGTTTGTCTTCTGAATTTCTAGTTATTCATACTCCCTCCCTCCCACAACTGTCACAAATTGGTTATGCACAAAAATGCACAAAAAATTAAAGAAAAAGCTACTCTCTCCGTCTCAAGCTAAAATAAGTATTCCCTCCGTCTCAGTTTAATGTTCTTAGTTTAACTTTGCACGCTTATTAAGGAATCAAGACAAACTTGAGTAAAAAATAGTAGTGGGTGGAGGATATAATTGTCCATTCATAAAGCAAGTGGGTGAAAAGTATACTCCCTCCGTCCCACTCGAATTAGGATTTTTGGGTTGAACACGAGGATTAAGGAAAAAGTGTTAGTGGAGTAGGTGTTGTGAGTATGAAAAGTAAAGTAGGAGAGAGAAAGTGGGGTAGAGAATAATGAGTGAAAAGTTGTTGTGAGTGTGAATGTGGGTCCCATTAAATAAAACACTTCCATTTTTGGGTTGTCCTAATTCGAATGGGACACCCAAAATAGAAATTTGTCCTAATTCGAGTGGGATGGAGGGAGTATGTGTAAGTGATGGGCTTTTTATAATATACTCCATCCGTCTCACCACAATCGCTACTAACTTTGTGGGCACAATAATTAAGAAAAAGAAGTAAATGTGTGGTGGAAAATGAAGAGAGAGAATGAGTGGGGTAAATAGTAGTGTTAGTTGAATAAATTGTGTAGTGGAAAATGAAGAGAGAGAATGAGTGTGGTAAATAGTAGTCTTAGTTGAATAAATTGTGTGGTGGAAAATGAAGAGAGAGAATGAGTGGGGTTAAATAGTGGGGTTAGTTGAATATAAATACTCCCTTCGTCCCTGATTAAGAGTCATACCCCTCATTTGCACGCTTATTAATAAATATTGGAAGTGATGTAAATGTTATGAGTGTAAAAGTAAAGTATGAGAGAGAATGAGTGGGAGAGAATAGTGAATTGATTGATGTTGTAAGTATAAAAGTACAATATGAGAGAGAATGAGTGGGGTGAATAGTAAAGATTCTTTGCCATTTTAGGAATAAGACTCTTAGTATGAGACGTACCAAAATGGAAAGTGGGACTCTTAGTCTGGGACGGAGAGAGTATAATAAAACATTTCCTTTTTGGGCAGTAGCGATTGTGGTGGGACGGACCGAAAAGGAAATTAGTAGCGATTGTGGTGGGACGGAGAGAGTATGAATTTTATGAGGACAAGAATGTCCAAAACACTATTCATCCCGTGCCATTTAAGGAATAAAGCAACTAAGAACCTTAAACTGAGACATACCAAAAAAGAAAGTAAGAACCTTAAACTGAGACGCATGGAGTACTTTTCTTATTTACCACAAAATAAAAAAATTAGTATGGTTATCCTTTTATTTGAAATCGAGATAAGCATATGGTCAGTGTACAAGTAAATTACACACATGTAACATATTTAGAAAAAAATAAAAACTTAGCTATAATATTTACTAGTTTGTGATCCGTCGATAGTATCCGGACCTAGTAAATTAGTTAAATAAAATTTATAATTGAGATTTGTTTTTAAAATAGGTAAAAATAAATAGAAAGAATATTATTACATTTTTACTATTAAAAATTCTTACATCTAAAGTCCTTTAAATATAAATAGATATTATTTTGAAACGGGGAATAATCAATTTCCCTTTGAATACTCTAAATTAAAATTGGCTTCCTTCCGGTAAATATTGCAGTTTTTGTATACTGCATAAGTTTATTCATTTTGATTTTGTTGGATTTGAATTATGAAGAATCCACATGTTTACTTTAAAATTATCTGGCGAACTCCTAATTAAGGAATATGTTTTGTTTCTTTACTTAGCAAGTAAAATAGTATTTTTGGTATATGATAAAATGCTTCATTGTTTTATTATATATCAAAGGATAATTTGGTCAATTTATGAATTGTGTAGTAGATAAGCAAAATGTGTAGTGGCATTATCCCCTCCATTTATAATATTATATTTAATTATTGATGGTTAAAATTTCAAATTTTGAATTTTGAATTTTGAATGATCTTAACATCCCAAAATGAGTAAGATGTTTCAATATTGCACCACGTGGAATTCCAAGTCATAAATCCACGTGGCGCTCTCTATGAATGGCATTTTACTCTCCTTTATTATATATATAGATAGATTACTCCCTTTGGCTCAAAATGAGTGTCCATTTTAAAAAATAAATTGTTTTAAAATAATGACTTTTCTGGAAAGAACTTTGTCCCTAGACCTTTTTTACCAATTTTTTTTCTTTCACTAATCTCTTTATACATACAAAACTAAATGTTTGGAAAGAGGATTACTGATTATATACGAATCTTTTGATACTAAAATATATGAAACGTAGAGATTTCAAATATCTTTTAAAATAAAATTTGAACACCATTATAGACCATCCAACGCCTCTCCACTCTCTTTCTCTCCATGACTTCATCTTTGAAATGTATTTGGTGGATTTTCCATAATTGTACCTAACAAGACAAACCATAAATAGTTTCATTCACTTTTACATTCAAAGAAAAATAAAAATACTAATACTTATAAGGACAGAAAATAAATAAAATACCAAAAAAGCAAATCAAGTGAGGCATGAGTCATGACTTAATGTGCAGAGAAAATGGCTTGGTTGGAAAGAACAAACAAGTTGTAAGCTCATAGTGGACATACCACTACCCACTCTCTTTTTCCTAGTCATTTTAATACTCCACATATTTGATGCATGCCTTCATCTTAAGGTCAATGCCCACTTCAAATAAAAAGATCCTCTCAATGATCCTATGTATGAATATGACTCCATTATTCGGTTAGATTATGCAGCAGTCTGATTTACATATGAATTTGTATAATTATATATTCATTTCGCTTTTAATAATACGTATTTGTTGAGTTACTTGGGGTTTCTCAAACAATTTGCATTTTGTGCAAATCTCGTGACTTAACTCGCTCGACTTTTATTCAGTCGAACAATTTATGTTTCGCTTATGTGTACTATGCCCAAGTGAAGTATAATATGTTTGTATTATGCAAACAAGTGGAAATTAAATAATGAAATGGCCATTCTTTTCTTTTATTTTATATTTCTTGAGTTTACAATGGGTGCATGTACTCCACAAACTCTATTCTCACTTTACACTTTTTTATATCGACATAGTGCGCACAATTGAGAGATATGGGAAAGCAAATCGTATTGGGTAGAATAGAATCAACGGAAAGAATATGTTAGTTCTCAGGTTCCATAATAAATATTATGTTTGACTTATTAATGTAATTAAATAATGTATTTTACTTATATTTTTTACGGTGATAAATATGCAGTACGGCTATATTTTCATATTTAAAAACACGAAGTTATTTTGAAAATGATAAAAAAAAAAAAAGTTTAATACTGTATTTATTATGAGACAAGGAGTAAAATTGAGTAATGACATTATATTAAAAAAAAAGTTGATGTTTATGTCATCTTGTTAACAAAACTTTAGGAACATGCATGTTGCAATCTAACTCATCGATGCAGTTTGCTTAAAAGTGGACTACATACATTTCAACTTTTGGAATGGTTGAAATTGCACCTTATTTAAGTAATATTACGCATTATTTTTTTATTATATAGTATATTTTGCGGTCATAATCGAATAAATATTCTTACGTAGATAATTGATTCGTTAAGAATGTTGTTGAGCTTGTTTCATGGTGATTATGTTTTTAAATTTTTGGATTATTTCTAATTGTAAGTAAATAACCCCTCCGTCCCACTGGAATTAGGATTCTTGGTCAATTTGATTCTGCTTTGACCAATAATTTGAAGAAAAATAATGATGCTAATAAAAATTTAAAAATTATTATTGTATCACAATTACTAATAAATTCAATAACTATTTTTAGATTTTCATTAAGATAATTATTTTTCTTTAAATTATTGGTCAAAGTATAATTAAATTGACCAATAATTTTAATTCAAGTGGGACGGTGGGAGTATCCAATAAAATGCAACCTTACTAGATCAATCACAGTCTGGATTAGTTGTTGCATAGAAAGAAAAAAAAAGAACTCTAACCCTCTCTTTATTGGTAAATAATATTGTACGTTTGGTCATTGGCTTGAAGTAGCCACATCACCAACTATTGACAGTATTAGTCAAGTAAGCAGTTTTAAGACGATGTGTATATAAAAACAAAACAAAAATTTGAGGAAAAAAAAGTCACTCCAATTCTTAACTTTTTGTGAATTCGATTACAAAATTCATTTTTTTTTGTATTCATCATATCAAACTCATTTTTTTTTATTTGTGGTCACTCTTAATAACTCCGTTAGTTTTTCCTTCGTTAAATTGGCTACGTGAAATGGTAGATGGCCAATTTAACGAAGGAAAACTAACGGAGTTACTAAGAGTGGCCACGAATAAAAAATGAGTTTGATGGATGAATACAAAATAAATGAGCTTGGTGATCAAATTCACAAAAACCTAAAAGTTGAGTCACTTTTTTTTGCACTTTTTCCTAAAACTTTATTTTTAAAAGCAAATGTAATATTATAAATAAACTTAAGCATTTATTTTAACCTCGATGGAATACTATTCAACATACATGAAAAAAATTGTTATATTGTACCAATCCTTCAATAAATCGAAAAATTAAAATTGATAAAGTCAGATGACTATGAAACGTCAAAATAGCAGGGATCTGAGGATACCAATACTTGCGATTAACGTACCGAATCTTGACCGAGACATTTTGGTCCTTTTGTCCTCCCCCCTCGAAAAATTAAAAACAATAGTAAGGATCTTAGGACACCAATAGTTGCGATTAATGTAACAAATCATGGCCAAGGCATTTCGGCCCTTTTGTCCCCCCCCCCTCCCAAAAAAATAAAAAAAATAAATAAATATATATATATAGGCGTCAAATGAACTCATATTAAATTTCTTTCATTTCTGAATTTGAAACTGATTCTGGTGGAGCTATATTCGTGCGCTCCTGCATGTTGGTGTGATGAAGACACACGCCCCTTGATTTGGTTGATGACCGAGATTGATTCGGTGAAAGTGGGACTCACACAACAAATATCATGTTGTGACTATTAACATACTCCATTATTGACTGAAATTTGCACCCCAAAATGCAGCTACGAACATTCATTGCCATTAAAATTTTATGATAGTACTATTTTTTTATATATATATATAAAAAAAAACTTTTGTGATAAGAAATGAAGCTCATCTATCGTATCATAAATATCATGAAGATTGAATTTTATAAGCAACTTGTTTTTAGTGATGTGCATAACTATAAGTTGACAAATCTATGGTTGCTTGAGAGAGTTGCGTGCTGTAATGTAGATCAATGGATGAATTCACTTATAACGGGATTTAGAAATAAACTCCTTTTAACAGAATGCCTAAATTATCTAAAATTACTAAAAGTATATTGTATAATACTATTCTTACATGACCAGTCGCAAATGCCAATCAAAGCATGTGAAAATTGTTGTTTTAACATTTCGTGTTGTAAATTATTTCTGCCTTTACTTAGCTTAAAGGCAAGGTTCAAATATCTCTACATCTAATTTATATTTTATATAGATTTGTTGTCTACAAAGATCTTAACTACTTCAATTCCAGAAAGAAAGAAAGAAAGAAAGAAAGAAAGAAAGAAAGAAAGAAAGAAGTGTGAAAAAGAAAAAGGAATTAAATGAGGATTTTAGTATAAAATATCTTGTTAATAGTAGTAAACCCATGATCTAGTTACGTTAAAAAAAATAAAAAAAAATCACATGGACACGTACCTACTAAAATAAATAATTGGCACACCCCACATTAGTTAGGTAAAGGAGGCCAATTGGAGATTATGCCCTTTAAGTAACAAAAAATGGACCCCATACAAACTACTTTCAGTGTCTAGTAACAAATAAAAGAGGAAAGAAAAGAGCATTACCAATTTAGGTCATTTGAGGAGCACAGATCAATGCTAGTGTGAGCAATATATTTAGGTAAAATAAAACGCAAAATCTTGAGAAAAACGCGTTTTTCCGAACGCGTAGGAAAAACGTGTTTTTAAAAAAAAAAAACACGGTTTTATTTTTGTAAATAGTTAGAACTTCTCAACGGTTCTGGATATAATTATAAAACCTTCTGGATATGATATTGATAGTCAGAACCTTTGAAAGTGATAGCCAGAAGAGTCATTTTTGTAAATAATAGAAACTTATCAACTGTTCTAGATATCAATATAAAGCCTTCTGGATATGAGATTGATAGTCAGAACTTTTGAAAGTGATAGCTAGAAGGGTTATGGATATCAATCAAAGCATGTGAAAATTGTTGTTTTAACATTTCATGTTGTAAATTATTTCTGCCTTGATAATTTTTCAATGAAATTATGAAGGAAAATAAAGATATTAATCAAAATTTAGAGGATCAAAGTTACCATAGTTTTTTCCTCTCACAAAACTATAGGGGCTATGGTGCTATTTCTAGAAATTCATGTGGTCAATTACCCCCTTGCCCTATACCGGCTCCATCATGTAGGCTGGTAGTAGTGATGTTGAGTTTTTCATTTTTTGTGATGTTTGGAGGTGGTTGTCTAAAATTTTATGTTTTCCAAAGTATAAGAATGGGATAAAATGGTCATTCCAAAATATAAGAAAATATGATATGTACTCATACCGTCTCGTAATAAAGTATTCCATTTGTCATTTTAAATGTTTTACTGGAGTACCATTTTCTCAAAAACAATATTATTAATGAAATTTACTTGTTATACTCACAAAAAACTATTTACTTACCATTCCATATATATATATATATATATATATATATATATATATATATATATATATATATATATATATATATATATATATATTATTTTTTTAACACACAATACCTAACTTCTCTAACAATTTCTTAATTCTCGTTTTTAAAAAGAAATCAGTACTTTGCGTGGACGGAGGGAGTAAATGTTAGTCAGATGATAAGGTCACACATCTATTTTTTATATTTTTTTAGTAATATTATTTGATTGAGATTATCTCAAAATCTTAAATATTATAATGAAATAAAAAAGATCTATTAATGATTTTAAAAAAATATTATTAATTAAAAATATATTATTAATTAAAAAACACAAAAAATAAACATTTGAAAACTTGTTCAAATAAAATAATAAAACATTGAAAAAATGGTCAAATTTGGAGTGACAACATTTTTAAAGGAAAGAACAAAGGTGATGTTATACAGACACATAAAATTAATGAATACACCCGTAAATATGCTTGAAATTTTAAATGATCAACATAACATTGTGATGTAAAATACGGGTGTAGTCTTTCTATCTCATTTTAAGAGTCAAAAATTTCCTAAAAGGGCGTCTCATTTTAAGAATCAAAATCCTAAAATGGAAAGTGGTTCTTATATGTCATACTCACAGCAATTATCCACTAACTCTTCTCTACACTACTTTCTCTCTCCTACTCAACTATCAACACTCACAACACATCACCTTTTTTTTTTTAATTCTTAAACTTACCTATTTTTTAACTCTTAAAATAAAACGAAGACAGTATTCATTAATTTTACGGGTGTTCATTAATTTTACGGGGGTGTACAACAACACCCAAGAACAAACCCCAATCTATTTCTCCCTTGTATAAATATAGTCATCTAAAGAAATAAAATCCAACCCGACCAATTTCAAAACCCTTCACTTCACACTTTCATTTATTTTAGAGGAAGGCGGAAAGGGGAGAGGGAGACACACTTCCATTTATCTCTCTATTTATTTCCCCATTTTGCTTCAAATCTCGAATACCCATTTCGCCTGAATCAGGGTTTTCCATTTACAAATGGAAGCTCCGTATACAGAAGGTTTTTCTTGACCTATTTCATTTCTGGAAATTTCATTTCATTTTTTTTTTTTTCATTTTGTGGGTAAAATTTTGCTTTGATGGAGCTTTGTTCTTTCTGTCCATTGATCTGTTTATGATAAACTTCTATTTTTTGAGGGGTTTCTTTAATCGATTTTCGGTGTTGATTGCTCTATTTGATCTAAGTTTCACCTAACATTATCATATTTCTACTCAGTATTAAATTCCATTATTATCATTTGTTCATTCATAGAAAACCCATGTTTAGGGCTTGATGTCTAAATCCATGAAAGTAGTTGTTCTTGGCAAAAATCTTTTATTGGCTAATTTCTGTGCGAATTTGAATCTCATTGGGGTTATAAATCTGGGTAAAAACTGTTGGTTCTTATCACATTTTTGTGTAATCCTCTACAAATGTGTTTTTTCCATTTCTGGTAATGATAAAACATTTTTATTTATTTATTTATTTTTTTGCATTTTCCTCTTTCGGTTTTAGGTACCAAAAATGAAATCTGTGTTACAGATAAGCATTTTAATCCACAAATGGTAGTTTACTAGTATGTTTAGTTAATTAATGCTTGTAATTTTTATTTTTTTTTGCTTAATATTCATCTGGGTGTTTGCCATAACCCTCTTAGGCTTTAATCAGTTTATTTTTATTATTTATTTGGTTTTACCCCAATTTGATATAAAGCTTTCTTATGTACTCCTATATTCTTGTTTTTGTCGCCACCAGAGTATTTGCTATAATTACATAATTGTATTTATGAATGTTAAGTACATTTTTTTGAGAGGGATCGCGGTGTCTGTTCATGCCGACCGGATATTCTTGTTACGTTTTCAGATTTAACTATTTTTGTGTTCTTTCAATTTGAGATGTGGCAAAGAATGTTATTACATTTTTACATTTGTAACCTTGAGGCTATTCTCCCCCCCCCCCCTCCTTCTTTCCTTATAAGTTGATTTTGTTGCACAACAATTTTACTTATCATGTTAATATTTCAGGTGATTCGAGTTTTGTTTGGTTTAGGCAGCCCTCGTTTTGATCTTAGCTTATGAGTAATCTCGATTTCAGGTGTGTTTCATAGGGCCTTTTAATTTCCGGTCAAGCAATTTTGTTATTTGTGGTTTAAGCAATTTTGTTATTTGTGGTTTATTTGTTGTAACTTTTTGTTTGTCGACATATATTGTTCTGTATAAGGTTTTGTTAGCTCTTCTTGATAATGGAAGGTGAAACATCATGGGTCAGTCATTGCTTTGAGAACTTTAAAAGAGATGTTACTGAGTTCGAATCATTCTCCGAACTTAGTGATGAAGGCAACAAAGAAGTCCCTGTTGTTTCCGTAGACTTAATCTTGCCAGACGACTTATTAGAAAGGATTCTAGCCTACCTTCCGATTGCAAGCATCTTTAGGGTTGGTTGTGTGTGTAAAAGATGGAACGAGATTGTAAGTTCTAGAAGGTTCTTATGGAATTTCTCGCCTACCCTCTCGCATAAGCCTTGGTATTTCATGTTTACAAGCTCAGATGAACCGATTGGTTACGCCTATGATCCTGTCCTTCGAAAATGGTACGGAATTGAACTCCCCTGCATCGAGACATCCAATTGGCTCATTGCTTCATCATGTGGCTTAGTTTGTTCCATGGATAATGATAGTAGAAGTAAACTATATGTTTGTAACCCGATTACCAAGCTTTGTGTTAGGCTGCAAGACCCACCCGGTTTCAGATTCTCTGATTATTGCGCACTTGCAATTTCAGTCAACCGAGTAACTCAAAACTACAATGTGACCATTGTCAAATCTAAGCAAGTCCCGGGGAATTTTTTCCAGTGGGATCTCTCGGTTCATGTTTATGATTCAGAAACGATGAGGTGGGCCACCCCTTTGACCGAGGTGTTGAATGGTTGGAGAGGCGGGGATGAGTCTGTGATTTGTGATGGGGTTTTGTATTTCTTGATCTATTCCACTGGTGGAGGCATGCCTGAGAATCGGCATGGACTAGTCACTTATAACCTTTCAACTCGATCTTCTCATGGCTTATTGATGAGGAGCTTTATCCCTGTGCCCTGTTCTTTGACCTGTGGCCGTCTGATGAATCTGAAAGAGAAATTGGTGATGGTGGGAGGGATTGGGAAAATGGACCGTCCGGATATTATAAAGGGTATTAAAATTTGGGTTCTTAAGGGGAAAGAGTGGCAAGAAACTGGCCGTATGCCACATAAGTTTTTCCAAGGTTTTGGAGAGTTTGATGATGTTTATGCAAGTAGTGGAACAGATGATCTCATTTATATTCAGAGCTATGGAGCACCTAGTCTACTTGTTTACGATATAAATCGTAATCAATGGAAATGGTCTCAGAAATGCCCCGTCACGAAAAGGTTCCCCCTTCAGCTCTTTACTGGCTTTTGCTTTGAGCCCAGGCTTGAAATCGCTCCTTGAGTTTGGTCAGTCTTCTTAATTTACAGAATTCTACGGTTTGAAGGTATTTTGTTCCTTTTTGGTCTTTATTTTTGAATATTATGAACATCTATGGTATGAAAGTGTTACAGAAATTGTATCAGCAGATCTGTCTGCTTGTTTATGAAATTGAAAAAAGTTATTCTTTGCATGATATGTGTTGAGAATGTGCGATATATGCACAAATTTCAGCTGAATACATCAATTTTTCATGATCATGTTCGTACCATCTCTGTTTTTGGAGGTTTTGTTGTTTCTAATTAATGTTTTGTTTTGTTCCTGTCTACATTAAGCCCATTCGGGTCTGGTCCTTTCCTGGATGTTAGTCGATGATGCCTTAAGGTCATTTTACGCTCGAGCTATAAAGAAGTTAAAATAATTTGAGCTGGAATCTGACTGATTTAGGTTTGGTTTAGTTCAATTCTACAAATACAAAGTACAATCTTGGTTTTTGGGTTCGGTTTAGTTGGATTTTACAAAGTACAATCTCGGTGCGATCTTGGTTTAATACTCCCTATGTCTCGGAATAAATGTTATAGTTGACAAGTCAATGTTTTTAAGTTTTTAATTGTGTTTCCTTGATTGCCCCAATCCATTCATATGAGTTGCAATGCTTGTGCCTATTAGAATGAGTAGTATAATTTTAGTAAGACAACATTTATTTTGGGACGAACGAAAATAGAAAAAAGTAAGACATTTATTCCGGGACACATTGTTTAGTTGCCTTAGTGTACACTGATTTGGCAAGAACTAGAATAACTTTGTTGATTAAAATACTCCATCTGAAAAATGTCACAATCAGGTCCCATTTTATTTTATTTTTTTTACTTGGTTATTATTATTTCCTATGTCCTAGCTACATGTCTCTTTCAAAAATGAGGCAAAATAATAGGGATGTTTTTCCATTTCCTCTACCTTTTATTTGTTGGAAATTCTGGTATGTTGATGCATCAAAAATCTTGAAGGTGGCTACTTTCCTCTTTAGTTGACATATGACACTGACATTTCTTTGTCTCAACACAAACGTCAAAAATCTTGAGATGGGCTTCCATGCTTTGTGTGGTTGTTTCACAAACACTAATCGAACCGTCTGATTTCGTCCAAGTCTTAATATACTACACTAAAACTAGTAATCCTTCTGTCCGGGAAAGTTTGTCCTATTTTAATTTTTTATGGTCAACAAAAATGAATTTTGATCAAACATTAGTGTCAATGTAATGATCAAAATGAAATTTTAAAAATTGTTATTGTTAAATCAGTTAATGATTTATCAGTTACAATTTTTAGAATTTCACTAGAATGATTAGATCGACACCAATGTTTGATCAAATGTCATTTTTGTTGACCATAAAAAATCAAAATTTGACACTTTTTCCAGGAGGACAGAGGGAATACTAGTTTTAGTGTAGTATACTATAGTACTACAAAGACTTGTCCCGTTTATGTAGGGAAAAAATCAAAATTGGACACTTTTTTCTTGACCCCTTATGATTTATGAATAACAAAATATGTTTTGTGATTTTTTTTTGCTTCCGTTTATGAAATTTTCTGACTCTGTCACTGCCTTTCACCTTATATAATCGAGATCAGTTTGTTAATTAATTGTGGATCTCACTTAACCCGAAAACCATATCCATGCTTTAATGCCCGAGTTGTACCTTGTGGAATTAGTATCCGGCAAAATCTTAGATAAGGTGGGACCCACAAATTGGTGATTTCTCACCAGCAAGCTCATTTTTTACCATGTTTGTTTTTTCCTTTTTTGTTTTTTTGGCTATCTTATCATTGGCCAACGAAAAGACCAAATGGCTCCATTTTGTTGTGTATGAAAATTAACCCAAATTAGCTCCACTCCTCCACCCAACGGCTCCGATCAAGGCCATATAGGCGAGCTCATCATCTGTGCGGCTAAAATGATTTCAATTGTTTGTGGGTCCTACCGAGCTCGGACACATCTCATCCGTCTAACAAAAAAAATGAGGTGGCTCTAATCTCCACCATTGGGTGGACCGGGGTGGAGCTAACCGCTCGATGGAGCGGTTCGAAATCCCTATTAAGCCTATCCTAAAATAACCGTTTTTTTTTATTTGCTCTTGATTCTTGATTAATAGTAAATTTATTGTTTTTTAGACATTTATTTTTTGAGACGATTAATATAACGACCCGAGCCCGCAAGTCCGGCCCGCTACATAAAGCACCACACACGGGCCCATTGTCGGGGGTCCGCTCTGATACCATTTGTAACGACTCGAGCCCAAAAGGGCGACCAGCTACATAAGCACCACACACTGGCCCACTGAGCACAAATAACTGTGTCCACTTGGCTTACCACAGGCCCACCCAAAAATCCATGGATGTTATTGGTCCAATGGTAGTATAGTGGAGGCTTATACTATATCACAATTAAAGCCCATATCTTTCCGATGTGGGAATGGAGATTTCACAATTAAAGTGTTGCAATTTATGTATGACAATTTAATTTCTGATTTTGTGTCTTAATGTACAACAAGTTGGTTTGTTTGTTTGTTTGTTTTTTTAGATAACTTTATTTTGTTAAAATTGGTATAGTTGCTTGAACTTTGGCATTGTTGTACAACAATTTATTTTGTTTGTATCATCATTGGAAAAATGAGAACTCTTGTCGTTTGTTTGAGACTTGTTAAGTTGTAATTAAACAAATATTATGTACTGTAATTTATGTTTAAAATAATTACAAGTGACAATAGAGAATTAGATGGAAGATTATGTTTTCTTCATTAAAACACAAAATGGAATTTATTTGGAAACTTGGCTTCTTTGTTTCAAACAACATCTCCATATCCCAATACAAATTGCTCCTAGAGAGATCAACAAGGCCCTTAAAATTCTATTTTATGTCTACTAGTGCTTTTTTCATATTTTTATGTTGCTCTCAAAGTTTTGTTACTCCCTCCGACCCAGCGTAAGCGTCCATCCAACCATTTACACGGGAATTAAAAAAAAATGGAAGTGGTGTAAGTGTTGTGAGTATAAAAAGTGAGGTAGGAGAGAGAAAGTGGGGTAGGGAATATTAAATTGATTGGTGTTGTGAGTGTAAAAATAAAGTATGAGAGAGAATGAGTAGGATGAATAGTAAAGATTCTTTTTCATTTTAGGAAGTTGACACTTACTCTGGCACAGACTAAAAAGAAAATGTGGACACTTACTCTGAGACGGAGGTAATATAACGTTCTCTTTGAACCGGGCAAATTTTTTGCCATATCTTACACTTGTAAAAGATAAATGATTGAAATGAATTAGGTTTTCAGGATCCATTGTTCAATTCTCCGTAGCAATGATTTTGTAAAGTGGAAAATGCGACACTGTTAGCGTCGCTACATCAAACCTCATGAACACCACTGTCATTCTACGCTTTTGATATATATATATATGTACATACATATATATATATGTACATATATATATGTACATATACATTCAAACACACACACACACACACATATACTCCCTCTATTATATTTGAAATTTTAAGAGAACGTTATCCCACATCGGGAACAAACTAGCCTTGCCTATAACATATAAAGATCTTGGGTTACTTCCCTTAGCACCAATTGGTTTTAAGGTAGAACCTCAGACTTTACCATGTGATGAGACCGAGCATCATAGACCGGACCGGACCCGGTTCAGAGCCAGTACAAACGAGCTCGACTACATCAAACCGGACAAGCCGGCAAGCGAGCAAACCCGAGAACCCCGGGCTCCCCGATGACCATGACCGAGATGGCTCTGCCTCCCGCTATCCTAGGGTCCCGTGTTGATCACTCAACCTCATGCCCGGAGCCCGCAGTATCCCGCTGACACAGACGTACAACTGACGTTAACTGTTCGTACCTGACATACCATAACGGTTGGTGGTGGAACCATGATTCCCTGACAACACGCCACATTCTCAGGCACTCCCCTGGACAAACCAATGAGGACTTGCCGCGTGTCTATCCGGTAACAGGGCAGTTGGTACCTTGAACCTACCTCCTTCTTCTACTCATATAAATACTCTTATCCGCCCCCTTGGGCCAGGTACGTGCTCTACCCTAATCACACACACTAGATCTTCACAGGTCTATCCTCTTAGGTTTTCCTCCGAGAACTTACTCTCACACCCGAGGGCCTAAGTCGGATTCAAACCCGGCCTTGGTCCTAACAGTGTTCTTGTTTGTGTTGTGATCAGGAACATGAGACAATCAAATTGGAGTTCTATTGGGGAAAAGCCATTTGAAAAAACTGCTCGGATAACTTTCATGTGATCGCTTTAAAATCCCAGTACAATGCAATACTTGGAGTAACAGCGCAAGCTGCACTGGGAATCGTGGCTTCAATCCCACACCAGAAAGTCAAATTCAGAACACCCGCGGGGATAGCATGTATTGAGAACAAGCCCGAGTTATTTCTAAAAATCATCGAAAAGAAAAGAAGAGAGAAGGCGGGGATGAACAAACCGGGGACTCAGAGAGAGGAGAAAAGGGAGAAATTAAACGGAAAGGAGATCCAAGATATTGCCATGATCGGGACCCTGTCATTTCACTCGACCCGGGCAGAATTCAAGCAGAGCAAGAGAGCCCGCCGAAGGGTGGCCGAGGCCGAGCCGATAGAGATCGTGATCGACTCACTACATGACCGGGAGATAACGGACATCCCCCCTAATGACGCTCTAGAGGATGTGATTATAAATCCAGCATACCCCGAACAGACGATAAAAGTCGGGCTAGAGATCCCTGCAGAGGAAAGGAAGATTTGATTGAGCTGCTGAGGAAAAGCCTAGACGTGTTCGCTTGGGCCGTAGAAGATATGAAGGGGATAAGTAGGGAAGTGATCGAGCATGAATTGAACATCGACCCCACGTTCTCCAGGGTCCTTCAAAAAGAAAGGTATTTCTCCCCGGAGAAAAGAGCTGCGATCAAGGTAGAAGTGGATAAGCTGCTGAAAGCTAAAATCATAAGCCCTATCAAATATCTGAAATGGTTGGCCAACGTAGTAATGGAGACCAAGGCAAACAGAAAATGGAGGATGTGCGTAGATTTTACAGATCTAAACAAAGCTTGTCCCAAAGACTGCTACCCCCTCCCTTGGATCGACCAGTTGGTAGACTCTATTGCCGGGCATAGGGTATTGAGTTTTATAGACGCATACTCAGGCTACCATTAAATTAAGATGAAAGAGGCCGATGTCCCATCCTGCGCCTTTTACGCCGCGGGCAATACCTACACTTACAACAACATGCCGTTCGGTCTCAAGAATGCGGGCTCAACGTATCAAAGAATGGTAGGCATCGTTTTCGACGACCAGCTGGGCCGGAACCTGGAAGCGTACATCGATGATATGGTGGTCAAAACAAAGGAGGCATCCCATGATATCGACATAGCGGAGACCTTCACCAATCTCCGGAAGAACAATATGAAGCTCAACCCCTCCAAGTGTGCCTTTGGAGTAAAGGCAGGAAAGTTCTTGGGTTTTATGGTGAACCAGAGAGGTATCGAAGCAAATCCGAAAAAAATCAGGGCCTTGATAAATATGCAACCCCCTAGATGCATTAAGGAAGTACAAAAGCTTAATGGCCGTATCACGGCTTTGGGGAGGTTCATAGCCAGATCAGCTGAAAAATGCTTGCCTTTCTTTAAAACTCTCAAAAGGGGAAATATGAAGGTTTTGAATGGAACGAGGAGTGCAGAAATGCTTTCGAGCAAATCAAAGCCTACCTGGGAAAACCACCGCTCTTGAGTAGCCCTATCCTGGGCGAGGAACTCTATATCTTCTTGGCCGCAACCGATAATGCGGTGGCTGCGGTTTTAGTGAGGGAAGAAAATGACCTTCAGAAGCCCGTGTATTATGTATCCAAGGCTCTGTCCGCAGTAGAAAGACGGTATTTAAACGTGGAAAAGCTTGCCTTCGCCTTGCTCATAGCCGCTCGGAAGCTGCGGGCATATTTCACCGCTCACCCGATCACGGTATATTCAGACGCCCCGTTAAAGAAAGTACTCCACAAGCCCGAGTCCTCGGGGAGAATGCTGTCGTGGTCCATAGAGCTAACCGAGTTCCAAATTACTTACTCTCCGAGGAAGACCATTAAAGCACAAGCACTAGCAGACTTTGTGGCAGAAACCACTTTCGAATCGAAGGAAAGTGAAGTAGATAAAAGTCAGCCGGAGAGAGCAAAGAAAAAGCGGAACAAGGAGGCAAAAGGTGCTGAAGAAAGACCGGAAAACTGTTGGTCATTAAGCGTAGACGGATCCGCAGGGAAAGCTATTAGTGGCGCTGGAATCCTTTTAATCGCCCCAGAAGGTCAAAGGTTTAAACGGGCTCTGAGGTTTAAATTCGCAGTCTCAAACAATCAGGCTGAGTACGAGGCATTGATAGCGGGCTTAGAATTAGCCCGGGACATGAAGGTACCAAAGCTAATTGTGAAGAGCGATTCACAGCTCGTCGTAAACCAAGTCAAAGGGGAGTATGAAATAAATCACCCGGTGTTACTCAAATACAAAGAGCTCGTAGTAAGTCTGTTAAAGGAGTTTGAATACCACGAGCTAAACCAGGTTAACCGGACCGAGAATTCCGAGGCGGACCTACTTTCAAGAATAACAAATGAAGACATTGCCAAGCTCAGCGTTGACTGCTGGATAGAATTTACGGAGCGCCCGGCCATTGATAGAGTAGAGATCCATCAAATAGGGGAGCCGGAGAAAGATTGGGTGGACGAAATCAGAGAATATGTCGAAAATCAAACCCTCCCCAACGATCCTGGTCGGGCAAGAGTTATGAGGAAACAGGCCGCCAGATACACGGTCATTGATGATGTGCTTTATCGGAGGTCTTTCACCAAACCATTACTGAGGTGTGTAAAGTCTGACACCATAACGAACTTGCTATACGAAGTGCATGAGGGAGTATGTGGAGGGCATCCAGAAGCCCGAACGCTATCCGACAAAATCAGATTCCTCGGGTATTACTGGCCAACCATGAAGAAAGATGTGGAGGACTATGTCCGTAAGTGCGATCAATGTCAAAGGTTCGCCAACATTCCGAGACAGCCATCCACGGAACAAAGCTTGGTAGTCCCAACTTGGGCATTCGATATGTGGGGAATTGATCTGATTGGGCCTTACCCCAAAGCGCCCGGAGGAGCACAAATGGTAGTGGTCGCGGTAGATTACTTCACAAAATGGGTAGAAGCAAAGGCCCTGACTAGTACTACCGAAGCAAACATCATCAAATTTGTCCACGACCATATATACTGTCGTTTTGGTTTTCCGCGGGCTATCGTTTCCGATCATGGACCTCAATTTCAAAGCAAGTTTACGGCGGAATGTAGAAGACTAAACGTAGAGGACCGACAGTCCTCAGTAGCAAGACCGCAGGGGAATGGGCAGGCTGAGGCCGCGAATAAACTGCTCATGACCGCATTACATAAGAATCTGAAGGGAAGAAGCGGGTGTTGGATGGAAGAGCTCAGTACTGCACTGTGGGTTGTCCGCACCACTACGAGAAACTCAACTGGAGAAACCCCCTTTTCTTTGACATATGGGTCAGACGCGGTCGCGCCCGTGGAAGCAGCTTTGACCACCTACAGGGTGGCCCATTTTTGAGGAGGCAAAGAACGAGGAAGCCCGGAGAAACGACTTAGACTCTCTTGAAGAAAAACGGTTGCAAGCACGGGCAAGGATGGTCAATTACAAGCAAAAAGAAAAAGTTCATCATGACAAGAGAGTAAACAAGAGGTCACTCGCCGTAGGGGACTAGGTGTTAAGGAAAGTCGAAGTCACGGGAAGACAGCCCGGATATAACAATCTCGCGCCCAACTGGGAGGGGCCATATCAGATAGCCCGCATAATCAAAGAAGGGACTTACAGACTCCTCACCAAAGAGGGGAAGGACTTAAAGAACGCTTGTCACATCGACCACTTGAAGAAGTACTACCCTTAAAGATTGTATTCCCCCCTTTTGTTAGAAATCCGCCTGTTTTCTATTTCTGCATTGTAATTTTGATGTGCGGCTCTATAAGCGAAAAAAATATGAAAGATCAATAATGTTATGTTTGTTCCATTGAAGCGAAAGATCATAGATAGATACTGAAAATAAAAGCGTGTATACGGCAAGATATGACAAAGTGCCAAACCGCCAAGGCCCCGCGCCTAAAAAACCGTTGCATGAATCTTCATGCACGATGCGCGGTCATACGCCCTCGAGCTAGACCTTAAGCCCGTCGAGGGAAATACCGTTGCATGAATCTTCATGCACGATGCGCGGTCATACGCCCTCGAGCTAGACCTTAAGCCCGTCGAGGGAAATACCGTTGCATGAATCTTCATGCACGATGCGCGGTCATACGCCCTCGAGCTAGACCTTAAGCTCGTCGAGGGAAATACCGTTGTATGAATCTTCATGCACGATGCGCGGTCATACGCCCTCGAGCTAGACCGTAAGTCCGTCGAGGGAAATACCATTGCATGAATCTCCATGCACGATGCGCGGTCATACGCCCTCGAGCTAGACCGTAAGCCCGTCGAGGGAAATACCGTTGCATGAATCTTCATGCACGATGCGCGGTCATACACCCTCGAGCTAGATCGTAAGCCCGTCGAGGGAAATATCATTGCATGAATCTTCATGCACGAGGCACGGTCATACGCCCCCGAGCTAGACCGTAAGCCCGCCGAGGGAAATGATCATGAATACCAGACATAGAAAGTTCAAGGCACACTTACATTAATCAAGTAAAAGGGGCCCCACAACAAGCTGGGGCCATAGCCTTGAAAACAAAGAAGAAATATAAATCAAAGTGATCAGGGAAAAACAAAAACCAAAACAACGACGGTAAAGCCGGAACCAGCACCAGGCCACCATCATCGTCCATCCCATCTCCCCCATCGTCACTGGCATCTTCATCGGAGCCGCCATCGGAATCATCAGAGCTGGAAATAAGGATTGGAAAATCCGTCCCTCCTGTAGCCATTCCCGAGTCGCCTACACTAGCACATTCAAACATCTCCTCATCCTCATGCTCACCCTCATTCATGTCCTCGTCAGAAGATTTGCCCTCAGAAGAGGAATCATCAGAGGGAGAAGTGTTGAGAGGGGGAGATTGCTCACCATTACTGTCAGTTGGGGAGTCCTCCATAGGATAAGGAGGAGAAGGAGAAACTGAGGAAGAGTTATCAGAATCACAAGGATCGGGAAAGACCCATTCGAAAAGCTATCAGAAGCCATGAAAATTGGAAAGATTAGAGGAATAATAAAAGGGCAGACGTTAAAATAATACCTCATAGGGCAGACGTTAAAATAACAGGGCAATACATACCTTAAGACAGACATAGACAGGGCAATACGAAAGGGCGGGAAGACAGACAGCCGCAATAAATACTGACGTAAAAGAAAAATTGGGAAATAATGAGTAGGCAGGTAGCAATAAATGCTCGGCTGCTCCAAGGCAATAAGCAAAATAACAACAAAGTACGATGGCAATAAATATCATAGAGATATGGGGATCAGAAGCAGAGCGAATAGATACATAGCAAAATCAGGTCAAAATACAATTAAATGTTCAAGCTTTTGGAATCTATGATTATTACAAAAGGGTCCCAGGGCGCAGCCCGATCTGAACTTCAACTGGCCGGAGGAGGATTGATCTCCACTTCTGGAATAGAAGCATCAGAGGCGTCAGGATCAACAGCCGAATTGAGTGGAGCCTTCGAAGCCTCGGCAAGAGCAGAGGCAAAGGCAGAGAAAGGGAGAACCATACCTTCAACAAAGGGGCCGCCAGGGCCAAAGACCTTCTCCAAAGCCGCGGCCAAAGGGACGCCATTCCCTCTCGCGGGGAACCGCCAATAGCGGCCATTAGCTCTTGAACCGTGACCGGGAGGACAGGAGGAAGCGAAGTACGAACGGGCTCAGGGAGATCCAGCAATTGGTCATCCGAAAATGGCACCAGGCTATGGCCGGAAAAGCACTCTGGATCAGAAGGCAATATAGAGCATATAGTGGCTATCTCCTGCGCCGTATATTTGCCCGTGGCAGCCAAATTCCGGGCCACGGCATGAACAACCATGTTGTATTGGTCCGTTAATATCACGGACTGCTCGCCGGACTCTTTGAACGCATCTATGCTTTTCTCCCTCTCCTCCTGCAGCACCCGTTCCCGGTCAGTATCAAACCGCACCCGATCGAGCAACTGACCATCAGCTCGTCCACCTTTGTTGACAACCTATCAATGGTCTCTTTCCCCTCATCCAAAAGCTTCTGCAATTCAGCACAGCGGGCCTCCAGACTCTGCTTCTCAGCTTCAAGGCGCTCCTTGGCCCCCCGTTTCGCGGCCAAATCATTGTTCAGTTGGGAAACTTCTTTGACCGTGCCCATGACCTCCGCATCTTTCTCTTTGAGCTCGGCGCGTAAGCCCTCTGCAGCTTTCGACCACTTACTGGCATCTTCCCTTGCCTCCATAACCTCTTTATTCCTGGTGGCAATGGTGGAAACATCAGACTTAGCCTGGGAACTTAAGTAGAGGAGGTCATTGGCTATCTGTAAACAAGAAATAAAGAATCAGAAGGGCAAAGAATGAATGTGTGACAATTTGGAACGGAGACCAAGAGCGAACCTCGGTGAGGGCCAGCCCGGCGTGGCCAACCGCGGTTGCGGGATTAGAGGTAGATAGAACCCTTTGTTGGTAGTCTTGGAAAATTTAACCGGCGTAGCAACCCATCACCGACATAGGCGTTATTACTGCGGCGTCTATGCAGGTCAATCCCAAAAAGTTCGGGAGCTCGGGCGATCTTAAGACCAAATTCTTTTGCCCGCTCCCTATCGTCAATAAGCTCTACGGGGAAGAGGGTAGCACACATCCCTCCTCGGGCGGGGGATACCACAGCAAATTCAGCTAAAGGGGCCTCGGTCCTCTGTTGTTTATCTTTCGGGGGCGGAGTGGGGTCTCCCGTTGCAGACCTCTTTCTTTGCGGTTCTGGGGTAGTCATGCCCATATCTGAAGAAGACTGTGAATGACCCGTGCCGATCAATCCTTTGCCCCTCCCCACTACGTGACGGGGGTTAGGAGGCAGGTTGCGAGTAAGAGCGGGCTGTGCCGCCACAGCGGCAACGAACTTATCCGTCTTATCAGTAACCGGGAGCCTGATGCCCGGAGCCTCGGTTTTGTTGAGCTCGTCCCCTCTCCTTTTCTTCTCCCGTTCTAGTTGAAGCTTTGCCGCTTGCTTTTGGGCAGCCACGCTTTTAGGAGGCATTGTATCTTCGGGACCTGAAATCAAAGGGAATTTAGCACTCCCTCCAAATAGCAAAAAAACAAAACGAGCACAGACGCAAAAAAGTAACGAAGAGAGACCGGTTAAGCCAGGATCAGAGCATGCCTCCCCATGGTTACAAAACGAACATTCAGACGCAAAAACACAAGACTGATGGACCCGCCAATCAGGATCTCTCAGCAAGGGAACCATATCAACCCTGGGCCCGCGATCGGGAGTACGACTCGGGGCCACCCCGGCATAAATCAGGAGATCCTCATCCCCCATGACCTTTCTTGCATGGCCGGCAAGATAAGACTCCATGGCCGTACTTAACTCGCGGCCCTCTTCTGGTTCGGGAAAGTTTTTCTGAGAAACCGAGATAGGAGATATGTTTTCAGGATGGGGGAAAGGCCAGCCCAGTCGGTTCTAGATCACAAGAGGATACCTTTGCCACTGATCGAATTTATTAGAGGCGGCAGAAAAAAATCTTCTTGGAGCGCGGTGTTGGTCCCAAAGGGCAACAAGGGTATGAAAAATAGCTAGAGGGGGGTGAATAGCTGTTTTAAAAATCTTTTCGTACCCTTGAAAAACTCAATTGCAAATGCGCACTTTATCAAGTAAGCGTAATGAAATGCGCCCAAGTGAGTGAGTGAAATGCACAGCGGAATTTAGTAATGAAAATAGGCGCAAAGTGATAAAGGGAGCGCAACACACACACTAAGTATTTTGGCTCAAAGTGAGTGAAATAAGGAACTAAGGCAAATGTTTTAACAAACACAACACAATTCAGTTCAATCAATCTAAAATGAGTAAACAAGCAAATAGTGAGTGAAAATAATAACTTGAAAGAAATAACAAGATAATAACACAAGCTATTTGGAGAGGTTCGATCAATGAAAGATCTACGTCCTCTACCAAGATGGTTAGTCTTGGATTTCAAATCGAGATCTTATATAATGAGTGAGTGTTACAAATTACAATGTTTGAGCTTATACACTAACTCAAGATCTATTACTATGAAAGAACAAATCCAAAACAATAACCGGTGTATCTCTTAAAGAAGAATCTAAATGATTAATCTTAAAGAGGTGCGTGTGTGTTCTTAGTATCAAGGCTCTTTAGATCTTTGAGATGGAGAGCACAAGAAACTAAAGTGTTAAGGCTTTGAAGATCTGGGCTAAGGATGAAGGTATGAAGATGTTCTTGAGAAATCTGGAAAAACGAAGGCAATCTTCAAATCTTCAACAAATGCTTTAGAGAGAGAAATTCTTGAAATTCTTAGCAAAACTCAGCAACTTCAAAATGTTGAAGTTATGGGGTATTTATAGTGAACTTCAAAAAAACTAGCCGTTGGAAATCCTTGTGGATAAGATGAGCTGTCGCTCGTTGATTGGAGCATGCATATATTATGGCCATTTTGACACTAAACATAAATGTGACCGTTGTGGACACGTGTCAATAGATTAGGCGCATATGTATCTTTTAACCACCGTTGGATCATTGGCGTAATTTGAATTCTCTTCAAGTCTTTGAGTCTTTAATAAATCACTGAGTTTGAATAAACACTTTGAGGCGCGTTTGAGCCAAGAGGCGCATTGAGCCAAGAGGCGCACAGACGCGTGCGCTTAAAACAAGGGGCGCAGAGGCGCGTAACATAGCTTATGAAGAGAGCCTTATGCGCGCGCTCTAAATGGCGCATGGCGCGAATGTGGAAGGCGCGTGGCGCGTGGCGCACGAGGCGCATAAGCGCGGCTGAAACTCACTGAGTGATTTATCTTGAAACTTGATCTTCTTGCCCTATTTCTAAGCCTATTCTATATCAATGGACAACCTAAAAAAATGAAGTATAAATACTTCTTACATGTGGGTCTAAAGTCCATGAAATAAAACTTAGGTGATGGATCAATCAAATCTAATCAATCCTAATACATTAAAATTTAGATATGTGGGCATACCCAACACGCGGTTTTGTTTTCAAACTCAGGAAGCTCGCAGTTATTTGATGAGTAAAGTAAATATGGAGGGCAGACAAGGAGGGCTCAAACCCGAGGACGCGGCTAACCACGATGAAGGACACCAAGTAACGAATGGCATTGGGAGTCAGGTCCATAGGCAGACACTGAGCGAAGCTGAGGAATTCGCAAATAAACGGGTCAAGAGGGAGGCGAAGCCCGTTTTCGAACTGCACCGGATAAAAGACACACGCTAAATTCTCTGCGCGGACCAAAGTAGAAGTCATTTTGGAGCCTCCCGTAGGCGATGCATACTCACCCAAACACTCACGAGATAAATCTCTGGGTCGACGTGATACTGGGACCGGAACTTATCGTCAGAATCGCCCTCGTCTTCATCCACTAAGGCCGCACCTGAAGTAGACGCCCCCATCTGACTGACCGCACGGTTATCCGGCCCTTCGGGGAAGGAGCTCACTATCTTGACCGGCGAGGGCCTCAAACTCAACTTTCGAACAGCATCAGGGGCCAACCTCTCATCTGGCCCGCGAGAGTCCGTTGGAGTCTCGGAGGACGCAGGCTCGTCGATAAGCCCGCGACCAATGTTAATCTCCTCACCGGCATCCGGAGCATGATATTGTTGGTAGTGGTGCCCTAGGCACGTTTAATAAACGCTGTAATTGTTATCATTTATTTCATATCAATAAAGAGATGTTTTGATTATTATTGTTGTTCATGTTTACTTATAATAATCCCCGTCCCTAGTACTTGTTAAGCACTAGTATAAAGGCCAATGATCATGGGATGATCATGTTATATTTATGGGTACTTGTTTGGAACAAGGTACTGGACATGACCCGCTGTATGAGATTTATGTCATGGTCTATGTCATACATATATCTCATATTAATTATGTCATTTGAATCCTTAGACGTGAAGTTATTATAGTCTTCCACTTGATGAACATTGTGTTTGACATATTCAAACGCTACCTTAACACGGTAGTTATAAAGGGTATGATTGGCATAATCGGATTCCCGTTGGGAAGAATAATAAGCTAAATGGATTTGTCCCTCCACGGAGAGATGTCAAGCTTGGGCCTCTCGTAGGAATGATGTTGATGAAATGTTCGGCCGGACTCAAATGAATGATTGAATCAATGTCATTTGGATTATCAACATATTCGGAATCGAGAAAGTATTGAACGAAACAAGTTGACTCTTTGACCATGACTTGTGTTCAATGACATCGTGGACAAAGGGATTGTGACATATTCTAAAGGAATGCGAACTTGTATCTAGTTATACTATTTGGGTAGGTATGACGGTTTGCTAGAACATAATCATATCTTATGGGATCATGTTTGAGCCCATTGCCAACTTAGTATAATCCTAAAGGGTCACACACAATAGAACGAATCTTAAATAAGAGGACTATATTGGTATTTAATGTCGGAGGACTTCCAAGGAATTTCTGGAAAGTTCTGGGCCTCCTGGTCAACCAAGCGGCGCTTGGGTTGCACCAGGCGGGCGCCTGAACAAACCGGAAAAGAATTGTACTTTCTGCCCAAACAAGCGGGCGCCTGGGTAGGACCAGGCGGGCGCCCGGTATGCCGATTGGAAAATTCCTAATTCGATTAGGAAAGGTTTTTGACACAAGTTACCTATTTGGAATAGGCCTTAATTGTGTATAAAAACACCAATTCGGCCAGACCATATGAAGAAGTGCTTTTGTGAGTCTCAAAGAGTTTGAGAGAGATTTTATTTTGTTCTAAGATATCATTGATTGAGGAACAAAATAATTCACAAAATAAATTCCATATAGTTCTTTATTAAATTGTGAAAGCGTGTTTTACAATTATTGGTCTAGCAACCAAGATCAAAGAAGCACCTTTGATATTCGTTCGAAGTGTGGATACCGCTAGAGGGTGAAAATCATCATCTTCAAAAGTTCATGTTCAAGCTTTGTGATCGTGATCAAGTCTTCAAATCTCCACCAAAGACCAAGAGAAAATTTGATAGCCATCAAGGGTTAGTTATTCCTTTATTCATCATGTTGTATTTGATTTAATCATATGAACGGATCCATGGGTTTGGGTTTCTTAAAATTTTAAATGCTATATTCCGCTGCGCATGTTACTTGGAAACCCAACAGATATTCCAACAAAAAATTGTCACCCTCATCGATTGGCTCCAATGCCTCGCCGCCGCTGGACAGTTCCACCACACCCGGGGCCGCCGGAACATCCTGTGCTTGCTCGTTAAGGGGCAGGTCATCATCCAATGGGGTATCCATCCAAGTCACGGGATTCGGCCCAGTCAAGGACACACGGTCTCCGCCCTGCCTTACTAATCGCCTAGCGTTCCCGGCCATATCTACATTATCAGTGAATCGAGTTAAAACGGCCCTAACAAAAGTACCCAATTGCTCCTCACCCCCCAGAACCCTCATCCTCTCCGAATCATAGTGAACCCGAGGACCTGTCTCCCACAGCAGGGGTAGGATCCAGGAATCCCAGTCATAGACTACCCCTATGGTCTTGAAAGCATCCAAGGAAAGCCTTTTCCAAGCATTTATCAGATACCGGTAAATCCCTCCCGTTCGTCTATAACAACCAAACAGGCCAGGACGGAGATTGCGCCCCAGGTCCAGTTCGTCCATGGTCCCTGCTAAAAAAGAAGTAAATGGTTCCGAGAGATTCTGAAAAAACCAAGGACCCGAGATTCCCAAAGAAAGGCTAGTTATTCGGTCAAAAACCTAGGGACTCTTCCCCGGAGTCCTAAGAACCAGTAGCTAGGGTTTACCCTAAAGAGCAGCAAGGAAAAGTTCCTAAGTACCCAGAGCGGACGGACCAAGAAATTAACGAAGAGCTAAAGAAAATAGAAACACTACCTGTGTGGTCAATTGGGAGAAAAGGCGCTGAAGGTAGAATCAAGAAGTCTTGTAAGCAGAAACGGTAAAGGAAAGCAAAGGAAAGTATTCCGAAATGGCAAAAGTGTTCGAACGAAGCCAGTTAGGGTTATTTATACCCCGAAGCGGGTCGGGTTTTGTCCAAGATCCGGTTTGAACCGGCATGTGCCTCGAAATAAAGAGGCGGGAACCATCTTTTTCGAACTCCAATGACGGTTCGCATTAAATGAGCGTGTTCCTGGTCACGTCAAAGGTCTGGCAGCTACGTCACTAGCCTGACTTGAGGGGCCCACTGTCCTATCGTCAACCACCATCGTGAGACTCCCGTCCCATAATATTCTGTGTTCGTATTTACTGCGGTTTACCCGGACCGAGTCATGGAAATGTAACTCCTCGCGCCGCTCATAAATAAGCTGACCCTCGGAGTTAGGGGCCACTGATGAGACCGAGCATCATAGACCGGACCGGACCCGGTTCAGAGCCAGTACAAACGAGCTCGACTACATCAAACCGGACAAGCCCGCAAGCGAGCAAACCCGAGAACCCCGGGCTCCCCGATGACCATGACCGAGATGGCTCTGCCTCCCGCTATCCTAGGGTCCCGTGTTGATCACTCAACCTCATGCCCGGAGCCCGCAGTATCCCACTGACACAGACGTACAACTGACGTTAACTGTTCGTACCTGACATACCATAACGGTTGGTGGTGGAACCATGATTCCCTGACAACACGCCACAATCTCAGCCACTCCCCTGGACAAACCAATGAGGACCTGCCGCGTGTGTATCCGGTACCAGGGCAGTTAGTACCTTGAACCTACCTCCTTCTTTTACTCATATAAATACTCCTATCCGCCCTCTTGGGCCAGGTACGTGCTCTACCCTAATCACACACACTAGATCTTCACAGGTCTATCCTCTTAGGTTTTCCTCCGAGAACTTACTCTCACACCCGAGGGCCTAAGCCGGATTCAAACCCGGCCTTGGTCCTAACGGTGTTCTTGTTTGTGTTGTGATCAGGAACAGGAGACAATCAAATTGGAGTTCTATCTCCGTGACCCCAGATTCGCAGGGCGTCATCACCATGGTATTAGAGCTGACTCTCTAGAGGTGTTAAAAGTGTAAAAAATAAAATTATATAATAGTTTTTAATGTATGAAAATCTCTTGTCATACTCACATCAACTAATCTACATGTTATTTATGACTCCACTAATAAATACTACTCTTCCATCACTCACAAACGTCTTAATATTACATAATTCCAAATTTATGTGGAGTACAGTTGTTTTACGTTTAGTCTTCTACATTTCGCCGTAAAGTGACAACTCATATGACATTTCAATGCTTGTGTCTATTAGAATATGTAGTATATGAAGATCACCAAACTCCATTCTCGGAATAAATGTTATAGGGGACAAGTCAATGTTTTTAAGCTTTTAGTTATGTCCCATAATTGCTCCAATCTATTCATATGGGTAAAATGATAACTCATATGACATTTCAATGCTTGTGTCTATTAGAATATGTAGTATATGAAGATCACCAAACTCCGTACCCTGTTATTAATAAAACGACATTTATTTTGAGACAAATCAAAATGAAAAGTAAGATATTTATTTCGGGACAGATATATACTCCTATATCATTTTCTGTGAGTAGTTGAGTTTCATGCCAATGATTTTTCTAATAAACAATTCTATAGTCAGCTAGGTAGCAATGATTCACAATAATTGAATGAGGAAACCTGCCATGAAAATGAAATTATAATTAATTATTGAGTTTAGGAATAATTGTCGTGTACTTTTCGTTGTCGACCTTAGTCTTATTCATAAACAACTTGCTTCATTTGATTCTTCACCTTTTTGGATTTGGCAAATGATATTGATTTTCTAGCAAATTTTTTATTATTCATTTATTTATGAGTACTATTTTTGATTATTCAAATCGCAATCTTACAAAGAAATCACAAGTTAGTTAGGGTTGGTAATGAAATTTTGGAGCTAAAGTGTCTACAATCGTAAGCAACATTGACATTGATTTGAAATATCTAATCTATAAATAATAATTGCCTTTTTTTTTTTTTTTGAAATGATAGCAATCGGAGTAAATAATTGATTATATAATAAATGATGCTATTACGGTCAGGTAAAAAAATGAAATTATCAACAACTTTGTTAATGCGGCTAAGCATACAATTTTTTATTTTTTTATTTTTTTTATCAATGGTAAATTTGAGATCTGGATTTGCTCATGTCAAACATTTGCTCGTTCTCTCATGCGTGTGACTTATAAGCTATAATTGGTCACGTCTTTCCTAATGGTAGGTAGACGACCAAAATTAATTTATATATATATATGAGACTCACTCAAAATAAGATTAATATGACTATTAGTTTTAAAAGATACGTGACACATAATTTATGGCTCGCATGTTAATATAAATAAATACTCCGTATTATTAACATAAGCAAATTTAAGTTTGTAAATTTGGAGCTTCATTTTCTTTTCCAACGTATAATTAAGCTTGCCGGGAGGTCTCAGGTTCGACTCCTACATGGAGCAAGTGGAAAATCTTTATCTTCGTGTTCGTGGCCAATAGGGCTTAGGCCATGTACAATAAGGTGATTGAGAGGGGTTGAATGTGGGTTCAACTAGTTGAGGGGGTCCAATAAGGTAGTTGAGAGGTAGGGGGTTGAATTGGGAGGTTGAACAAATTCAACCGGGTTGAATGAAAAATGAGGGGCCCCGCCATGGACACGCGTCGCCTCCTGGTTGGTGCCGACATGGCGCGTGCGCCTCACCGCCGACAGAGGCGCGTGAGGGCAGCGTCTGCCAGTTTTTTTTTTTTTGTTTTTTCTCCTTTTGCCAAGTGTCAGCCTAGGATTGGTCCGTCCAGATTTTTAGATATGATTTTTCAACCCAAATTTTCGAGCTCAATTATTTTACAGCAATTTTTTTTTTTTTTTTTTTTTTTTTCGCGAAAATTCTGGATTTTTTTTTTCTCTATAAATTGATATAACTTTCATTTTATTTGTACACCAAAAAAAAACCTCTCTTTTCTCTCAAAAAAATCTTAATTATCCTTCTTTAACCCCTTATTTTTTAAAATATTCATCATCTTTTTAGTGAAATGGATCCCAATAATCCGAATAATCCTTATTTCAACACTCAGAATTCAAGTAATTTTCCACCAAATTACTACAATCCTAATGATTTTCAATCGCCAAATCAATTTTCTAACCAACCACGTCCTCAAAATGTCCCACAATTTTATTATCAACCAAATGCCATGCCTTCAGCTGTACCCACCTGGAATCCATATTATGGTATGCAATTTCAACGACCTCCACCACCACCACTACCCTCTCAAGAATCAGAATATCCCGAATATTCAACACAAATGGTTATGGGTAGCAATAGCGGTGCTGATGAAGCTACTCCAACTCCAGATGCAGGAGGTTCAACCACTAGTCGGAGAAAAATTGTCAAATGGAGCACGAAGGACAATATAGTGCTAATCAGTGGGTGGATTAAGTTTGGAACCGACAGTGTAGTCGGAAAAAATCAGAAGAGCGAAAATTTTTGGGGTAAGATTGTTGAATATTGTAACGAACATTGTGAATTTAACCCTCCCCGTGACGTAGTTTCATGCAAAAATCGTTTCAATTATATAAACGCCAAATTGGGCAAATGGGTAGGTGCATACGATAACGCTAAGCGTATGCAACAAAGCGGGTGGTCGGATAATGATGTTTTGAAAAAAGCTCACGAATTATATAAAATGCTAACAATAGCACTTTTTATTTGATGGACGAGTGGATAGCTACCCGAGATCAACCACGCTATGCAAGTCAGGTTGGAGGAAATACTGGATCTGATAGCAGTGGATCTAAGAGAGCACGAGAAGGTGATGTAGGTGATTCAAGCTCGGTTGGATCCATTCCTCGTCCTATGGGAAGAGAGGCAGCTAAGAAAAAGGCGGGGAAGAAAAAAGTGGGGTTGTCACCGGTAAAGGAACAAAAGTGGTCAAAATTCAAACAATTCAAAGAGAAAGAATTGGAACGAATGGACAACTTAGTCTCAGAACAAGAGAAGGCAAACAATATTGCCCTTAACAAGACTCGGGCTAAAAATAGGAAAATGTGGATGCAGTTGAGTCAAATGGAGTCTCGCGATCATCATCAACAACAGCTTTTTGAAATGTTGACTGAAGAGCTGTTTGGCAAGTAATGTTTGTTTTCTAGCTTTATGTCAATTTTCTGCACTGATGTACTACTTTCAAGATTCTCAGTATGTAACTTTACCTTTTAATTAAATCTATGTAATTCTATTATTGGAGTCCGTCAATTAACTCAATTGAATTGAAGCTTCAAATCCGTCAACCACGACCACTCATTTGTTATCCTTTAACTAACTCAATTCAATAGAAGTTTCAAATCCGTCAACCTCAGCCACTCATTTTCTTATAAATAACACTCTCTTCTTTCATTCTTCCTACACCAAACACATTCTTCTTTCCTTCTCCCTACATCAAACTCTCTCCTTTTTCAGAATTCCTCCTACGTCAATGGATCCATCTGGATTTCTTCCTTTTGATGTCGAAGCCTACAAAAGGCAACTTGAAATTGAGGAGAGTTTTATCATAAACGAGTTTTTTGATGATAAACCTCCGAAAAAAAACTCGAAAAAATTTGAAAAGAGATCACGCTTTGCACAATAAGAGCCTGATTGATGACTACTTTTCCGAAAATGCTATGTATAAAGATTATTTTCGGCGCCGATATCGGATGCAGAAACATGTATTCCTCCGCATCGTCGAGGATCTTTCAAGCCATGACACGTACTTCACACAAGGATCCGATTGTTCCGGCAGAGAAGGCCTATCTCCATTAGCAAAATGTACCGCAGCCATGCGATTGTTAGCATATGGTATGTCCGCTGATTCTATTGATGAATACATTAAAATAGGGAAAACTACAGCGTTTGAGGCATTACGGAGATTCTGCAAGGGGGTCATTCAATTGTACGAGGGTCAGTACTTGAGAGCCCCAAACGAAGCTGACCTGCAAAGATTCTTGAGGTCAGTGAGAAGCGGGGGTTCCCAGGGATGATCGGGAGTATTGATTGCATGCACTGGGAGTGGAAAAATTGTCCTACTGGTTGGGAAGGTCAATTTACTAGAGGTGATAAGGGAACCACTACGGTTATTCTTGAAGCCGTTGCCAGTCATGATTTATGGATATGGCATGCTTTTTTTGGATGTCCGGGAACATTAAACGATATAAATGTTCTGGACCGATCACCAGTTTTCGATGATCTTGAAGCAAGAAATACTCCACGAGTCAATTTCTTTGTGAATGAACGTCAGTATAATATGACATATTATCTTGCTGACGGTATCTACCCCTCTTATCCGACCTTCGTCAAATCCGTTAAACTTCCTCAAAGTGAAGAAGACAAGTTATTTGCAAAATACCAGGAGGCTTATCGGAAGGATATATAACGGGCATTTGGAGTGCTCCAAGCTCGATTTAAAATAATTCGAGAACCAGCTCGAATGTGGCAGATAGAGGACTTGGCTATGATCATGAGAGCATGTATCATATTACATAATATGATCGTTGAGGACGAACGTGGTACGTATTCTCAAAATTGGCTTGACTATCAGGATCAGCCCGGGGCAAGTGGGTCTAGTACACAACAACCATTCTCAACTGAGGTATTACCAGCGTTTGAAAATCATGTACGTACTAGATCGGATTTGCGTGATCAGAGGGCTCATAAACAATTGCAGAACGATCTAGTCAAACACATATGGGCAAAGTTCGGAAATCAGTGATTTTTAAATTTTATTGTACTGTGAGTCGAGTCTATGTATCGTATGTTTTTTTTTGTTTTTCATCATTTGTGGAACGAGCTTTATTGTAATTTTTCTTATTTTTATTAAAATTAAAATATTTTCGTATTTATTTAATTGCTTCGAAAAAAAATAATTAAGTTTGAATTAAAAAAAAAAAATCTCGAATTTATAATTAAAAACATTAATAATTTATTTTTTAATAATAAATTATTAATATCAATATTTATTTTTAATTATAAAATAAATATTGTAAATAAAATAAAAAGTGGTGGGGTATAGAATGATGAGTTGGGAGGAGTTGAATTTTAAACTAAACTAGCTTATTGTGGGAGGGGTAGTTGAGAGTGTAGTTGAATGATTAAGTGGATGGAGAGAGAAGATGAGGTGTCGTAATATTAAGGTAGTTGAATGTTTTTGGGGGTTGAAACTATTGGACATGGTCTTAGTTGAACTTTCTAAAAAAAAAAACTAGGCTTGACCGTTTGTGTATAGGGCATCGTAGAAATGGTAAAGGCATTTGGGCCAATAACTTGTCTTTGGATATGGATATTTCTTATGTAAGACATTTGGAGCCCAACACCAAAAACAAAGGGCTTAAATTGGATTGAATGGATGTCATTGTGTTAGTAAAACCAAAAGGAAATGCTAAAAAAATTACAATTCTCCCTTAAATCTTTAAAAAAAATGAACTTTTCTTTTTATTTGTCTAGAATAATTATTCTTTTTCTATAAGCGGCTGTAGTTATAATATTATAAAAACAATCTTTTAAAGCTTCATAATATATAATTATTTGAAAGAATTAAAGAACGAGAGAATAATCAAAGTTAGAAAATAACATCCAATTGCAGTACAATTAGAATTTTCACGCGTTAAATCTTGTATTATTTAAGAGATACAATTGTATTTTGACGGATTTCGAACCGCTCCACCCAATGGTTCCGATTAGAGCCACCCCATTGGATTTTGTGTTCGACGGATGAGATGTGTCCGAGCTCGGTAGGACCCACAAAAATTGAAATCATCTTAGCCGCATAGATGATGAGCTCGCCTATATGTGGCCTTAATCGGAGCCGTTGGGTGGAGGCGTGAAGCGGTTCCGGGTCCTATTTTGACACCCTCTCATGGTGGTACTCAATCAATTTGGATGAATTTAATTTCAGCTGTCTAGTCCGAATTGTACTCAATATGGAAAAATTTAAATGAGAGATGGGGTGGCAAATGTTATGGAAATCCCCCATCACTCATTTAGTTTGAAAACTTTAGCAGGGAGCAAAGTAAAGAATGTTTTTATGTTACAAAGAGTGGAGTGGGTTTCTTTTGGACCACAACTACAACCAAACCAAAGTAGTTGCACCCCATACTGAGTGGTCCAACACCAAAATTATTTTAATATTTTTTAATATTTTTTTGTCTCACTTTAATTTATAAAATCAAATCATCAACTTAATTATACTTTTATTAAGCCTTACAAATAAAATAATTATTTTAAAAATAAATTAAAAATTATTATTGATTCACTATTAATAATATACATATTCATTAATAATTTTTAGTTTTTAGTTTTTTTAAATGATAATTAATTTTTATGCAAATTCCTGGTCAAAGTATGATAAAGTTAACAATTATTTCTTTGATTTTGTAGATTAAAGTGGGATAGAGGGATTATTGTATAGACTCTCACATTTTGTTTTTTTTTTTTTTCTGAAAAAAAAAGTGAAATAATTGAGTGGACCAGGAATACAAGTTTTGGTTTGAGCTTGAAATAAAGACAATATAAACAAAAATGAACCTAGGATTTTATTTTTATTTTATTTTTCTCTTATAGGCCCAATGATTTAACCCGGCTTTGAGCCTTGCTTTTTTTTTAGGTGTCAGTGTCACCCCTCCACATGACAAGCGTGGTTTTAGTTTATTTTCCCCCAAGTAAAAATTATTACCCCCTATATCAGTTTTAGCCATATCTTGGTTAAGGGAAAAAAAAAAAAAACTATAGCAAAGTCATTTTTGGGTTTAAAAAACCAAGTAATTTTACAAAATGACTTAGTGGTAAATAATTAAAAATTAAATTTTACGATTTAGATTTGCTAAGTAAATGATTTGATATTTCTCCTTATCTCATGGCTAGGATATTGTAAAATAAAAAGTGAAAATAAAAATAATAATAAACAAAACAACAATTTCTATAGTAAATAAAAAAAAATAAGAGAGTACATTTTGTTTGAAATTTAAAATAAATGTTTTTAATAAATTATCCTCTCTAACTTTAGAAAAATAATATTTTTTTATCATTAAAAACCTTAAATTTTACACCTCTAACTCTAATTTTAGGCAAAATAATAGTACTATGTTTTGAATTTTTGACCCATTTTTCATTAGTATATGACTTTGTTATTAAATGCTACGTTAGTTTTTGAGATGTAAAATTTCTGTTTTTCATACGAACCTACACTTTGATAATTATACGGTCAAGTTTTTTTTTTTTTTTTTTTTTGAATGAATGAATATTAATTTGTGAATAAGATAAAATAGTATTTGACCAATCCAAAAGAAAAATCTAGCCGATGGCACACACATTATGTCATCTAAATTTTACGGGGTAATTGCAATTTGGTTCTTGATATTTCCTAAAATTCGCAATGTTGATACTGTCATTTCAATTTTCGTCAATTGATATATCCACTTTGTATTTTGTTGCAATCTGACTACAAAAGTAACTAGGTGTCAGTTTTTAACAGATTTTATGTCATGTGACTAGCACATGACGTTTTAAGGGAGGTTTTAAGATGTTTTTGGAGTTACACTTATCCGATTGGTATGATTCTTTTTTTTTTTTAAATTGAAGCTAATATTTAAATATACAACATTTATTTTTGGGCAAATTTTCTTGTTATCCAGATTATTTTATATTAAATTCTAATAGAAAATAATTAAAAAATAGAAAATCGCATGGAAAAAAAATCTTAAAAAGAAATTAACCTCAAATATGTTTCATATGAAGTAAATGTTGTATGTAGAGTATCAGTTCATGATAATATTGTATAGAGAAAATAAAGGAGAGGAAGAGGAGGATGAATTAGGGGAAGGGTGTATGTGGGAGGACTGATGCAAGGAAGGTGGCGGAGTGGTGGAGGAAAGTAAAGGAAAGGAAAGAAGATATTGCATGGTGGAAAGTAGTAATTTTTAGATTATTTTCACATATTCTCTTATTTTAAAATATTTTTATTTATTCAATTAAAAATTAATATAATTTAATTAGTTAAAAAAAAAATCTAGATATAAATATTAGCTTCGATTTTAAAAAAAGAATCATATCAAACGGATATATGTAACTCCAAAAACATCTTAAAGCGTCCCTTTAAACATCTTGTGCAAGTCACATGACATAAAACCAGTTAGAAAAGTAACACCCAGTTAGATTTGTAGTCGGATTGTAACACAATGACAAAGTAGATATATCATTTGGCGAAATTGAATTGACAGCATCAACATTGCAAATTTTGGGAATTGTCAGGAATCAAATTGCAATTAAACCAAATTATACTACTCCCCCCTTGCGAAAAAAATACTCACTCTGTCACAGTTTAAAGTTCTAGTTTGACTTTGCACGCTAATTAAAGAATTAAGGCAAAATTGAATCAAGAATAGTGGTGGCTGGAGGATATAGTTGTCCATTCATAATGCAAGTAGATGAAAATTAGATGTGTAAGTATTGGGCTTTTTGTAATATATGAACTTTACGAGGACAAGAATGTCCAAAATACTATTCATCCTTTGCCATTTAAGGAATAAAATAACTAAAAACCTTAATATGGGACATAAAAAAAGGAAAGTAAGAAACTTAAACTGGGACGGATGGAGTAAAATTTTACTACTCTCTCTGTGCTATAATTATTTTGATAAATTTCCATTTTGAGCGTATTATTGATTAATTACACTTTTAATGACAAAGAATCTTTACTTTTCCTCCTGCTCATTTTCTCCCATACTTTACTTTTACGTTCACAATACCAATCAACATACTATTCTCTAGTCAACTTTCACTTTCTTACTTTACTTTTACACTCAAAGCAACTACCTATTGGATTTCGAACCGCTGCACCCCTAGCTAGCTCCACCCAATAGTTCCGATTGGAACCAACTCATTTTAGCTCCACCCAACTGATGAGATGTGTCCAAGCTCGGTGGGACCCACAAAAAATTGAAATCATCTTAGCCACACACTCAAAACCGCTCGCCCATGTGGCCTTGATCGGAGCCGTTGGGTGGAAGAGAGTAGCTAATTTGGGTGGAGCGGTTCCGAGTCCCTACGTATTACACTATTTTTACATTAATTCTCATGTAAAACTTATTTTGTCCACGTAATTATGGGTCGGAGTGAGTATGTGACAAAATATTAGCGACAATCCACCGCAATAAGAAAAGAGGTCCTTAATTTATCCATGAAGATGAAAAAGGAAACCACTTTACTGCATGAATTGTGAGGAAGATAGAAATAGAAAGAGGAAGGTAAAAAGCAATTTCAAATTTGTAGTGAGGAAGAGTCTAGAGAAAGAGAGACAAGCACTATCACAAGGATTTGAAAAATTGAAAAACACAGAGAGAAGGAAGGAGGGAGGGAAAGAAAAAGTAGGAGAGAGAGAGAGAAAATGGGGAGAGAATTAAAGGAGCAAATTAAGGGAATAAAGTTGAAAAATGGGATTTTGGTGAAGGAAAGAGGGTGCAAAAGTACACCATCACCCACTTGGAGATTCCAACTTGAAGACGACAACAACAACAACAACTCTTGCTCTCAGTTTGTTCAAGATTTTACAAACACTGTTTCGGCTAGAAAGATTGGGGCTAGTTTCTGGGAAGTCAAACCCAAGTCAAGATTATGAGCAAGGGTGGCGGTGGCGGTGCTAGGCTTCGCCACCACCAGCAGCGGCAGCAGAACCATGATAAAGAGATGGGGTTTGATCAGGTTGCGGATAACCTGTTTGTTGAAAGGCCTGATAGTCCTCGGCAGTTGGTAATTGGTTTTTCTTTTTAATGGTTTTGAAAGTTGTTGCTTGTTTTTTTGTATGCTATTACTGATTAGGTTGATTGATATTTTGATTCAGTTCAGTTTCATATACTCCCTCAGTCTCAAAACGATCTTCACACTTTTTCAACATTACTATGATTTTTTCAACATTACTATGAAGTAACTTTGAACAATGATTTTAGGTTGATTTAATTATTCTAATGAAAATCTAAAACTTGTTATTGATAGTATTGTTGACGGTGTGTAGTAAGTAGTAACAAGTTTAAGATTTTCATTTGCACAATTGAGTCAACCTAAAATTATTGCTCATAGATCCTTCTTTGTAACAACGAAAAAAGTGTGAAGATCATTTTGGACGGAGGAAGTATGAGAAAGAGAGAGATTAAATCATCTTAAGTATATTTTGGTGCTTTTCTTTTTCCCTAGCTTGGGATGAGTTGAGACTGAAAATTTTTAGTGTTTAGTTCCGTGTTGTGAATTTGCTAGGTTTCTTAACTTGAGATGATTCGAGAAAGAGATAGATAGATATAGAGAGAGGTTGACTGTTCTCAGTTTTTTTTTTCATGATTATGTCCAGTTTCTTAAACTTGGAATGAGTTGAGGGAGACAGAGGTATTAGTGAGCTTTTATCTTCATAATTTGGTTCTCTTATTGTTTTGAATGTGTACATGTGTGGCGCGCCTGTGAGGAGGGTGGTCGGTTCTTGTGTAGTCCCTTTGGTGATTTCGCTTAGTTTCTCAAGTTCAAATGAGTTCAGTGAGAATCTGAGTTTATGTGGCCCTCACCGGCTTGACTTGGATAATCTGGTGGTTCATTTTCTTGGTTATTGACCATGTTCTTGTTTGTTGCCTGTATTTGTCATGAACAAATACACAATGAAAAAATAAATGAGTCTTTGTATAATTTTCTGAACTGATCAATAAGGACTTTCTAGTGTGTTTGTGATTGTGTTCGTCTAGTTTTCACCATACATTCTCTGCTTGATTCAACTTCTTTTTCCCCCTGATTTGTTACTGATCTCTTGGTCTCACTTCTTTTCCATTTAAGCATCTTTACATTAACATGAAGGTTTTCAGTTCCTGAAATCATTAACTTGGAAAGTTGAAGTTCTGCAAAGTGCTGACGCAGCACGGAAGCGATAGATTTCGTGATTTAGCGCACTAATCACAAGATTTCATCCAGCGATGAAACCTCAAACACAAAACCTTGGAATCCACCAGAAAGAGAAAGAAATCTCCAAGAATAAAAGTTCAATTGATAAAATAAAGTTGTTCCCTAAAACAATGAAACTAAAGTATTTATACTACTAACAAAAACCTTACTAGACTCCTAACAAAATAACAAAACCCTAAAATAAACAATAATCCCGAAAATAACAATAATCCCTAAAATAACCTAATTATTCTGCGCAGAACGAGAATAAAACGCAACTGGAAAACTCTGGCCGACATAGCGGTTGGGCGCCCGGTTACCACCAGGCGGGCGCTCAACATGGCAGGAACATCAGACGCTTGAAAATCAATTCCAGGCTGCCGCTTGCTTGCTAGCGGGCGGGCGCTCGATCTGTGCTGTGCTGGACTTCCTGTGTCAATTCCTGTGTCTTCTCTCCTACATCAAGTGCAAACTCAGTTATAGAAGTCATTTTAAGCGAACATTTCACCTTGTAAAGAACCTTTGGCAAGAGTACTTAATTTTTTTGTTTGTGACTGGTAATAACTGGAATCCCTTCATTGCCCTGTCTTTCTGAGGTCTCAATTTTCTATTTACGGTATTTTTCCTGTTTTACGCTCCAGCCAGAAAGTCCAAGTAGTTTGAGAAGACGTGTCACAGCATCACTGATTCAACACCATCCATCGGTTGAAAGAAACGGAAGAATCTACAGCATGTATCTCCTGCAAGTTATAGTAGTTCAATCGAGGTATTACCTTCCACCCCCACCCCAACACCGCTCTTCTTTTGACAATCCTGGCTTTCAATTATCTTGTCTAAGATTTTACTCTTGCAGGTGGCACATCACAATGGGGCTGTCACCCCAGCCAGTTCGTTAGATTTCAGTGGTAGGGTCGGAGAGGCAAGTTACAAGCTCAAGTCATCCACAGAGTTGCTCAAAATTCTCAACCGAATTTGGAGTCTCGAAGAACAACAAGCATCAAATCTAGCACTGGTCAAAGCCCTAACAAAAGAACGTACCTTTCTAAAACACGAATGAAGGAGTTGCTACAAGGGAGAAAACGTGATCAACAGGAAATTGAGAAACTAAAGAAGCAAGTTTATTCAGTTGAATCATTAAGAGACGAGCTTGAAGATGAGAGGAGGGTTAAGAAAGCATTCAGAGAGCCTTCACCGTAAGCTAGCCCGTGAACTTTCTGAGGAAAGTCGTCAATTTGAACGCTGTGAAAGAACTCGAGAGAGAAAAGCGAGCACGGTTTCTGTTAGAGAATCTGTGCGATGAATTTGCGAAGGGGATAAGAGATTACGAACAAGAGCAGCGCGGATCTCAAAACAAAAACCCAAGAAAGATTCGGTCAAAAAGGTTGACCATCATGACCGGCTTATTCTACATGTTTTCAGAAGCATGGCTAGATGAGAGGGCACAAATGAAGCTAGCAGAAGCGAGTTGTGATGTTTTCGGAAGAAGCACAATTGTTGACAAGTTGAGCTATGAGATTGAGACGTTTCTTCAAGCTAAACAAAAATCATCTTTTCCTCCAGTGATTAATGATGACGATTCTTGAAAAGGCGAAGGGAAACCGATCAGAAGGCATTCATTGGAGTCTTTCAACTTGAACGAGGCTGGGACTGCTCCTAAGAATGGGATTTATGGAGAAGAGTCCATTGATATCGGGTACTGCTTCGAGTTAAACCATGGTTCAAGTGGAAAGCAAAAGAATGGCTTATCTAAACTAACCGATGCAGCTACTCAAACCCTAGTTAAGTCAGATTCTACAAAGAAACTGGTTTCAGTCGAGAGAAGCGAGGAAGAAAAACACAGTTGAAGCTAAAACCCAGTTCGAAAAAAGTGAGATTACGCAGGTGCAGGATAGCAGGAGTGATCCAGTGGGAGCACAAGGCCATGGATCAAACATAAACTATGTTCCGGATGATAATCTTGACCAGTCAGAAACCAATGGACATGATACTACGGTGCGGGAATGGATGTCGAGAATCAATGGTGCAGATCCCGGAGTGTCGGAATCTTCATCGAGATGGCCTCGGGGTACGAAAGATAATACATTGAAGGCAAAGTTGCTTGAAGCTAGGTTAGAGAACCAGCAGTTTAGGTCAAGAACTGTGAAGGGTTCTTTTTAGGGAGGTAGCTAACCTAGGACTTGTTTTGTAGAGAAGAATGTATTGTACATTACATGGTTATATACATATCGACAGGACAAGACAAGTGAAGTCAATCTAGTGAACTTGGCTCAACTATGCACTTTGCAATGGTATTTTTTTTTTTTTTTTTTAAAGTCGGTTTCATACATTTTCTCTCCCATCTTACTTTATACTCACAACACTTATATGACATTTCCACCAATTGTTAATTTCGGTGTAAATAAGAGGGTGAATATATACTCTGGGACGGAGGTAGTATAAATTTTACTTCTTCCGTCCCATTAAGATATTCTCACTTTTTTATTCATTGTTATGAATGAATTTTACACAAATATTTTAAATTAGTTTAAATATCTTATAAAATTTAATTTTATTATTAATAGTATTATTGATGATAAATTAATGAATATTATATATATTTACTAGTTTAATAAAATAAATTTAAAATTATTGCTTAAAAAATGTAGAAACATAATTTTGGGACATACTCCCTCCGTCCCATTTTAAGAGTAGAAAATGGGTGGGTTCAAAAATTAAGGAAACAGTGATGTGTTGTGAGTGTTGATAGTTGGGTAGGAGAGAGAAAGTGGGGTAGAGAAGAGTTAGTGGATAATTGTTGTGAGTATGACATGTAGGACCCACTTTCCATTTTAGGATTTTGACTCTTAAAATGGGACGTCCTTTTAAAAAAAATCGACTCTTAAAACGGGACGGAGAGAGTTGTCAGTATGAACTTTGTGAGTTTATGGACTTTCTTTTTATAACTTATGTTATTATGTTAAGGAGTAACGGATTTCGAACTGCTCCACCGAGCGGTTAGCTCCACCGCGCTCCACTCAATGGCTTCGATTAGAGCCACCTCATTGGATTTTGTGTTCGACGGATGTGATGTGTCCGAGCTCAGTAGGACAAAAAAAATTGAAATCATCTTAGCCCGCACACCCAAACCGCTCGCCTATGTGGTCTTGATCAGAGCCGTTGGGTGGAGGGATGGAGCTAAAATGGGTTAGTGGTTCCGGGTCCATGGAGTATCCAGTTTCCCCAAAACCTACTCTTTTTATGAATTGGGTCTTTTCAAACACCACCCATTTTGGGCTTTCATAGTAGACGGCTCTATTTCCATTTTCCAGCAACCGGAGACGGCCGTCGTCTTACTGATTCTCTCTCCTCCTCGCAGCAGCTCCGACATGACGGCGGCAGCGTCGTTTAGGTGGATACTGCAAATGCACAAAGACGTGCCCAGAGCGGCGAAGTTCTACAAAGAAGGGCTAGGGTTCAATATTAATGTTTGTACTCTCCGGTGGGCCGAACTCGATTCCGGTCCACTCAAGCTCGCTCTCATGCAGGCCCCCAGGTATCTTTCTGTTGAAGATCTCGATTGAATATGATCCTTGGTTTCATATTTATAGCATTTCCCCAGATAATTGAACCGAAATGTGTGTTAATTTTGACTCATACTACTGATCAGCATTCCAATTCAGTTTATTAAAGCTAGGGTAAGGGGGTCTGTAAGATACTCAACTGATCGATAATCTGCGATCAGTAATACCAAGATATTCTATTTTTGACTCGTTTGGTATTAAATTTCTGATCAAAAACGGTGTAATAAAATAGGTGACTCTAATTAGGACTCAAGAGTTGGGGGGTAATAATGAGAATCGTGGTTGAGGTCAATTTGATTTGTTCCGTTTAATATGTCTAGAGATTGTGCATTGGATGAATAATAACGAGTGAAAATGCATAAAGGCATCAACTTTTCTCGGTTTACAATCATATGAATGAGATGGTTTGTTTTGCTCGTAATGACTTAATCACTATGGGGTTTGTCTTTCCTTTTCTCCCCTCCCCTAGTATACGCCTTCGGTTTTACTCGAAAGAGTTATGATTGGAAGTAACATTTAAGGATATGCATAAGTTCTCATCAATCTCCTAGTTATGTGAGACTGTTGAAATGGAACAAGAGGAGCTGGCTAAATTTATAGTACTCCCTCTGTCCCAAAATGAGTGTCAATTTTCAAGAAATATTTGTCCCAAAATGAGTGTCTTTTTTTAACATAACTTTGTCCCTAAATGTTTTTTTTTTTTTTTGAATTTTTTTCTCCGGTTTCTTTATACGTGCAAAACTAAATGTTTGGAAATGAGATTACAAGATTATATATGAATATTTGCTACCAAATTGTACAACAAGTTGAGATTTTCAGTGTCCCTTAAAATGAAATTGGACACTCCTTTAGGGACAGAGGTAGTAGTACTCTTTCAGCTGAATGGATGGAGTAGTACTGAGAGCCTTTACTAAAATCAAACATTGTCCTATTACTCAATGACCAATCATAATCTGGAAAATACTTGCATAGCTTACAGTAATGGTAAGTTAGTTGACCAATCATGATCTGGAAATACTTATTCTGGAATATTTACATAGCTTACAGTTTGGTAAAGTTAGTTGAGCGTTTTCTTTAAGCCAAATATAAATGCTACTAGCTTCTTTCTCTGCTACTATGGAGGAATGTTTGCTCTGAAAATGATGATGGATTGACCACTTTTTATGACCTGTGATGGCTCTTAGTGATTATTCCCAATCTGTCATTCTATATGAATATGATCAATTGACTGAGCTGCTGAGTGTAATTTTACAGCAACATGTCTTGGAGAAGGGTATTCGTCTCTCTTATCATTTACAGTGACGGACATTAACAGTACAGTATCGAAGTTAATGTCCTTTAGGTGCAGAGCTAGATGGTCCATCAAATACGAGGTTCATGGAAAGGTACAATAACCTT